>JAUPFT010000030.1:4135000-4500000 GCA_036936625.1 Parnassius smintheus behrii | reverse complement strand
AACTGCTACAATATCGTTAGAATAAGAAGGTAAATTTTGATAGTTTAATAATGATCACAAATAGCTTAATTGGTATTTTAGGCGGTCACAAAAGCGTAATACCATGGTTCGAGCCCAGACCGACCGACCGACTTTTTTTTTATTTTTTTTTCAAGTTCCTTTCTTTTTTGAGAAAATCTATTTTGTCTTATTCTTTTTTTAGTATTTTTTAAAAACACGAAAACTTAAATTAAACTAATTGCACTCATGATTTTTTATTTAAATGACCAGTTCAGTTTTTTCTATTATGTCGCTCCTATCAAAAAATATTATTCGTATTTCATCAGTATGTAATTTGTATCTAAATATAATTTCCAAAACACACGAATTAAAAAAAAAAACCAAGCGAAAAATACCGAGCAACCGGGTACTATTATGTAATCGGTCAACCGGGTACTATTATGTAAACGATGCTAAAACTATGTAACAATTTGGATGAAATTTTGTATTTCTCATGAATAAAATCTTCCCAGAGAACTTTTTTTTCTAAAGTCTTGTTATCATTATTGTTTCATCATTGCAATAGCTATAAAATCAACACATTATAGTAATATTATTGATTCTTCTGTCCATGGACACATACGATTAAATTAAGGCAAAGAAGAATAGATACGCGTTAGCCATTAGATTTCTTTCTCGTTCCAGAAGGAATACGTTACCTCAGCTTCACAGTTATCCTTTTATTCATGGAGTATAGAGGTACCTCTACACTCCACACTTTGAGTACCTATTCAACAGTATTCAGCCAACTACCTACTCAAAGCAGCTAGCTTAGTAGCTAAATTGTCATAATCTCGATAGATGGCGCTGAAAGTTTCGTACATATTAGCATTTAATATGTAATTTGAATGGTCTCAGAGTAGTTCATAAATAATCATTCCCTGCATAAAAGTATTAGATATCATTAATTATTTATCAAATTATTTATTAAAAATTCATAGTTACCCTACTTTTTCACAAATGTATATATCAAAGCAGACTGTAGAGACATCTAGTTACCTCTTGAATAAATTTTGATACGAAGAAATGTTTTAGGAAGTGAAATAAATAACCAGGTAGGTGAGTGTAGAGAACCGGAAACCCTTTTTACTGGAAACGAGGCATTCCATCTTAGTCCTCACGGGTGACAACGCATCTGCATTTTGATTTGTAATCGAGGATAGATGTAGATGTCAATGGGCCGCAGGAAACACTTACCATCAGGTGGACTGTGTGCTCGTTTGTCACCCTATCCTATAGAAAAACCAATACAAGTCCAAATCAGTAAACAAAACGAATAGTCCAGTAAAATAGCCAGGTCGTCGTTTTGACACTGATTCACAGTAAATAGTAACAACTGGAAACGGAAACGAAATAAACACATGCGAGGTCGATCGCGCAATTCGATTGACGCACTATGTCTCTACTCCTACTTCCCTAGACTCCCTACGAGTTTTTTTTTTTTTACATTTACTATCTCGCTCGCATTTGTTCAATCATATCCTCTTTGTTTAAATTGGACAAAAGACGGGTGGTGCAGGGTGCGTGCAGGTAGCCAGGTAGCTAGTGTAACTAGTATGACGGTCACATCACATTATACAAACCCATACGTAGGACACTCAATAAGTTTTGAGATATACAAATAGTATTCTAGATAGTACTATTAATATTTATTTTACATCTTTTCAAAATATTCTTCATCATGCTCTATACAAAGTTCCATTCGCCTAAACCAACTCTGAAAACACTTTTGCCACTTTTGATCTGACAAGTCGGAAATCGCTTCTTCGTAGGCAGCCACGGCTTCTTCGGCGCTTTAAAAAAACTTTCCTTTTAATTTTTCTTTGACTCTTGGCAACAAAAAAGAAATCACAAGTCAGAGCTGTAGGGTGGGTGACAAAGACTATATAATGGGTGACTTAGAGTTTAAACACCAGCTTCCTCAATAAATACTTTTGTTCTGAGGGAGGTATGTGAAGAGGCGTTATTAGTTTCGGCACAGCTAGAAAAGCTTTGGGTAATGCAACTATAGTACTATGCCCAGTAAGTTTAAAGTGGGAATGAGATAATAACATTAGTACATGAATTATAAGTGGAATGCAAGTATTAGGTAATTTAGGTACTGGGTTTAAAATGCTACATCGCGCATAGGGTACAATAACAAAGTCAGGGTAGATGCCATGCCAAATTGAAATTTAAAAATTTGTGATTTTTACAAACACAATGGGCACAAAAATTTTAAACACTTGTTTTAATTGATAGGTTTTTTACCCAAAAATGTAGGTAATTATCATTTATTTACAATCATAATGTTACAAGAACAAGTTCAAAAGCTACGATAAAAAGGCGTTATGGTTCAAATTTCAGCCACCCTGTATTGAATGTCTCGCCCTTTTGTGTATCTAATACCGGCCCTTTGAGTATTCAATACCGGCCCTTTTGAAATCATGCGTGTCACGGTAATGAAATATGAGACAGACAACGAAAAGGAAATAATAAATATAATTGCCAAAAATAGTCAACTAAAAAGTGATATGGTTAAGTTGCATAAAGACTACACAAATGTTTTAAAAGAAAGGGATCAGCTTCAGGAAACAGTCGATGAGTTTGACCGATGCAGCAAAGAATATGAGGAATCCCTCAGATTAATTGCTGCATTGCAGTTGCAGTTAAGTGAGGCTAATGAGCAGATTTTGCAATTAAAACAATACTTAGATGAATTGAAAGTGTCCCAAACTCAAAGTCTGTTCAATGAGCTCATAGAATGTAAATCATCAAAAACATTGCATCCCTCTACAATAATCGATTTGACTGGTGATGATTTTGTTACATCTAGAACAGCAGAAAGGATTACATGCAGTAGAAGAAAATTAAAGAAATACATAAAAATTAATAAATATGTTAGGAAAGTGCAAAAGTTAATTAAAACAAAAATTAATACAAAAAATTATATAAATATATGTAAGGAAAAGCATGTATTAATTAATAAACTTAAATTATATGCAATTGAGGTGGAAAATATGAAAAACTGTTATGAGACTGAAATAGAGTGTCTCAATTCAGAAGTTTTGTCGCTTAAAAACTCCTTAGAGATTATCTCAAATAAATATGCATCGGCTCAGGTTGAGATAAAAGAACACATATTGGCCATGAATGATCTGGTAAAGTCATGTAAATACAATGAGGAGCGCTTTGACTCCTTAATAAAACATCAGAGTGAAAATCAACGCTCCATACCATGTTCATCGGGGACAATATGTGTAAATAGCAATGACTCCTTATTTTCACCAACACTCTATGACGGTGCCATAACACAGAATAAAAACTTAAAAAGTAGTTTAAATATTAAAAAACATAAAGTTATTATGTATTGTGATGACATAGGTAAAAATTTGGGCATGATGTTAAATAACCATTTGAAAGGACAATTGATTAGTAATTATTGTATGCCTGGAGCATCGTTTAGTCATATAATGAATAAAGTTTTAACCAGTAAGTTTTCTCCTAATAGCACATTAATAATTCTTGTTGGGAGAAGAGGCAATGTAAACAAAAATCAATTATTAAAATATATTGATTACCTCAATACATTAAATGTACATAAAATTATCTTGTTTACATTGCCTTACATACAGGGTTGGCCACAAGAGAATAAAATAAGATATGATTTAAATTTATTAATGAATAATTTATCATGTAACAATAATTTAAATTTGACATTTAATTGTAACAATTATACCAATAGAATTAATTTAATAGATATTAATAATTTAATTAAGAAATTTTTGACTACAGATAGGTATTACCTATCCAAATATAATTTAAGACAGATAGCAAATGTGCTATCTTATTATTTATATATTAACTCAGCCAAGGACTTGGCTACCCAGACATCTGCTCCTATTGAGCAGCATAATGATTTGACATGTAATTTGGAATCCGTTCCAAGTAATTTAAATTAGAAAATGAGACAATAGAGGTAATCTCTAGCAGTTATAATAATTTAAATAATTTAGAATGTAGCTTACAAATCCTTAATAGTTGCAATTGTATAACTCCACAAAATGATATTAAAAATTGTTTACACCTGGTGCATCAGAATATACAGGGCATGATAGGCAAAGAGCTAGAAATTGAATTGTTTTTAAATAGTAACAATATTCATATTTTATGTATTACTGAACATTGGTTAAAAGCTCATAATTTAATGTTTAACTTTAGTAATCACCAGGTGCTCAGTTCTTTCAATAGAGAAACGATTTTAAGAGGTGGCTCCTTAATTTTAGCTAGTAAATTATTATCATATAAAGAACGTAAAGATATTGTGAGCCTCTCTGTTGAGCGAACTGTAGAAATGGCATGTGTTGAGTTTGAGCACCTCATTGTTGTGAGCGTTTACAGACCCCCATGTTCATTATATGATACTTTTGAAAAAATTATGGAGGAAGTTTTCGCTAAGCTTAATAAACAGAATAAATCTGTTGTAATATGTGGAGACTTTAATATCAATCTCCTAGAAGCTTCCTCCACTAATATTAAATTTAGATCATTGTTTAAATCTTATGGTCTTTTTAATTTATTTTTGGAGCCAACACGTATTGCTGAATCTAGTGCAACATGTATAGATAACATTTTTACAAATGTTAAGCCTTTCAATAAATGTATTATTCAAAAATTGAGCTCTGATCACTGTGGACAATTTGTTTCATTACCTTATGTTCACAAAAAGCAAGTAGATAAAAAAGTAGTGTTTGTTCCAGTAAATGCGCATCGCTTGGAGAAATTTAGAAGTAACATAGTAAAAAAACTTCCATTACTTTCATACCAAAATAATCCAAATTTTTTGTATGCAAAATTATTTAAGCTCATTTGCAATGAATTTAATAATACTTTTACTTCTAAAACATTCTCCTTGAATAATCGTAAAGCATTTAGTGAATGGGCGACGGTAGGAGTCCATAAGAGTAGACAAAGGTTATATGAACTTTACAATGAAAGGTCATATAATCCTAGCGTCGAATTTAGGGAATATGTAAAAAAATATTCCAAAATATTTAAAAGAGTGTTCTACTTAGCCAAGTCATTGTATTTAAGCAACAAAATAAAGACTGCTTCTAATAAAATTAAAATGACATGGAGTATAATTAATAGTGAAACTGGTAAGGTCAACTCTCGCAATTCAAACTACCAGTTAAGTTTTAACAATAAATTAACTAAATCAGATCAGGACGTTGCAATGGTTTTTGAGAAATATTTTACTGATATTCCGATCTTAACCACTAAGTCACTGAATTCTTCTCCTACCGTCGCCGAATCATTACTTAAACAAAATGTAAATGTGTGTACAAAGAATTTTACATTTCATAAAGTTTCATCAAAAGATATTGTAAAATATTTTAAGACTATTGATATTAAGAGAACCGCCGATCTGTGGGGGATTTCTGTTAAAGTTATTGCGTCTATAATAGATACAATCGCACCTCAACTATCTATTATTTTTAATAGTAGTATCAAATCTGGTGTGTTTCCTGATTTAATGAAGCATAGTAAAGTAATACCTTTATTTAAATCTGGTAGTACATTGGACCCCGCTAATTTTAGACCTATTTCTGTACTGCCAACACTTAGTAAAATTTTTGAAAAAATTATTCTTGATCAATTGTTAATTTTTTTTAATGTAAATAAATTACTTAATAAAAATCAATTTGGTTTCACAAGGGGTCGCTCGACAACTGATGCTGGTGTTGAGCTGATTAAATATATATTTAATGCATGGGAGAATTCACAGGATGCTTTGGGTTTGTTCTGTGACCTATCCAAGGCCTTTGATTGTGTTCACCATGAAACATTAATCAGGAAACTTCAACACTACGGTGTAAGAAATGATGCTCTTAAATTAATTATTTCATATTTAAGTGACAGAACACAAAAAGTTGTTATTAATAGTATGAGTTCTTCCGGGTCGATTGTACAAATGGGCGTGCCTCAGGGCTCAATTCTTGGCCCCTTTCTGTTTCTTGTATATATTAATGACTTACCTTACATAGTAGGGGATAACCATGATATAGTATTATTTGCTGATGATACTTCATTAATTTTCAAATTAAAACGACAGTTATTAAATTACGACGAAGTAAATAATGCTATAGCTAAGTTAGTCAATTGGTTTAATGTTAATAATTTGCATTTGAATGGAACTAAAACTAAATGTATGAAATTCGTAACTCCTAATGTTAAACATGTCAATACTAATATAATTTTAAATGGGGAGGAACTGAGTCTTGTTGATACCACCATTTTTCTTGGAATCACACTGGACGCAAAGCTTCAATGGCTCCCCCATATATCAAAACTAGCTAGCAGACTTAGTTCTGCAGCATATGCTGTAAAAAAGATTAGAACTCTTACCAGTGTTGAAACAGCTAGAATAGTTTACTTCAGTTATTTCCATAGCATTATGTCGTATGGTATTTTGCTATGGGGACACGCGACTGACACTGAAATTATATTTATTTTACAGAAGAGGGCCATTAGAGCAATATATAATTTAAAACCAAAAGAGTCACTGAGACAAAAATTTAAAGAAATTAATATATTAACTCTGGCCTCTCAATACATTTATGAAAATGTAATGTACGTACACAAAAATAAAAGTAGTTTTGCGAAAATAAGTGATATTCATTCTGTAAATACTAGGAACAGACACAAGCTGGTAGTACCAGTTACTCGACTCCACCGAGTCAGTGATTCATTCTTGGGGCGATGTATACGCTTTTACAACAAAATCCCAGAAAATATACAAAATTTGTCATACACAAAGTTCAAAAATGTTATTAAACTAAGTTTGTATAAAAAGGGTTATTATAATATTAAGGAATTTATAGATGATAATAACCCCTGGGAAGGGTGATCGCTACCAAGCTATTTCTAATTTGTCTTGTGTTGTTGATTGTAAACATGATTGTAAGCTATTATTAAAAAAAATAGTCCCGCTGGGTTTCTTGCTGGTTCTTCCCAGGACAGAGGTTTTTTTGCGAACCAGTGGTAAATTAAATTAAAAAAATGACTTTCAATAAGTATTTTTATAATCTACATTGAATAAAAAAGTTTCTATTCTATTCTATTCTACATGTAACAGTACCTAACTATTTTATTTTAATCACAGAATAAATAATAGTTATAGTGTTTTACTAGGTAGGTACGTACAAGTTATGTTGAAGTTCATAAAAATAATTGCATTTTAATTTGTCTATTGTAATATTCATATATGTACATATATATATATATATATATATATATATATATATATATATATATATATATATATATATATATATATATATATATATATATATATATATATATAATGTGTAATTTATGTAGGGTGTGCAATAAAGAAGAAATAAAAAATTCATATGCCTGCAAATCACAAAGCGTAAACATGAGATAATTTGAAATATGTACTTTAAAGTCTAATCGTATCGGGCCATTACATTACTTCGAAAACGAGCATAGTCCGTTGTACACAAAGATTTTTTAAATCTTTGGTTGTACATACATGGTTTTATTTTGAAGACTGATAGTTTTTTAATCCGTGCTGTGTCGTTATATTTGAAATATAGGTACCATCCTCTTACGACGAACAATTTTTAGTTTATTGTATTTTTATTATACCATATTGATTTTTAATTAACTCAATGTTATACTACTAGAAACCTTATTTATTGAGCATATAGACGGAAAGGCTAGTGTTAGAGACATCCACCTATAATTTACATTACTTATGTAGGACATACTTTTTTTACCTACGTACACAAAAATAGAAACAATATAAGAAAATCTCAATCATTTATTAACTTTTAAATTTATATTTACTTTGCTTTCAAGCAACATCTAATATTTGTCGATGTATAATTTTTAGAAAAACCGAAGAAATTATTGCACCCCGGGAGATTAACCATTACTCCCCGAGTCTCCCGGGTAATCCGGGAGGGTTGGGAACCCTAGGGATACCTATTCCCGTAACCAGCAGTTTTATCACAGTATAAACAATAGTACTACGAAGATTTATGAAGAAGATATAATAGATATATTAAGACAAATACTCTCGTAACTCGTACTCATACGTAATTATTTTTAGAACTAAACCTATAAGGTACGTTGGGGTAAGTGCGTGTGGTTTTTTTGCTGTTCTTGATAGCCTTCCCCTCAAATTTTTTTTTTGCTGTTCTGATTGCTTTAATGGCGCGTAAGTAATTTTTTACGTGAAAAAAGGAAGAAAATGCTATCTGTGTATATATTTTTGCACTTAATATCATTATTACTTTTCTATAAAATGAGGTCTAGTTAAATAGGCAGTGCATTTTTATTTTTGGGGAAAGCGCGGACTACGGAGGGAGAAGAGCGGATTATATTCTAAAAGCAGTTCTATTAACAATATCGATAAGGTTATTATACATATCATTAAAGTATTTTTGAATCTTTCAAATCTTGGCTGTCATTGAACTTTTTTATTTTTTTAAAGGACTACACGTCCGCTCTTCCCCCTTTCAAAAATAAAACTCAAAATTGTTCTCAAACTGTATTAAACGTATTTTATGAAAAATATAAAATTTTAAAGGTACCGTTACCTAGCACTTAAAAAGTGAGTCTTAGTATCTATACCTTATTTTAGTATTAGTATCTTTATATTATATGTTGGTAAATTTGAAATCTCAAAGAACACTAGGTAGGTACAATGGTAGGTAACACTTAATAAAATTAGGACACATTCTACACAACATTAGAAAGTTTTAATCATTTGAAATATTTATCAAAAAATTCAGTACGCTTATATTTAAAAAAAAGTCGGATAACTAAACCACCGCTTGTATTTAGGAGCAAGAAAAATAAACTAGCTCATCATCTTTATCACTTAATAAGTAGTATTTTGTATTTTTCTGGATCTCTTTTTAAGCTTACTGCTTTGACAATATTACAATCAGTAACCTCGTCTACGTCTTTTTTCTTTGGTATAGTAAAGCTTAACTTTGGTGTTTTTTGAGTTTTTAGGAAATTAACTTTTTTGCTATCATTGTCTTTGTCATTTCTATGTTTTTTTTGTCTTGTTTTACCGCTTTGATCATGTTTTCATCCCCTTCTCTAATTGTTTGTAGCTCATTTTTTTTTCCATTTTTTGTGACCGTTTCTTACATTGTACTAATTCACCTGTGCTATCGCCTAAAATAATTTCAAGATGTTTTTAGACGAAAAGGTTCAGTTCAAAAAAAATTTTTGGGTCTCCGTACAAACAAAATATTCGAGTCAGCTACCGTTTTGTGTGAAGTAGAATATTTTTTTCATTTCCAATAAAAAATTCTTTGTTAATATTGTACTGAATGATGGTCTGAAGCCGTGGTAAAAGTTTTTAGGAAGGTATTCCTAACATCCTGTATACGTACACTTCAGAAATTTCATTATTTAAGCTTGCTTAAGCCTTGAAAGCCCTAGAATAACGTCACATATAATTGTGATAAAACGACAACTTGTTTTTATAAAGTAGGTGAAAAAATTTAAGTTTTAGAATCACTGTCTTTCTTCCATACATTTTGATACAGAGAAAGAGCGGAAGGATTTAATACACTCTTTCCCAATCGGGGAAAGAGCGCATTGAAATCTACAATCCAAACTATACGTTATTCCTTATTCCAACCTAAAAATAATAAACAATACGGCAGTAAAGAACGTAAAAATCTCATCGGATCATAAAAATTCCACATAGAAGGTGAAATATGCCACTAGGGGTAAGAGCGAATTTGACATATTAACGTAAAAATTAGCACTTACCTTTTTGCTTCGCAAAACATACGTATTTCCCCATCTATTACGCTCTGCAGATTAATTTTTTAACATAAAACAATATGGCGGCATTGACCGTGTTGCCAGTAGCAAAAAATAGTCCATGGTTTGGGAGTTATTGGAATTATACGCTCTTTCCCCGATCCGCACTTACCCCAACATACCTTAGACATCAATTTTTCTTTCAGATTTTTTTTATTTTTTACATACATAAACATAAACTACTCACGCCTGTCACACAGAGGGAGGCAGAGATTACAGCCTTCCATTTGGCACGATCCTGACACATCTCTCTCGCCTCCTTCACATTCATATACCTACGCATACATGCTCGTCGGTTAAGGGTACTCCTGATTTGGCCCGTTTTCAATAAATCGCCAATTTGGTCGATAAATTTTCGCCTAGGACGTCCCTTTCCGACTCCGCCATTCACTTCTGCAACATAAATTTTTTTTGTCACTCTTTCCTCATTCATTCTTTCCACATGACCAAACCACCGCAGCATTCCTTTCTTAATCCTGTTCATAACATCATC
This sequence comes from Parnassius smintheus behrii, assembly GCA_036936625.1. NCBI lineage: Eukaryota > Metazoa > Arthropoda > Insecta > Lepidoptera > Papilionidae > Parnassius > Parnassius smintheus. The sequence goes on along the minus strand of JAUPFT010000030.1, from coordinate 4,489,610 downwards.
TTGCAAACCACACTTTTCTGTTATCACACAATTTCTCACTCTGTCATTTAGATTCAGCCTTAACATACTCCTTAACGACCGCATGTTTACTGCGTACATTCTACTCTCGTGCTTTTTCTGTCACTCATTATCATTCATTTTTTACTCAATTTCTAAATGTGCTCAATCCAATAAAAGTTAGAATTAAATAATTTAACAGATTATTTCTGAACAAACATAAATAGGTAATAGTAAAATACCTATCCGGTGACTTACTTTATGGAAAAAATAGGCTGTATGTACCTACATAATAGATGAACGATGTAAAAGCCTATTATATTTATTCTGTGCCTATGGCATAAACCATAGATTTAGTAGATCTATGACATAAACATTTTACAAATTGAGTTTTTGTGGCCTAAAGGTCTAGATACCAGGCCATAAACTCCAAAAAAAACAAATTGAGTTTTGGCGGGAACTTGATCGTTGACTGATTGATGCTCAACTTGTTTTATCGTTTAAATAATAGTTCGAAGTGGATTTTGATACGTAAAAGTGATATGATTTTGTGTATTGTCTGCGCATGTGCACTATAGAGAAAACGACTAAACAAGTGCTTCAATATTGATATAAACCTCAACTTATTTTAATTACTTAATTGCCTAATAAACTTGAGTGACTGTCGTCATCCACCATCCGCTGGGTTGATTTGTTGTCAAAATCTTGCAAAGGCTCAATTTTACATTGCTGTGGAACGGAATGGAAGCTACATTTTGTAACGAAATTGTACATATGTTATTTGTGTAGCGTGCAAACACGAGCCAAAAGAGGTCACACGTCTTCGGGGGAATTCTCGAGCATTCTCGAGTCTCGAGGATTCCTGTAACTACTGTCGGCGCCGTCTGTGAAATCCGCGGGAAGTGGCGAGAAGGTTGACATTTCCGTTTCTTCCATAAATCTTGAACCCAAATATCTCTTTTCCTTTTTCTGATATTCTTCCTTTTCTCATAATTTCCTTTTTCTTCCGCCTCACAAATAAGAAGTATGAAAATAACATCAAATCATTCAACTAAAATTCAAATAAAAGATCTAGACTAAATAACTGAACGCGAGAATTCTCGAGCATTCTCGCGAATTCGCGCGCCTTCTCGCACTACGAGTATTAAGGGGAAATATAATCTCAAATGGCTTAGCAAGATCAAGCGTTATGCCGAAAATATTGCAGCATTAATTTTGAAATAAATATATGGTAAAGTTGAGGAATAATGTTAAGGATTATGTTAAGGATTATGTTAGACGAAAACACGATTTCGTAAAATTTTCTCGATAGAAAAAAAATCCAAAGTTACCTCCAAAATAAACAATAAACCGCTGTTATTCATAAAATACTTTAAATAAGATCATGAAACTTTGCATACTAACTGAACTAACTAAAGCAGTGCTTATGTTATGTACTTTTTTTAAAATACCATTATTTTCACTGTAAAAAGAAATTACCTAAATTATCGGCCTTTTGAGCGTGATTCCTGCCGCACGGTCACTTCCTTCGGCCTTTCAATGGGGAGGTTGTGTCGCTTACGATCAGAATGTACATTACGCAACAGGACGACGTAAAATTAAAATGGAAAATAACCGTAATAAAAATAAGAAGCAACTGGCTTGGCGTTAAGAAACTGGCATAATTATGATAAACCTAATGAAATAAATGTCTAACGACCTTTCTACTTACAGTATTAGTGATTACAAACATGTCGGTACATAGCATACGACGCGCGGGCAGGTGGGGACAAAATTAGAATTTGAGCTTACTGACTTAATTAGACTTACTCTATCCCCTTAATATTAGTAATATAGTTCGATGGCTACGAGGCGAAAATGACGCTTCCATTCCAACGCAATGTAAATTTAGTCAAAAACTTCGCAATGTTACGCATCAGCATATTGTGAAGAAACAAAACTCTATAATGATCCCGAATAAAAGGAAGCAATACACACAAGCATCCAAGCCAAAAATAATTAAAAAAAGACATTTTACAAATTTAATATTTTTTCATTGACTTCAAATATCATGTGTAAAGTAAGGATACTGAGGCAGTACATTCTAAGTAGGTATATGGAATGTACATGATTTGAATTTCGTTATTTTCAATAGATTGAAAAAACAAAATTAAAAAGTTTATTTAAGTAAAAAAATTCAAAATATCTACGCTTTAAGTAAGCTTCTGGTTCTTTTAATTATTACAACTTATTTTTTCTCGGTCGGCTAGCATAAGCTGGCATTTTAAAAATAATAAAAAAAATGTCCGAAAGCGAAACGTCTGGAATTAAAAATTACATTTAAATTTAAAAAAAAACAGACTTCAAAAAACAAAAACAAATTACATTCTCAGGTCATTGCAGAACAGACAGGTTTAGTCTTAGTTTAAAGAAGTATAAAGGCATCGAAGAACCGATTTTAGAATATGAAATTATTTTGTCATTTTAAGCCGGCTTTTACTAATGTCATTTCTTTATCCTTTGAGGGAATATCACAGTTTCAAAGTCATTAAAATAGTTACATTAAAATTTTACCCCTATTGTTATATGGGACCTATCCAGAAGTAAAACTTATTTTAAAATATATACAAAAAAAAAACATTTATTCGAATTACACCGACTAAAATTAAGTTGAATACACGATAAAGTCTGTAAAATTAGATTTGTTCAATAAACGAAAAATCTGGAAAGTTCCTTTGTACGTATAATATAATAACGGTAAACAACATTTCGTGACAAGGTGCGATGCGCTGCCTAAAAGACAATTGGGATCTGGGACGTACATTGTAATTTGTAACAATCTAACAATAATTCAATATCACTGACAATGCAGTATTCAGCCAAAGTCAAAATGGGTAGAAAATTCTAGGCGCAAAGGGTCGAAAATTCTAAAGCATAAAAGTAAAAAGTATCTTGTAAATTGTGTTCGTTTTCTCTTTCCCACACCCCAAGTTCTCTTTCTACATCGCAAGGCTTCATTATTTCTGGAGAATTCGATAATGTTGCTATGTTCTAAAAGACATTTTCCAATATTGAGAATATTGGAAAAAATGTGGTTGAAATTAGTTTATATCAGATGGTTTATTTATGTAAAATTTAACTAGTAGGGCTCTTTTTATGGCTTGGTGTCCGACTGCCCATCTCTTAACTATTTCCAATCACAATTATAACTGGTTTTAATAAATATTTAAAAATTAATATAATATAACAGAAATATATATATATATATATATATATATATATATATATATATATATATATATATATATATATATATATATATATACTACGTACTAGTAAAATAAAAATAAATAACTACGGTTGTCAATTGTAAATATCTATAGGAGGCCTATATTAAGTGGTGGAAGTTTATAAAACAACCGTTTTAAAGAAATAATAAAAATAAACCATGTGCCTGGCGTATAATGTTAGTAAACCATGTGCCTGGCGTATAATGTTAGTCATAGTTTTAACCGAAAATAATAACTGAAATATTAAAGCTTTATGATATAACATTCCATCACAATTCTAATTCACCTGCATCCATCGACTCCCTGCATCACTTACCAGGTCACTATTCCATCTAGTGGGGATAGGTGCACTCTTTATTTCCTCACTCTCATCGTCTAATGGGATGGAAATCCGTCACGATCGGAGAAATGACACAGGTACAACGGCTATATGTGCTCATCGCGACACGGTAGTTACACATTGTCAAATTCCTAAGTTTTATGCGTAAGCTTTATATACAACATGTAACAAAAACACTGTGGTTCCCGTTAACTGCGTGATCAGAATCAGTATCCAAGCCTATAGAAATAATTAAAAAAAAAGAATACATTTAAAAAAAATAATTTTAATGAAAAAAGTTAATTTGCCAATTGTATGTGGTTTTATTTCCTCTAACTCACACGAGTATCGGTAATGCGGGTTCTTTGACAATCCTCTTACTCCTCGGCCAATGCAGAGATAATAAAACCACATACAATTTGCAAATAATTTTTTTTTCATTATAATTATTTTTTTAAAGGTTTTTTTTTTAAAAAAAAATATTTCTATATGCTTGGATACTGATTCTGATCACGCAGTTAACGGGAACCACAGGGTTTTTGTTACATGTTGTATATTTCGAAATAGTCACTCATATACGATTTCATGCAGATCTGAATGAAGAACTGCGAAATGTGTGAAAACTGCCAAAAACACAAGCGCTTTAAAGCAGTGAATATATTTTTAATTTCTTATTTAGTTATTATAATAAATTCATGAGTAAGATTCATATTATAATTTGTAGCCAAGAAGTCCAAACCAACCACCACCTGGTACCAACCAGCTTTGACAACGTACTAGTGTCCACTATTTAGCATCGGGTTAACAATGTGCTCACTTGTAACACATAATTTTAAAATATTTTTTCATATTACAGAACTTAAGACTTCGAAATTTTTAATTATTGCTTAATTAATTCGTTTTTATATTAAATTGTAAAGCAATTTTTCTTATTTCACTTACTATTGGGTTAAACTTCTTATATTAAATACTTTAACTTTGATAATATAAAAAGGCTGATAAGTAACATTTTCCCTAGTAAATGGGAAAAATCGAGAATCTATAATCCCTTTGACCTACTTTACTGCAGTTTTGTTTCTATCTCTTTCTACTGCAACGCTGCCATTGGTTCACAACGTAGTTTCCAGAGTGTTCTCTGAGTGACGCATTTTGATTGGCCGAATCTCGAATCTACTTCACTGTTCTAGAATTCCATTCGTTCAATATATATACGAGCGGTGTTCGGCGCGTAGTCAGTATAATTTGAAACACGTTAAAGAAAGTGCGAAGACGAGTTTTCGGTGTTAACCGTAGTTTTGTATAAGCGATTGTTATTTAACCAATATTTTTAACTGAAAAGCGTATTAAGGAGACAAAATGCCAGCTGTTGGAATTGATCTTGGAACAACTTATTCGTGCGTTGGAGTGTGGCAACATGGCAACGTGGAGATCATCGCGAACGACCAAGGCAACAGGACTACACCATCCTACGTAGCGTTCACAGACACGGAGCGACTCATCGGTGATGCGGCGAAGAACCAGGTGGCCCTCAACCCCAGCAACACCGTGTTTGACGCCAAGAGATTAATTGGCCGCAAATTCGATGACCCGAAGATTCAACAAGACATGAAACATTGGCCATTTAAAGTAGTCAGTGACTGCGGTAAGCCAAAAATCGAGGTGGAGTTTAAAGGCGAGAGAAAGAGGTTCGCGCCGGAGGAGATCAGCAGCATGGTGCTAACGAAGATGAAGGAGACGTCGGAGGCGTACCTCGGCACCACGGTGCGGGACGCCGTCATCACCGTGCCGGCGTACTTCAACGACTCACAGCGTCAGGCCACGAAGGACGCGGGTGCCATCGCTGGGCTGAATGTGTTGCGCATCATCAACGAGCCCACGGCCGCTGCTCTGGCTTACGGCTTGGACAAGAACTTGAAAGGGGAGCGCAATGTGTTGATCTTCGATCTTGGCGGTGGTACTTTCGACGTGTCAATCCTGACTATCGACGAAGGCTCCCTGTTCGAAGTAAAGGCGACGGCTGGTGACACCCACCTGGGAGGGGAGGACTTCGACAACAGACTCGTGAACCATCTCGCGGAAGAGTTCAAGCGCAAGTATAAGAAGGACCTGCGTTCGAACCCGCGCGCCATGCGTCGCCTCCGCACCGCCGCCGAGCGCGCCAAGCGCACGCTGTCGTCTAGCACCGAAGCCACTATTGAGATCGACGCGCTCTATGAAGGTATCGACTTCTACACGCGCGTCTCCCGCGCTCGCTTCGAGGAGCTCAACGCAGATTTGTTCAGAAATACCTTGGAGCCAGTCGAGAAGGCACTTAAGGACGCAAAATTGGACAAGAGCCAGATCCATGATGTTGTGCTTGTAGGCGGTTCCACTCGCATTCCGAAAGTGCAAAGTTTGCTTCAGAACTTCTTTTGCGGAAAGCAATTGAACTTATCGATCAACCCAGACGAAGCAGTTGCGTATGGCGCCGCCGTGCAAGCCGCAATCCTCAGTGGAGATTCTCATTCAAAGATTCAGGATGTATTGCTGGTGGACGTGGCTCCTTTGTCTCTGGGTATAGAGACGGCTGGAGGCGTAATGACTAAAATCATCGAGCGCAACTCTAAGATTCCTTGCAAACAGTCGCAAACCTTCACCACATATTCGGACAACCAGCCAGCAGTTACTATCCAAGTCTATGAAGGCGAGCGTGCGATGACAAAGGACAACAACCTGCTGGGCACATTTGACTTGACCGGCATCCCGCCAGCGCCGCGCGGCGTCCCCAAGATCGACGTCACCTTCGACATGGACGCTAACGGTATCCTAAACGTCTCGGCCAAAGAAAACAGCACGGGTCGCAGCAAGAACATAGTGATCAAGAATGACAAGGGACGCTTGTCGCAGGCCGAAATCGACCGCATGTTGTCCGAAGCCGAGCGCTACAAAGAAGAGGACGAGAAGCAGCGGCAGAGGGTCGCCGCCCGCAACCAGTTGGAGGCGTACGTGTTCAGCGTGAAGCAGGCGCTAGACGACGCGGGAGATAAGCTGAGCGAGTCTGACAAGAGCACGGCGCGCCGGGAGTGTGACGATGCACTCAAGTGGCTAGACAACAATAACCTTGCAGACCAGGAGGAGTACGAACACAAGCTGAAGGAGCTGCAGCGAGTGTGCTCGCCCATCATGAGCAAGATGCACGGTGCGGGTGGTGGCATGCAAGGTGGTATGCCTGGTGGTATGCCAGGAGGTATGCCTGGTGGTATGCCTGGAGGTATGCCTGGAGGTATGCCTGGCGGCCAGCACGATGGTCCTACGATAGAGGAAGTTGATTAAATCTATGCCAAAAACCTAAAGTTCCTTTCTTAAAAGTTTATTAGATGTTTTGTTAATAATTATTTTAAGAATGTATATACACATAAGACTGATCTTGTTTTAAATAGGTAGCAATTGATGATCATCTTCTGTTGAATTCAATAAATAATTTTAATTTTCTTATATTTGCGTGTTTTATTGCATAGTGAATAATGATTGACTACCACTTGTAATAATAGCGTATCTCACAATAATATATTATGCTAGTCCGCCAAAAGCTGCAATACGTTATATTGATACTCTTGTAGTCTGTTATATCCATACTAATAGGGTATAACATTCAGAAAGAAAGGCAATTTTCATTACCAAAATATTGCAAATAACGTATAATGTATCATTTACCAATAACATACCTTTCCTAGGTATTTTATATAATACCTAGATAATGTCTAGAATACCATGAGACTAGGGAAAGTAAAGTGTGAACAAATAAACATATTTGTTCGCTTTACTGAAGATAACCACTACCAAGAATTAAAGTCAAATTTGACTAAATTTTTTTTATAAAAGTCACAAATCTTTAGAAAGCATTTGCTTACGCTGCATGTCTTATTAATTGAAATAAAACGAAAGGTTAAGTGAGTTAGGTTTACTCATGTTTTTACTTCACTTCGGGACGTCACTTTAATAAAATAATATGTAAGACAATCACGTGATTCCGCTAATATCGCTTATTTAATACATTGTCGGTAAAGCATTCGGTGTCATATAGAAAGCCTAGGTAATGTATAAAATAAATAATATTTTATACAGATTGACGATAACATATAGATCAGTGATTCCCAAAGTGGTCTATATCGACCCCTAGTGGTCTATGACAACCTGCAAGGGGTCTACCTACGTCAGCGAAAAAAAATTTGGGGGTCCATGAAATGAAAATGGGGGTCCACGATAGTGGATCTCAACACATACACTGATAGTACCTATATACTTACATCATACTATCTTATAATATCAAAACATATATATTATTTATAAAAGATTTATAGTTTATTTTATATTTATTTAATGTTACGTATATTTTACATAACAGGTACAAAATTTTATTTTGAGTAGTTTTAATTTAAATTCAATTGATAAATGTATAAATTAACATGCGTTTTTACTTTAAGTTTTTAACACTGAACTTCACTACAGTTAGAAATGTACAGGAAATCAATATCAGGTAAGTAAGGGGTCTACCCAACACTGAAAAGCATGGCAAGGGGTCTACGACACAAAAAAGTTTGGGGAACTCTGATATAGATAATAAAATGTTAAATGAACATTGCCCTAATAACAGAAACAATAACAGAAAAATAGATTCATGTAGTAACACATTAATACAATTTGTTTAGAACAAATAGCATATTATAAACTCATTTGGTAGTCTCTCATCAGTCTCATTAGGTGACAACAGCATGCTTGGATCGGCTCGACCAAGGAACAACCGCGCTCTCACAGAATACCAGAGTGAAAAAGCAGCACAATGCCGTGTTAGACAACAGGAGACTACAAGCCATAAGTAACATTACGAGGTATACCATCAGAGTCCTCGATGATGACAACACATACCAGTATTTGAATCGGAATCTGATTAGTAGTTTGTGAGTCATCCTTAATTAAATTTAATTGACTTCGAATAAATTGCTGATGTTCCCATTTTATTTACATTGAAGTTGGTTGCATAAAATTTTTAATTTTACTACTTGTTAAATTTAATTTTCTTCACTATTGTACGCAAGATTACACATTCTGAACCTTCTCTGCAAATGTTTTCCTTTCAAAATGAAACACCGGTTTGGCTATATCCGGTACCTACTTGATTTTAATTATGTTTTCAGTTTAGGAGATTTGAGCTTGAACCTTTTACACTATTTTTGGGTTTCGGAAATACCTTTTGAATTAATTGCGATAAAAATAAATTTAACTAAAAATTTCGTGTAACGAAAAAGTTAAGTGTAAGTAAAAAAGTTAATCACTCGGACCCAGATAATTTTGTGGCTGAAGACGGGACTGATATGCAATAAATTGAGTCGCAGTGAAGGGTAGTCATGAGGTTTTCCAGAAAACAAAATTAAAACAATTTACGTTAATTTGTTTCGTTTACCATTATCATAGCAGAGTTTAGGGCAACCTGACTTTATAGATACGATTGGGCGAATCGGTTATAAAACCGAATTAGCACGCCCCGATTTCACGTAGTCTTGGCTGCCCTACCCCTAGAGTGTTTTTGTAAAGCCGTAGGCACGGAGGGACAGCAGGTTGCCTCCGCAGCTTCGGCTTATTGGTCGCCTTAGGCGACCAGCCTCAGCCGCTACGGCTCATTCAGGGGCCTGCGATTTGCTATGCAAGGGCGAAGAGGCTGCACTTCCCGCAGTGCCAAAGCCGTTGGCGAAGTAACTTTGTGTCAATATTCCCGTGTAAAAAAGTGAGGTTATGATTTTACAAAAAAAATATTACTCATAAACTACATTTCCGCAAAGGGGGATGAGTAGGGGGGCTTTCCGTGAACCCTCCCCCCTCCCCCTCTCACCACCGTACGTGAGTATCGGATGTCTATAGTTTAACTGAAACACCACATAATAACATAAAACAGTCAATGACCACAAATGCAGTAAAAAACAAATTTCTTCTAGAAGTAGGTAGGTACTTACCTTATACAATTGCCTTCTAATTATTAGAGTAATTATTAGAGTAGATTTTCTATTTGCTACAGCCACGACAACAACATCCACTTAATATCATCATCATCATCCATCAGACGAACTTGCACTGACAATTAATAAGAGACAATGCGATGATGTTCTGAACACTGAACCACGATTATAACTGTTCTTTTAAACTATTATAATCCAGTCCATCAGGTGTATTGTTAATTGTTAAGTCGTTTGTCAAAAATTCAAACTTATATTTGCATAAATCACGGTACCGTTACCTAGGTAATACAGTCATTCCACAGATCAATGGAGGCCGCAAGCGACGACTACAGAAATACCAGAATGAATGTAGGGCTCGCGACAGACGATACGATTTTGTTTAAATTAACATTATTATAGTAATGTAACAGCCTATATACGTCCTACTGCTGGGCACAGGTTTTTCCCCACGGGGGATCGCTTCCGATACGGCAGAAAGGCCCTTCAGGCAAAAGCCAGTCCCAGGTGGTGTTTAGTGGGTAGGCACATAGGTGTTCACATTGAGTCCCACATAACCACGCAGCCGGCTCTGTGGTATGCTAAGACCATTCACCACCTCCCTCCCCCCTCCCCCGCTTGCCGGAGGGTAGCCCTTTACATTGCTTCTGAGCACAAAAAAAACACAGGCCTTTCATTTTGCTGCGTTGCCCAATTTGTGATGGTGGACTTCACGACTATGAAATTATTATTGATACTGGCGGCGATGAAATCATTGGTACTTTGAAAATAGTTTTGCCACTTTTGTGAAGTGGATAAATCCGAATAATCACATTTTTATCGATTATGCAAATAACTCACTCCTAAAATTGAAAAATTTTAACGTATTTTAGTCATGTTACTAAGAGTACATAATATATAAAGTACGGGTAGCTAACCTACTTTTATTAACTTGACCTGGTAAGTATGCATGAATGTTATACTTTGTAAGTAAGTATAAAATATACAAAATTTCAGATTATTCAGACGTTCGGAAGCATTCGGAAGTAACCGAAAATAAAATCAATTAATAATATTTCAAACATAAACTTTACTTAAAGTTTATGTTTGAAATATTGTGATGGTGGACTTCACGACTACGAAATTATTATTGATACTGGCGGCGATGAAATCATTGGTACTTTGAAAATTGTTTTGCCACTTTTGTAAAGTGGATAAATCCGAATAATCACATTTTTATCGATTATGCACTTATGTGTAAGTATAAAATATACAAAATTTAAGATTATTCAGACGTTCGGAAGCATTCGGAAGTAACCGAAAATAAAATCAATTAATAATATTTCAAACATAAACTTTACTTAAAGTTTATGTTTGAAATATTGTGGTGGTGGACTTCACGACTACGAAATTATTATTGATACTGGCGGCGATGAAATCATTGGTACTTTGAAAATTGTTTTGCCACTTTTGTAAAGTGGATAAATCCGAATAATCACATTTTTATCGATTATGCACTTATGTGTAAGTATAAAATATACAAAATTTCAGATTATTCAGACGTTCGGAAGCATTCGGAAATAACCGAAGATTCATTGGTGCCGGCGGGGATCGAACCCGGGTTACTCGCGTTCTGTTATATTTACAGCGAGCGTTAACCACTGAGCTACCACGGCTCACAAGTTTTTAATATGAATACAAACATACATTTAAATTAGGTTAGGTTCCCCGGTTAAAACTAACTTCGTGTCCTAGAGGAAAATAGCTACTTACGATTTGACAGCGTTTACCGCTTACGGTCGCCATTTTGCTTACAAGCGCTTGCTAGCTCTTTTTTCTGCCAAACGCACCCAATTTTCATAATTTACTTACTACTATTTTGATTACTTAAATCAATATTTAAAAAAAAAATATTTTAAGATTCTGACAATTTCTAAACGGTTTTAATCGTCGCGGGAGGTTTAGAGCTTAAGACGGTGTTTTTTAAGTTTTTATAGAAATTATGTATTCACTCGGATCAGTAGGGCGATAGCCCGGAGCCACTTTTTCGATGTGTCGTCTTAATTTTATTTTAGAGTAAACGAGGAGTTAGTTGTCGAGACCTGCGTCAAAGATTGACCTTATCATTGCAATGATCAGTAACGAACAAATAAGAACTAATCTAATCTTAACACTTGCCACTATCGTTCGGATATTAACGAGATATGCCACAACTCTCAAGGTGATGAAGCCAGTAGGTTCGTTTGTCTGGTGACATTTATTTCAAAATAAAAATAAAATAAAAATATAGATATGATATAGCAATTTAAAAAAAATTAAAATTAAAATGAGTAAGAGCGAGAAAAAATACGTGCCGTTTATGCGCCAGGTGAGTTTCTGTCCCTTTTTTATTTATGTTTTCATTTTATAATAATTATTATATTGACCTTGATTTAGATTATCATTGATCAGATTCAAGTCTACATTTTTTATAATTATTTATTCGGCAACTATCAGTTGTTATAAATATATTTTACGCAACATAAATGGTTAATAATTAAATTGTTATCGCCATACCATGAATAGAATAGAATCTTTATTATTCAAAGAAAATAATACTTATTAAAAATAATTCAAGCTTTACCACTGGTTACTAGTACGTAGTAGCACGAATGTGTCGGATCGACCGGGGAAGGATCACGCTCTCACAGAATACTAGCGTAAAATAGCAGCTTAATACTATTGTGTTTCATATGGTGAGGGTAGAGATCCGGAGACCCTTTTTACTGGAAACGAGGCATTCCATCTTAGTCCTCGGAGTGACAACGTACCTGCGTTTTGATTCTTAATCCAGGATAAATGTAGATGTCTATGGGCCACAGCATACCATCAGGTGGACTGTGTGCTCGTTTGTCACCCTTACTCTATAAAAACGAAACCTTAAGAGCATGATGGCAAGACCCTTCCTATATTTCTTAGCGTCGGTCTCTTGCAATTATACAAACACAAGAGGGCTTTGACAAATTTCCTTATGACTCTTTTACTATATCGCCTGAAGGAGGATTGTCAGCAGCTTGTGGAAAGGACGTGCCGGTCCAGAGTTCCCTGTAGGCGAAATAGACACAATAGTTAAGCAACCGAAATATTCATATGTGTTTCATGGGACAGGCAAAGGGTTAAATATATTCGTCACGATTACGCCTTTCCTTTATTATTATTATGCCAGTCGAAAACAACCTGCAACTTTAATGTCTGTCTGGACACGGTCCATGGACACGGTTTATCACGGTCCTTAACATTCCAGAATTAAATTACATTATATCTGTATTTAAAAATAATATTCTGAAAAATTGTAATATACTTTGTATCTAAATATATACGTGATTTTGGATAAGGGAAGGAGGGTTAGGCTAAAACCTCACCACGTATCACAAGAGGGAGAGAGGGGCTTAAAAGTTGTTAAAAAGTATCACGTGATTAATGGACGACCCTAGGGGGTCGTCCATTAATCACGTGATACATTTTTATTTTTATTAATGTGTAAAGATAGTATCAACATCAGTCGCATTACTATTTGTCATTAAGCTACGGTAATCTTATATATATATATATATATATATATATATATATATATATATATATATATATATATATATATATATATATATATATATATATATATATATATATAATGTGTCGTGTATGTGACACGTTGTTTGTCCGCGATGGACTCCTTTGCACACCGTGTGCAGTTTAGTCCTACTTGAGAGATAGGATAGTTTTTTCTACAATTTTTTTTTGCGAATTTAAGGATTTTTAATAGGACATGACAAAGGGTAGTCGAAAAGGGCAGAACAACGTCTACCTGGCAAGCCAGTAATTGAAATAAACTAATTTAGCAGTTTCAACACACGTTAGTCCTCTAATCCTTTTACAGCATATTCTGCGAAACAACATGCTTTAAAACTAATATTAGGCTACAAAAGTTACGGTTACAACCATAGTTGTAAAATTAGATAGCTCTAATATTATTGACATATATTACGGCGTACATTTTAAGTCAATGTCTACGACAGAATAAATAATTGTAATCTCTACACACTAAAGTTTTTTTAAAAATTGTACTCTGTTTTATTACAAAACGTGTTTTTATAGAGAGAATATATCTTCGTCAAGAAAGTAGTTCCGACACACACGGGCAGTTAAACTGATCAGTTCAAACAGATGTAAGCCAAAACAATTTCCCCACTCACTGGCTTCAAATTTCAACTTAAGATTTCACACTCACCGTCCTTATTTGGATGTACGTCAGCTCAAGTGATTAGTTAAATGCTCGACACCGTGTGTGTCAGTCAGTAGAATTGTCTGTCAATTAAACTGATCAGTTGAACAGACAACATCTACATACATCCAAAAACTGATCGTGAGTGAGAATTTCCCCGGTCGGGCGGACCCACTCGTGCTACAACCATAATATAGCTGCAGATTATAGATAAATTTATATATTACGAAATAGGATATCACTACCACAAGACAGGCCTGTTGGTCTAGTGGTTAGTGACCCTGACTGCTAAGCCGGAGGTCGTGGGTTCGATTCCCACCCAGGACAAATGTTTGTGTGATGAGCACGATCATTTGTTCTGTGTCTGGGTGTAATTTATCTATAATATTTATGTATTTAGAAATATATAAGTATGTTTATCAGTCGTCTAGTACCCATAACACAAGCTCTGCTTAGCTTGTGACTAGATGGCGTTGTGTGATAGCTGTGGAATATTATCCTATACTATTAAACGAGCAATTCTTGTATATATATACCTATATATCTATATAATCAGGATCTCGGAAACGGCTCCAACGATTTTCATAAAATTTAGTGTCCAGGGAGTTTCGGGGATAATAAATCGATCTAGCTAGGATTTATTTTTAGAAAATGTCTTTTTGTCCGTGTTTTTAGGCAATGAAAAACTGCTACAATATCGTTAGAATAAGAAGGTAAATTTTGACAGATTGTTAGTGATTATAAATGGCTTAATTGGTATAACGGTCGGTCACACAATTTTAAAACTCTGGTTCGAGCCCAGACCAACCGACCGAGTTTTTTTAATTTTTTTTTTTCATGTTCCTTTCTTTTTTAAGAAAATCTATTTTTTTGAGCCCTTTTTTAGTATTTTTTAAAACACGAAAATTTAAATTAAACTAATTGCACTCATGATTTTTTATTCAAAAACCAGTTCAGATTTTTCTATTATGTCGCTAAGATCAAAAAATATTATTCTTATTTCATTAGTATGTAATTTGTATCTAAATATAATTTCCATAACACACGAATTAAAAAAAAAACCGAGCGAAAAATACCGAGCAAAGCTCGGTCAACCGGGTACTTATTATTATAAGACAATCTTTGACAAATTCTTATTGATAGCAGTTGGAAAACTAACAGATATTTTAATTTCTCGGTTTACTAATCTAATATTTATTTACATTATTCATGCTTAAATTGATAACTTTGAAAATTAATTCTCAAAATCGTCCGGACATCGCAGATAAATGTTCACTGATTAGATCTAAATGTATATTTAGAATTTATTGTATTTTGTGAAATTATTTTAATTACAGCTTATTAAAGTCTGCCTCGTTGGTCTATTAGTTTTAGTAGTGCGACTGCTGACCATAAGGTCCTGGGTTCGAATCCCG
This sequence comes from Parnassius smintheus behrii, assembly GCA_036936625.1. Taxonomy (NCBI): domain Eukaryota; kingdom Metazoa; phylum Arthropoda; class Insecta; order Lepidoptera; family Papilionidae; genus Parnassius; species Parnassius smintheus. The sequence continues at coordinate 4,474,383 of JAUPFT010000030.1, read as the reverse complement.
GGTCGGGCCAAAAAATCAGTTATTGAGTTTTTCCGCCAAGAAATTCTCAATAGCTGCCCGGAGTCAGGAAGCTGGCGGTGTCTCACCCCCGTGCCTCGGAAAGAACGTAAAGCCGTTGGTCCTGCGCCTGATCTCTCTCCGGTTGTGTCGGTTTACCGTCCCATCGGATTATGAGAGTGAGGGAATAGAGAGTGCACCTGTCCTTGCGCATACACTTGGACACTATAATCCTGTCCTGCGCCGGTGGCTAGTCTAGCTAATTCAATTTTTCGGTCTGGAGAACATTATTATAATTAAAGTCTACTGGTGGACTGCCGGCTCTTAGACTGTCTCCAACCGTTTCAATACAATAAAGATATTAATAGTTACTTTGCAACCATTCGTTCAATCAAATAAAATGATGTGTCTTACCTAGTTTGAAGATAATTGATAGAATCAGGCGTTACTTTGAGGAAATCCATTATAATGAAGATATTTATAGTTTCATTACAGTATACAAAAGACCACTGCGGAACATAGGCCTATGTCATTGGTTGCCTCATAACGAGGATTCGGCAACAGTTGCCACGCTTGGCAGGGGTATTTTCAACCGTAGTTTTTATAATTTGAGTTGTTATAGGGAGAAGCCTGTGCCCATCTCCTGTTTCAGTCTGCCTCTGCCGCCTCCTACGACACCCCCGGGACGTTACGAGGTAGTGGAACTGTATAGTACCGGTGTCAGAATAGATTACCTCATAAAGTGATATTTGCCATAGTTTGACCACGCGCCTAGAGTTAACAGGGCCTAGAATTGGGGATCCACGCAGTCTACAGCCGGTATCCCAGCAATAAAAGTCAGTAGGTTGGAATTATGTTTTTTTTCCTTATTACATATGCATTTATTTCAACTTGTTTTTATTTTGCCACTAGCAACAGCTTTCAATAAGTCTGTTACTCCACAATTTTATTGTAAAATTCTTCAAAAGTGTATTTACTTATTGTATTTAGTATTCTGTAAAAAAATAATCTAGTCTGTATTGAAATCTGGGTGGCGTCCGATCTTGGCATTTATCTAATAATATGGTAATCCTATTTGCAACCAACTTCGTACAAAGAAGGTATTAAACACTTTGTCACGCGCTGTAAGTACTGTATCTCTGGGTCAATATACCCTTCCGAACGGAAGAAAACAGATGTTAATGCACTTACGCGAGGTATCAGAAACAGGTAAAAGGACTTGCTTAGAACCTAGTTGGACAATGAGAGAGTACCAGGCGTTACACATATTTATATTGGATGACCTTTATTTCCGTCTTGAAAAAAAAATAGGGTGTAACATGTGTACTGAGTAAAACCTATGGTACTGATATATTACAAAAAATAAAAACAAAAATTTTGAATTAAATTAATTAATTTATTAAAATTTATCGAAATTCAAATGATATCCATTATCCACTCTACTTTACGAGCGGCAATAAAACAATTTTAGTACCTACGCAGTGTGGAGGAGTGTGCGGCGTGCCAGTCTACTCGCTGTGTCCCATCCGTTGTCCTATCAGTGTTTGTGGCACTAGGTAAATGTGTAGTGTCTATGTGTGACTTTGGCCGGCGACATTTGTGTCGTCGGAGTCTAGCGGAACTGGAGGTTCAATTAAATGTTATTAAAAAAAATTAATTAGTTAAAAAAAGATCTTTATGATGGCACGGAATATTAGTAGTTTTTAAAAGAAATTGTATATAGCATGCACTTGATTTACACTTGATTTTTGCTATCTTCAAATCATTATACACTCACTTCGATCATTATGGATCACATCATCTGATAACACATGAATACGACAAGGTAGGTATGATGTTAATTGGATGTACATACATACCTACATATTATCACTATTAATATCTTATAATTAAGTCGCACATTAAATAATTTAAATCTATAACTGATAGACGTTCGATAAGAGTCCTTTGCTGAAAGTAGACTAATCATCAAAGCCGCATAGGCTAATACAAGAGTACAGTTTACGAGTGTGTGCGTAAGCAGAGATGCACTCTCTATTTCCTCACTCTCATATTGCGATAAAACGTCAATCCGACACGATCGGAGAGGGATCAGGGGCTTCACGTGCTTTCCGAGGCACGGGGGTGAAACCCCGTCAACTTCTTGACTACTTTTTGCAAAATTTCTTGACAAGAACCTATTAACTGATTTTGGCTCGCCTCGGGATTAACAGTAGACACAAGCGGTAATGGCTAAATGGTGTTTTAAAATTTAAATGCGACAATGACATTAAACTGCTGCCAAGCACAAGTATTTAAGCTTCTAGAGTTAAGGCTCGTGCAACCACTTCAAACAAAGGGAGACCATAGGGTAATGGTAAAATAGAGAGTGTTTAGCAGAGAGTGCAGCGTGGCGTCACGACAAATTCACGATATTAAATGAGGGTTTGAACTTACGCTCACCAGATATCGCTAGTTGTGTTGTGTGTTTGATAGTCTATTCGATAGGTTTAGTTAATTTTTTTTTATTAACGTACTACTATTTTGCTTCGAAAATCCGCCATTTTGTTTATTTTTTAAAAGGTACTATCTGGGAGCACTTGGATATTTAAGACGAATAAAACGATGATACATAAGTCTTGAAAAGTTACGATTTATAGACAAAAAGTAATGCCTCAATGCTGTATTCTTTAATTTTTTTCACATTTTTAACTTTTTTTTCAAATTCTACTTTTAGGAGTATCCGTTTTGTTTATGCACTTCTAATATAATTAATATAAATTATATCTAGGCATTGTATAATTTATATATAGTATATATCCGTGTTGTGGCGTTGAAAGAATATCCACTATCCCATATCATCCCGTGGGTAGGAGACTACACAAGGAAATAAATCGGGAATTGGTACTGATGTCCTCATAACGACTAAAAATAAAAAAACTGCGGATGCCAACCCATTTGCCAAGCGTGGCAACTACGGCAAATCTGTGGACTTTAACAGGCTGTAACTGCATAACTAATATGTCAGAAAGAAACATTAATCTCTACACTTTTTTTATAAATTAACTTTCCCGCTATGAAATGTGTTAAATATTTCACCTCATCCCAAAAGTGGCGCCGTGCCGCCCTGGTAGCAGAAAAAGTGATTGTAGCACGAATGGGTCGGCTTGACCGGGAGAGGACCACGCTCTCACAGAACACCAGCGTAAAATAGTAGCTTAATGCTGCTGTAATTCTTATGGTGAGTGTAGAGAAACGGAGACCCTTTTAACTGGAAACGAGGCATTCTATCTTAATCCTCACGGGTGACAACGCATCTGCATTTTGATTTAAATCGAGGATAGATGTAGATGTTTATGGGCCGCAGCAACCACTTACCATCAGGTGGACTGTGTGCTCGTTTGTCGTATTCATAACGACCTATAAAAGTCCACTGCTGAACAAAGGCCTTCCCAAAGGTTGCCATAAGAGAATTTCGCCACATTTGCCACGCGTGGCAGGCAGCCGCCGCGTTTTTTATTATTTTAAGTAGATACCAAGAAGATGGTCCTGCTCATTTCCTATTCCAATTTCCCTCTACCGTCTCTTACAGGACCCACGGGAAGATTTGGAGTAGAGGATGTCCTTCATGGTTAAAAATAATAAAACTGAAAAACATACGACTAATATAATATACAAATATTTAAATGCAACAAGGTTATGTTTGTATGTACAGCTGTTGTTCACGTTGAGTGTTTTTACGATTTCACAATCGAAACTGTCCCAGTGATATTTATATATTTTTAGTCCCTTGTATTACGCTATTATTGAAAGCGATAATAATGTACTTGATTATTTGTTTACACATATTTGTTTTTTTTACTGACTTCAAAAAGGAGAAGGTATTCAATTCGACTGTATGTTTTTTTTAATGTGTTACCTTTGAACTTTTTTCTGAATAAACCAATTTTGACGATTTTTTTGTCTGAAAGCTGGTGCTTCTCGTGTGGTCTCATATAAATTTGATCAAGATCTGACCGGTAGTTTTTGAGTTATCCTTAAATAATACGTATTGATTTCGATACATCGATTCGGTGGTATTGAAGTCGGTTGTACAAAATTTTTGATTTAACCACTTGTTACGATATCGCGACAAAGGTGCTACCCGATAGTAAGTGGATGCCGTGGCCTAGAAACCTACATCTAAAAGGCAGACGTGTTGTCTATTTTTATTAAATTAATGTAACAAACGACCTAGTAGTCCATCTACACTATAGCCTGCTTCAAACAAGGTTTTCTTTATACAATAATGGTAACAATGACAAACATAGAGTCCACCTGATGATATGTGGATTCTGCGGCCCATAGGCATTTATCCTCGATTAATGCAGATGTGTTGTCACCCCTAAGAACTAAGATGGAACATCGTTTCCAATAAAAATGGTCTCTGGTCCTCTACACTCACCATGTGATGAAACACTGCTATTTTACCCAGATGCGTTGTCACTTCTGAGACCTAAGATGAAGTGTCTCACAGCTGGCAATCATACTTGCTCTCTACATCCTCCAGGTTGGTACACAGCAGTGTAGTCATTGCTTTTTGGCGACAGAAATAAGCAAGTTGTGGTAACCTACCTAGATGGTTCTCTGGATAGAATAGGATCCTACCGTCTTGTCATCTCTAGACTAAGGTTGAACGCCTCATTACCAGTAAATTTTTGCAGTGGTAGAACCATGTTGCAGTTATATTAGTAATATAGTTTTAGCACGAATGGGTCGGCTCGACCGGAAAGGACAACGCTCTCACAGAATACCGGCGTGAAAAAGTAGCTTAATGCTGCTGTGTTTCTTATGGTGAGTGTAGGGAACCGGAGACCCTTTTTACTGGAAATCAGGCATTCTATCTTAGTCCTCACGGGTGACCACGCCTCTGCATTTTGTTTTGAATCGAGGATAGATGTAGATATCTATGGGCCACTGCAACCACTTACTTGACCAATTTTTTTATAGTATAAGGGTGACAAACGAGCACACAGTTCACCTGATGGTATGTAGATGCTGTGGCCTATAGATTAGACGTTGTCACTCCTGAGGACTAGGGTTAAATACCTAGTATTCAGGAAAAAGGGTCTCCGGTTCTCTACACTCACCAAACGAGGCGTGGTCCTTCCCCGGTCGAGCCGACTTATTTGTGCCACAGCCGCAATATAAGCTGTAGCATGGCTCTACCACATAGAAATACTTCGGGTTCGAATGCCGGGTCGGGTCAAAATCAGTAATTGTGTTTCGCTGTCAAGAAATACTCAGTTGCAGTCTGCAGTCTGAGAGTTAGTGGTGTTTTATCCCCGTGCTTCAGAAAGCACGTACAGCCTGCGCCTGATCTCCCTCCGGCCGTGTCGGTTACGTCCCATCGTAAAGGGATAGAGAGTAGAGAAGGGCCCGAATATGGATTTCACCGAAAACGAATATTCGGCCGAAAGTTCAGTAAAATTTTTACCTAACCGAATATGCTGTCGAACATTATTCGGCAGGTTACTGTAAAGCGCGCGGGATTAGCGCCGGACCCTGCTACTCGCCCATCATCTAGTACTAAGCAAAATGCCAGTGCAGCGCGCGGGATTAACGCCGGACCCTGCTACTCGCCCATCATCTAGTACTAAGCAAAATGCCAGTGCAGCGCGCGGGATTAGCGCCGGACCCTGCTACTCGCCCATCATCTAGTACTAAGCAAAATGCCAGTGCAGCGCGCGGGATTAACGCCGGACCCTGCTACTCGCCCATCATCTAGTACTAAGCAAAATGCCAGTGCAGCGCGCGGGATTAACGCCGGACCCTGCTACTCGCCCATCATCTAGTACTAAGCAAAATGCCAGTGCAGCGCGCGGGATTAGCGCCGGACCCTGCTACTCGCCCATCATCTAGTACTAAGCAAAATGCCAGTGCAGCGCGCGGGATTAGCGCCGGACCCTGCTACTCGCCCATCATCTAGTACTAAGCAAAATGCCAGTGCAGCGCGCGGGATTAGCGCCGGACCCTGCTACTCGCCCATCATCTAGTACTAAGCAAAATGCCAGTGCCAATACATGCTTATGTTTTGACTATTTCTGTGAGAAACAAAGTATTTTGTTGTGTTTGTTATTCTTAGTGAAAATTGATAGTTATATCCTATACTATTAAACGAGCAATTCTTGTATATAAATCGGGATCTCGAAAACCGCTCCAACGATTTTCATAAAATTTTGTGTCCAGGGAGTTTTGGGGATAATAAATCGATCCAGCTAGGATTTATTTTTAGAAAATGTCTTTTTGTCCGTGTTTTTAGGCAATGAAAAACTGCTACAATATCATAAAAAATATCAATTTCTTTGCAACTTTCCGCTAAACATATAAAATGATGTGTGCTACAATATCGTTAGAATAAGAAAGTAAATTTTGACAGATTGTTAATGATTATAAATAGCTTAATTGGTATAATGGGCGGTCACAGAATCGTAAAACACCGGTTCGAGCCTAGACCGACCGACCGACTTTTTTTAATTTTTTTTAAGTTTCTTTCTTTTTTGAGAAAATCTATTTTTTCGAGCCCTTTTTTAATATTTTTTAAAAACACAAAAATTAAAATTAAAATAATTGCACTCATGATTTTTTATTCAAATAACCAGTTCCGTTTTTTCTGTTATGTCGCTAAGATCAAAAAATATTATTTATATTTCATCAGTATGTAATTTGTATCTAAATATAATTTCCAAAACACACGAATTAAAAAAAAAATCGAGCGATAAATACCGAGCAAAGCTCGGTCAACCGGGTATTTATAAAAATGTGTGGCAGGAGATCTACTGTTTGGACTGAACAAAGTAAAGCGAAATGTATTAATGTAATATGTTGTAATGTTTCATAATTCTAAATGTGTATTAATGTTTCTTTGTTTAGATAAATAGAGAGATATAATGTTTGATTCCAAAAACATTATTTCGAGCTTTCTATTAACTATAATTGGAAATAAATCTACAGTGCCTCAAAAACATAATACAAGTAGATTAAGAAATTAAATTAAATTAGATTTAACCCATAAATAAAATATACTTTCAACAGTAAAAATATGAAAGACATGGCATAATCGTATCAATTCGTACATTTCAACAGAGTGGACACTGAGTACCACTTTAACGAACCTTCAGTGATTTAGCCGAATATTCGGCCGAATACTAATATTCGGCAAAGCTGCCGAATCAAATGTGAAACGAATATTCGGCTCATCTCTAATGCTTCGGCGGTACCAGCGTGTATCGTCCCGAAGTAATGCGTGCCGAACATTTTGACACTAAAAAGTGATTGCAATATAAGAACTGGTCATATTAGCGGCTTCGATATTTTGCATGAACTATCGTGCAATAATTGAAGATGGTCCAAATCATTTTCCATAGATGTATGATTGGTCTGAAAGACCAATCATTCATCTATGTCATTTTCAAACGTTTAACTATGGACGGCGAATTTCTACATGTATGTTAACAATTACATAATGCATTTATTAAAATCTTAAAAGAAGAAACCAAAAATCTAAAAAGAGGAATTCCAGTACCGTGTCACTCCACTCCATTTTTACACAGCTACCTGCATGCGTCTGAACTAATCGAAAACAACGGCCGAAATAAATAACGCTAGTACTAGTACGCTAGTACGTTGACGCGCTGAAACCTAAAACCTTGTGATGATCCGCCACCCGCGCGATAACACACGCACACGCACACGCAGCCCGAATGTTCGCGACGATAGCCGATAATAGCCGATCACATCTGCGTGTATCGTGTCGCTCTGTGTTTGTGCTGATAGACGGAGTGACGCAGATGCGGCCCCAGCATAATAGAGAGTGCACCTGTGCTTGCGTAAACATTTGTGCAATATAATCCTGTCCTGCGCAGATAGCTAGTGTCTGTTGAGACCGGCCGCCGTGACCGTGTGCATTATTATTATTGTTTGTTATAGTTTTTAACAAAACCGGATGAATGGTTGAGGACTGAGGCAAGTGGATAGCCATGACCGTGTTAGATTATGGGTAGTTTTACGTTGAAATAATTTTTTTTAACTATTTTACAAGTATAAAGTAATACTTTGTTATAACTTTTTTTGTTTTTATAATCTAATAATTATTCCATTCCCAGTTTCAAAAAAAAAATGACCTAACAGAACGGTAACTGCTTCCAGTGCTTTGTGACGGCGAGTGTGGCGCTGAACATCGTTGGACATGGTGCTGTTATAGGCTACGCCGCCGTGCTGATCCCCGCACTGCGTCATCCGGACTCGCATATCGCCGTCACACCGAGTGAGGAGTCATGGATCGGTGAGCAAGTTATTGTCGTCAGGAGTGACCACGCATTTGCATTTCGATTATTAATCGAGGATAGATGTAGATGAATTTGGGTCAAAGTATTCATCTGCCAACAGGTGCTGGATGCTGGAGAGCTGTTCTAATCTCGCTTAGACTGTCGTCCGTAATATCACCGGAAAAGTGGCGGATAAGACTTGCTGGCTCCAACTATGATGTGTACAGCTGCCCATAGAATCTCTCAATCTCACTTAAAATTTCAGGTGTCTCGGAGACGATGCTACCACATGCGATCTTCAGCTTCGACGGTTGGCTCATTCTGGCAGACAGATTTTCGGAAGACTGCAGCTTCATTTCCCGTCGAACAGCTGTGAGATTGGGAGTGTGATCGGAGACTTTTTGTGTTCCCCGCATGGAGAGTTTCCACGAGCTTGTTATTCATATTGTCCACCACATTGCAGTCTTCTGAGACATCACTGAACACTTGCGGTATATTCGTCATAATGAAGTCAAACTCATTTTTTGTAGAACCGTCGAGGCTTGAGCTGGTCCACTATCAGTGGGGCCGCTTCTGGCGGAAAGAGTTCATCATAAAGAGTCCCTCTTTCTAAATGAAGTCGGCCAGCTGCTGGCCCCTTGGGTTCCCTTGCCCTATCCTGAATTTCCCATGTTCAGCTCACCGTTCTCTCTTGTGCCTAGTTTTGCGTTGAAGTCTCCTGTTATGAACCCCGTATTAACACCGGAAAGTGGATTTTGGAGGAAAGAATGGTTCTAGAGATATCCTTATACATTTCTCCACCTCCTCATCGGGATGTGCCGAGGTTGGTGTGGAAACCTGTAAGACCTTCAGCGAATACCGTTTGGTGATTCTGAGTATAACTTACGCCACCCTCGTTGACACACTCTCAATCCTTATAACGTCGCTAACGAGACTTGTGGACGCCCCGGTGATAGAACAAGTTGTCGAATTCGAGGATTACCGTGTTCTTCCCCTCTCTTACGACCTCGGATAATCCTATAATATCCCAGCGCAACTTGACTATCTCTTCTTCCAGGATCTTTTCGTCAATCCTCAGGGTGCATGCATTATATGTTGCCAGGTCGAGTGGCCTTAGGTGGCAACCGAACCTCCACCGGAGATTCTTAGCACTGCCTGTCCCGCTATTACCATGGTCACCACCGCAGTTAAGAATAGTGGGGCCGCCGAGGACTGCGAGTCGTCTTTTCGTAACTCTCATCATAGGGGGTATATTGCCATAGTTGCCACGCTTGGCGAGCGCGTGGGCAACCACAGTTTTTATTGGCATTTTTCTGTTATCAGAAAGATCTTCTGCCTCATTTTCCCTCTGTCGCCTCTTACGACATCCACGGGAAGATATGGAGTAGTGGGTATTCTTACCCACTACTTCACACTTCTTCACTGGAAAATGTTGTGTGGCACAAAATTTAATTCCGACAGAAATGCGAATTCAGGTTGGCTTACCACTAGCAACACGATCAGAACTAAATACTACAAGCAGTTTTACATACAGCATTCTTCATCATCGTCCACTGTTGAACAAAAGCTTCCCCAAAGATTGCCCCATAAGGGGGATATCTGTTATAATTGCCAATATCCTCCTTCCTAGGAGAGTAGTTGGCAACCACAGTTTTTTATTTTGTATTTGTTACTAATAACTCCTTAAGGAGACGCTTTGTTTCTCTTAATTGTCTCTGATGACACTCACGGCACGATATAGAACAGTAGATATTCCTAGACCGCTATTACCTGTTAAATTAACATTATTAGTATGTACATACAATATATCTTTTTTATGGTGGTTGGTTAATTTAACATCATTTAAATATCTTATAATTTCTTTTTTCAGCGTCCATCGTCGGCTTTGCCCTGATAGTTGGCAACTTAATCATGACACCCATGATGGACACACTTGGCAGAAAAAAGTCCCATTTGCTTACAATATTACCCAACATGACGGGCTGGTTTATGCTGCTCATGGTGAACAGCGTTGCAGGCCTCATCACAGCAAGATTCCTTCAGGGTGTCGCTATGGGTATGCTCGGACCTCTGGGATCTATTACCATCGGTGAAATGACAGACCCGAAAAATCGAGGAGCTTTCCTTACCAGTGTCTCGCTCTCCCTAACGATTGGTGTCCTGTTTTCCCATGCATTGGGCACCTATTTTAGTTGGCAACAGAATGCACTGATCTGTTCATTCATCACATTCACCAGCTTGCTCCTGATAATCTACACTCCTGAATCGCCGTCGTGGCTGATCGCAAAAGGGCGTTATGAGAAGGGAAGCGAGATATTCTTCTGGTTGAGGGGTCGTGACAGAAAGCAGGAGTTGGAGTTGGAAGATATGATTGCAGCTCAAAAATCGGCCAGGAAATCGAGTGTCGGTGACCAGAAGCAGTCCATTGGCACACGGATTAGGCGTTTGCTAAGTTATCTAAAGGAAACGTCCAGAAAACCGGAGTTTTACAAACCTATCATAATAATGTTCTTGTTATATACTATGTTCCAATTTGCTGGCATAAACGTTATAAGTTCCTATGTCATGGACATCGTGCATCAGTTAGTCGGGCCAGGGGTAAACGCCAAGTTGATTATGGTTGCATTGGACATTGAGCGATTGGTTTGCAATATACTTGCCGTGTTCCTCATGAAGACCATGAAACGGAGGACGTTGTTGTTTAGTAGTAGCGCCATCTGTGTTCTCTCGTACCTCGGAAAAGCGGGTTACGCTTATAGCAAAGCAAACGGCTTACTTCGTTCACCGTTCGAAAACCAATGGATACCTCTCACCCTTATAGGCTCTTACATGTTTTCCCTTACTATCGGCATATCATCAATACCCTTCGCGATATCTGGGGAAATCTTTCCACTTGAATATCGGGGATTGGGAGGTGGAATCAGTGTCTTAGCATTATCTTTAAATTTCTTTGTCGCTGTAAAGTCTTTCCCGGTGTTAAATCTTGCCGTGGGCCTACCTTGGACTTATTGTTTGTATGCTGGCGTTGTGGTGGTCTGTCTGTCCGTCATTTACTTCATGTTGCCGGAAACTAAGGACAGGACTCTGCAAGACATTGAGAACAGCTTCCGTGGATGGACGGCGGAAGATTATAGAATTTCACAGCCATTGAACGGGAAATCTAACGCCGAGATGAGGAGATGCAGTTCTCATATACTTTATTAATATATTCTTTAGAAAATTATGAGTCTGGATGTCACGAGATTTGTCACTAAGATTGGTATTGGTACGCTGGTAGCGTTCGATAGTCCTCAGGGGCTTCATCGTGGAACACCGAAGTTAGCTCTTCGAGACACTAAAGCCGTAGACCTCCTTGAATTTTGTAGAAAATTATTGCATATCTGACGGATTCAAAACGATTCTGTGACTAAACAATAGCATTAATCCTCATACTTTCAATTGTTTTGAGATTCTGACTGTACCTAAACATATTTAAATATTGAACAGTTCCAAATTCAAAACTGCCGGTGAATATGTAAACGACAGAACTTAAAAGGCATGCCTAATTAGTAATAACAAATTTTCAAAATTTAGCTTGTAAGAGCACATGATGTGAAAGGCTAAGTTCTCGCAAGATGGCCGTGCGTTATTGCACAATATTCACATTCATATTTTACTTTGCCTTAGTAAGGTTTCTCCCTCTGGCAGAAGAATTATTTAATTGGTCTGAGGTTTCTCCGTAAATTTTATAGGAATTTTTAATAAAACTCTTCCCGGGTTTTATTTGTGTAACTTATAAATTGAAAGTGTATAATGAGTTATTGGTGTCCTATTACCGTTACAGTCAAGTGGTGGCGACGTTAGAGATTGCATTGTCACATTTCGTAAGATTATGGCGTAAGAGGCGAAAAGTCAGAAAAATCGTTTGAATTTCCTTTGATGGCGGTATAGCCATCTCGTGGCATCTCGTTTAGTTGTACTAGTCGTTGAGCGTGCAGCGGGATGTAGGACCACTCCGCCCGCCGCTCTCTATTGAGGCCTTATTCTTAGTTTTAGATCCGTATATATTACTACTATACTCTTTGGTCTTGATCACTTATACAGGGTTATTTTTTATAGAGTAGTCAAATTTTAAACTTATGTTCAAATATATTAATAATGATACATCGTTATTGCAGTTATTAAAAATACGAGTAAATAAAACGTCCACTTTTATTTGAAATTTTCCCAAATTGAATATGATTTATGGGAAATAACATTTTTGCCTTCCGATCAACCTTTATGAATGTGTGCGTGCGCAGTAAAATCGGTTAAAATAATGCATTTCCACTCACTTTGAATTACAAATATAAAAACGACAGAATTTTTGGCCGGTTATTGCAAAATTACCCTGTATACGTTGCGTGTCGCCTATACTTTGCGACTATACAATGTACCTACAACATGTAACAAAAACCCTGTAGTTCCCGTTACGCATTTAGTGCGTTATTAGAATCAGTATTTAAACGTATTGAAATAACTTTACATCAAAAAACTTGACCAAAAAAATCATATTTAAATAATTTTTATTGGCATAATTTCTCTTTATACTTTATTACCTCTACATTGACCGGGGATAGTATTGTCAAAGACCATGCTTAGCCGTACGCTTGTCAAAGAGTTAGAGCTAACAAAACCACATACAATTTGCAAATAAAAATGTATTATTATCATATATTTTTCTGGTTTTGTTTACTGCAGTGGATCATATACTTTGAGGCATTATAAAACAGACTCCTTAAATGAAATTTTTTAATGGTCAAGTTTTCCAAAGTAATGTTTATGTTTGAATACTGATTGTGATAACGCACTTAACAAGAACCACAGAGATTTTTTGACATGTAATTATCCTCGTGCACGCATAAACTTTTGTTGCTAAAATTGTAAGGTTTTAATTAATAAGCTACATAAAAAATTATTTATTTATTCAAAAAATAAATGATATTCATAATGAAGGCTGTGAGTATTTAATTAATCAGTTAATCAATGTAGAACTGTTCGAAAAGAAATTATATTATAGTTAATGTGAAAGTAATTGAATATTAGTAAAGGAATAAAGAATTTACATAACAACAATCAATTATTTAACACCCTTTTAATTTTTTTATAAATGCACGGGCGATGGCGTTTTTAAAAATGGCGTGGACTAAAAAAATACAATAATAAACCAGCTTAAATTTTTTATAAATAACAAATGTAATTTATGATGTCGCTAATCGAACTCATATTGTGTTTCGTATGCTGTCGAAGTGTCAGTGACTGTAGATAGTTATTGGTGACGTGGTATTTTTCCATTGATTGTGGAATGAACGAGGTAATTATCTCGGGGGACAATGCATCTAATTATATAATTTGGATGATAACATCAACTAACCTTTATTTATATAATTTTATTTTATTATAATAATAACCTTTATTTTATTTTTAAAGCGATCACTGTTTTCAGCGATTTTTCATTTACTGTCATATAAAATAGTTAGTAGTTTATATTTAATAGATTTATTGAACTTTCGTGTCATTTGCAAGCATAAAAAACAAACGCTAAGTAAACACAAATACTGCTCTATAGATTAAGATAACCTGTATACTCCTAGACTCCTACCAGTTCTAAGTACCCGGATGACCGAGCTTTGTTCGGTTCTATTTTTTTGAAATTACATTTAAATACGAATTACATACTGATGAATAATATTTTTTGATCTTATTGACATAATAGAAAAAACTAAACTGGTTATATGAATAAAAAATCATGAGTGCAATTAGTTCAATTAAATTTTCGTATTTTTAAAAAATATTAAAAAAAGGGCTCGAAATAACAGATTTTCTCACAAAAGAAGAGAACTTGAAAAAAAAGGAAAAAACAAACTGGACCGAAGACAGGACGCGAACCATGGTATTACAATTTCGCGACCGCTCCACATCCACTTGAGCTATTACGATCATTAACACAGTGTCAAAATTTACCTTCTTATATTGTAGCAGTTTTTTCATTGCCTGAAAACACGGACAAAAAGACATTTTTTAAAAATAAATCCTAGCTAGATCAATTTATTGCCCCCGAACCTCCCCGGACACTAAATTTTAGGAAAATCGTTGGAGCGGTTTTCGAGATTACAACTATGTATATATATATATATATATATATATATATATATATATATATATATATATGTGTATCAATACCGAGATCGTAGAGAAAGTGGGGTCTTCAAGGTGACGTCTTTGCAGACGTAAACACAGATTCCCCCGCGCTGATGGAAATTACGCTCCAATGTATATCCAGGGTAGCCAAGGTACGCCGCATCTAGAGGACATCTGATCCGCGTCTCAGTCAAGAAGGGTAAGTGCGGCTTGTCAGTCAAGATAGGCCTTGGATGCTTGTGAGGTGCACTTTGATGGAGAGGGAGTGCAACCGCTGTACAAACTTAGTTTTCTTTGTGGTGAATAGGTTGAGAAAAAGGCAGTTGGACGAGTCGTTACACGTATAACCCAGGGACGCAAACAGAGTCACAGACATCATCGATGAAACCTAGCATGGAGATCGCGGGGACGCCCGAACCCCCTGGGAAATCACCACCAGACCCTCTCCTCCGGTCACCAACCGGTATGGTGAAGCCATCCCAGTATTTTTCGTAAGATGACGGGTTAGCCTTTAATGAATGGCTGGCTCATTAGTTGGGCCCCCAACTATCTACGGTCGTCCAGCGGTGCAATCGTACTTCGGATCCCGTTTACCTCCATAACCATGCAACTGACATTAAAAAGCTGCCACATGGCAACCGGTCCTTATGCCCAACGCAACCGTTCAGACCCATTCTCTCTATAAAATGGGTTTTACCTAACATCACGCCGGAACACGACTTGCATCATTTAACGGTATGTCTTTGACATGTGGGTGGTAACTAACCCTCGGCCGGGCCTCTCACTAATTGAGGAGTAACCTACCACCAGTGTGTAGTGCTGCTCGTTTAGCACTACCCAGGGGATACTTGTAGGAAGTCAGGATTCAAGTAATTCCTACGGACACGAGCCGCTTTATATTTATATATTTATATTTTCCACGTAGAAATCTCTTATTGACATTGTTTGTTGCATCGCTGAATTTTTGACGGGATCCCACTCGCGTTACCTAGTCAAGTCTTTAGCGTCGAGGTTTATTCCAATTTTTGCGGCCGTTGTTAAAATAATATGCACCGGATTTTCGTTGAAGGTTTCTGTTATGCCCGTGATTTAAGCATTTTTTTTTATGGGATAGGGTGACAAACGAGCACACAGTCCACCTGATGATAAGTGGTTGCTGCGGCCCATAGACAACTACATCTATCCTCAATTTTTTATACGTGGTACAGCCATGCTGCAGTTGCATTAGTAGTATAGTTGTAGCATGAATGGGTCGGCTCGACCGGGGAAGGACCACGCTCTCACAGAATGCCAGCGTGAAATAGTAGCTTAATGCTGCTGTATTTCGTACGGTGAGTGTAGAGAACCGGAGACCCTTTTTACTGGATACGAAACACACTAGTATTAAGCTACTATTTCACGCTGGTATAGTATAGTATAGTAGTAAGTGACAGTACATTCTTTCCCCGGTCGAGCCGACCCATTCGTGCTACAACTATACCACTAATACAACTGCAGCATAGCTCTACCACGTATAGTAAATCAAATATTAATTTCCCGTTTAAGCTAGGCAATAGTAGAATTCAAGTAAAGAACTTCGACGAATTATTTTCAAGCGCGCGGAGTTTATTCTTCGCTCGCGATAACTTGATTTCATAGTCGTCGTATATTGCACTGCAGCACAGCATGTGATCAATCAGTGACTTGAGGTGGGCTTTTAATTCTCCTGCGTCTTCGCGAAGTTATTTTGTTTAAGATATCAGCAGGGATAACTTGAGTTTGCTGCTAAAGAGGGTGACTTAACCACCGGTGGACTACACGATATCCTCTATCGATATCTTCGTTGCAAGCGGGTAAGCGTATGGGTTTGTTTGTGTTATCGGTTTTCGGCGTAGTGCAGCGACACTGTGACCATATCCATGATGACCGTGTTATCTCTGTAATCTTATGATACTCGAATATGTTAACACAAGGGGTGATATTGGTGATAGCACTTTGTGTATTTCATTTGTTGATTTCCCCTTAAAGGTTTATATTTTACTATGTGTGATAACAAGATAGATTTTATCTTTTTACAACTCATCAAAGGTACAGTAATTACTCACGCGTGCATTCTAGACCCACCCGCCGTCTTTTAAAATGGAAATGTTGGAAAAAGATGAAGTATTTTATTTGCGTAGCCCGTCATGAGGTATGAAGTAAAGTGGGACGTTTCTCAGTTAACGTAGACGTCAAAATTGCACTTTTGAGGTAAAATATTTATCATGCTGCACACAAGCCCACAGAATAAATAATAGAACCAAAACTTATAAGAATATTTCAGAAAAAAGCATTGATTTTTCACAACAACACTTTTCTAACAAATTAACTACCTTCACTATGAAATCTCAAATATTTCAACTCATTTTTCCGTTCGTAAATCCTTAGTGGAGAAAAATATCTATTTTTTTATTTATTTCTCACTTAAACAATATGCATTGTGTCATGAACATGAAAAAAGATAATAATAAACCAAAGTAAAATTAAATCAAGTGATCAAATGAGCATTTTTAATACCTACCATACAATAATTTTCTAACGAAGTTATATTGAAAGTAATTAATCTAAAAAAATATAATTAATTCCCAATACTGTACGAAATTCCATTGTTGCACATAGGCCTTCCCAAAGATTGCCTCATTAGGCGAATTTTGCCATATTTGTCACGCTGGGCAGGCAGGTTAGCAACCGCCGTTTCTTTAATATAGTACGTGAGGGTAATACGGTCATCCGGTACCCTTTATAACTCACAAACTGCAGCCTTAATTGCATGCCATCTATGCAAACAAGGCTGTAGTTTTTATACGATAGCTCTTCATAAGTCAATCAAATAATAAAGGGTCAAAAGTATGGAGTGTAGATAGATACTCCATGGTCAAAAGCATGGAGTATATAGGTAAGGAGGACAATCTCCCATATGAGAATAGTTGAAAATGTGTCCATCTAAAAGCAGTAACTAACAGTTCAAAAACTCTCCACAACAGCGCTCGAGTAGCTACAGGGTATGATTAATTGCCGTGAAATACGTTGAGAGTGGTTTCAAAAATAAAAATTTTGAAAGCAAAAAATAATTGTTGTAAAAAGCTATGGTGAAAAATTATGGTGAAAGTATGTGTAATAAAAAAATTGTAAAAAGTTGTTTAAAATTTAGACTGTAGCTGTAGTGGCGCCGCCCTTATTTAGCGCTTTCCTACGGACATTTTTTTATACAGTCTGTACGATCCAGTGTCGTCATCTGCGAGGGACTACTATTGTTTATCCCTGCAGGTTTCGGGCCTCGAGGCCCCATTACCCGGGTAATCCTCACAGCCCATTTCTATGGACCGGTCTTGGGAGTCGTACAAGGACGGCATTGTAGGTACTCTTCGTTGGCGTATTGCGCGCCACCAGGTAGGTGCTTCCGGAGGGTCAGCAGTCTCGAAGCCCCGCGGAGTCCCGCTGACAGGGAGTCGACGCAGGGTCAATCCTGCCGACATGTGTGCGCTCTAACAGCAGCACTCCGGGCCTCCAGTGCTCCTCCCTGGCTCCAGGTTAAGGCTTGGTGGATCCCTAGGCAGAAGTTGGCGTATCTCCCGCATTTAGGAGGGGATCTGCCGAAGGGTCAGCAACCTCCAGGTCCCGCGGAGATGCATCTCGACGCGGAGCCGAAGTCACCAACAGGCGCGCGCTTTCCTAGCAACACGCCGGGCCTTCGAAGTTCGCTTCCCAGCATGTAGGTTATACGCAGCGTTGGGTATGTAACGTCCCGGGTGGGGTCAGGGGCGTCCTCGAGGCTCGACGCAAGCCGAGTTGGCCCCACAGCACGTGCACCTACTGCGAAGCGACGCGCTGTACTTCTCCCACCCGAGCGGAAGCCGACGACCGACGGACGTGACCGGCTGCGAGCGCATCGCGAAGCTTAGCGACTTCAGTCTGTACTCCTTACCTCTACACTCCATAGTCAAAAGGGCGTTGCTTTATCAACGCCATTTTAACAGTTTACATATTAAATATTTTATGTATTTTAGTCGATTTTAGTCATTGACTTCTACATTACTGTTTGTTATTATGTTGGTTTTCCATAACATAAAAATAAAATAAAATAAAATAAAATTACTAGCGTAATTTTGGTATGGTGTAGTGTAGTTTTTTTTTAAGTTGAAATTCCGAAGTGTTTGTAATTATTGCCAAAGCTTGTTTGTTTTTTTTTTTAAATATATTACTTTAAGGTACACATGCAACTTTGTGTTTTTGTCTCTGTCCTCCTCCTAGTTTTGGTTTGATAGGGCGGCAACATATTATCCTCACGTACCTTATTTTAAGATACTAACAGGAAGATGCTGCTGCTCTTCTATTTCAGTTTCTTACGACATCCACGGGACGATATCGTCCAGGCAGAGTAAAACTATTCTGTGGATATCGGTTAGTTGATATTGTTACGCCACTACGCGTTTAAAAATCCTATACTATTAAACGAGCAATTATTGTATATATATAATCGGGATCTCGGAAACGGCTCCAACGATTTTCATAAAATTTAGTGTCCAGGGAGTTTCGGGGATAATAAATCGATCTAGCTAGGATTTATTTTTAGAAAATGTCTTTTTGTCCGTGTTTTTAGGCAATGAAAAACTGCTACAATATCGTTAGAATAAGAAGGTAAATTTTGACGTATTGTTGGTGATTATAAATAGCTTAATTGGTATGATGGTCGGTCACAGAATCTTAAATCCCCGGTTCGAACCCAGACCGACCGACCGACTTTTTTGAATTTTTTTTTCATGTTCCTTTCTTTTTTTGAGAAAATCTATTTTTTCGAGCCCTTTTTTTAGTATTATTTAAAAACACGAAAATTTAAATCAAAATAATTGCACTCATGATTTTTATTCAAATAACCAGTTCCGTTTTTTCTGTTATGTCGCTAAGATCAAAAAATATTATTTATATTTCATCAGTATGTAATTTGTATCTAAATATAATTTCCTAATTTCCAAAACACACGAATTAAAAAAAATCGAGCGAAAAATACCGAGCAAAGCTTGGTCAACCGGGTACTAATAATATAAATAACTGTTCCAGTTTCCCCATGTCGCCTCTTACGACATCCGCGGGATGGGTTCGGGTTGTGGATATTCTTAAACCGCCATTACACGGTTAAAAATAATTGTATAAATCAGTAAATACGATATTTGTTATATATAAAAAAGGCCTTCAAGTAAAGAAAAATACGATACCGATAAACAAATATTATAAATGCAATATTATGTTAGTCTGTTCTGTTCACGTTGAGTGTTTTTTAAGACTTCACAATCGCTAATGTCCCTAGAACAAAGCTATTCCGCTAGCTAGTCCGAAGTGATAATAAGAATCGGTACTTACAGTTGTTTATTTGTTTAAAGTTTAAACGTATTTGTTTTTTACGATATCTTGATAAAGGAGCTACCTGATAGAGTACGCGGATGCCGTCGTTTCTTTACTCATGAAATGCCGTGGCCAAGACATCTACATCTGTTGTCTTTTTATATAAAGCAGATGTAACAAACGAACTACCGTTCTACCTGCACTACGACCTACCTCTAATGGACACCACACATGGCCAGTTCAACTGATCATTCCAACTGATCAGTTCATACTAAAACTGTTGATATTTTTTAAAATATTGGATTTTAGATATATCGGTAATTATAAATATATTAATATCAAAAGCGGAGTTTTATTAATAAGTTTATTTATCAATATACCGATACAAATCCGATATTTAAAAAAATATCGGCAGTTGTAGTTTGAACTGATCAGTTCGAATGATCAGTTAAACCGACCGTGTGTGGCGTCCATAACAAAGATAGCTTTTTTTTTATAAAATAAGGGTGACAAACGAGTACACAGTCCGCCTAATGGTAAGTGGGTGCTGTGGCCTATAGCTATTATTTAATCTGTGCCTATAGACGTATACATACATCTATACTCGATTACGAATCGAAATGCAGATGCTTTGTCACTCTTGAGGATTAGTTACTTTCAGTAAAGAGGGTTCTCGGTTCTCTACACTCACCATACGAAACACAGCAGTATTTAGCTGTTATTTTGCACTGGTATTCTGTGATAGCGTGGGCCTTCCCAGGTCGAGCCTACCCATTCGTACCACAAGCGTAATATAGCTGTAGCATGGCTCTACAACTTAAAAATACTTTAGGTTCGAATCCCGGGTAGTGTCAAAATCAGTAATTGGGTTTTTCTGTCAAGAAATTCTCAGTTGCAGCCTGCGGTGTGGAAGTTGGTGGTGTTTCATCCCCGTGCCTCAGAAAGCACGTGAATCCTGCGCCTGGTCTATCACCGGTCGTGTTGAGCTACCGTCCCATTGGACTATGAGAGTGAGGATTAGAGAGTGCACCTGAGCTTGGGTAGATTTAGCCAGTACAATCCTGTCTTGTGCAGAAAGTTAGCGTCTGTTGAGACTGGTCGCTGTGACAAAATTTGGTGTGCAGGATGTTATTATTAGATACGAGTATTGTTTATTATAGGTTTTACGTTTTCTCAGTTTGTTTTTTAATAAACCGGATTAATAGTTACTACCATGGGACTATGCCAAGTGGGTAGCCATGAAAATATTAGATTTTACAGGTAGTTTTCTATTGCGATCATTTTTTTAACAATTCTACAAGTATTAAGTAAAATTTTATTATAATTATTATTGTTTTTTTTTTATAATCTAATAGATTCCATTCCTCCAGTTCTTTTTTCTGGACCTAACAGGACGGTAACTGCTTCCAGTGCTTTGTGACGGCGAGTGTGGCGCTGAACATATTTGGACATGGTGCTGTTATAGGCTACGTCGCCGTGCTGATCCTCGCACTGCGTCATTCGGACTCACATATCGCAGTCGAACTGAGTTAGGAGTCATGACTCGGTGAACATCAGCGGTGACATCGCATCTGCATTTTGATTCTCAATCGAGGATAAATGTAAATTGTCTTTGGGCTACAGCATCCACTTACCAACAGGTGGACTATGTGCTCGTGTGTCACCCTTAATCTAAAAAAAAATATCGTAAGGAAACCTACACGCATGAGGAAATATATTTCGAGTAAATCTGGAGTTATTCCTGAGGAATTAGATGGAATGCCTTGTTTCCGGTGAAAAGATTCATCATTATCATTATCGTTACAGCCCTTCCCAAGTCCACTGCTGAACATACGCCTCCCCCAAGGAATGCCACAAAGCAAGGTCATGAGCCACCTGCATCCATCGTCTTCCTGCATGTCTTTCCAGGCCATCACTCCATCTAGTGGGGGGCTGCCCCACACTTTGCCTACCAGTACGAGGCGGCCACTCGAGAACCTTGCTTCCCCATCGGCTATCGGTACTTCAAGCTAATATGGCTGGCCCCTTTGATTATATAGACAGGTATATAAACAAAGGCTGGCCCATTGCAAACAGCACGTAGACTCTGCTCGATGAAGTCAATCTCATTTTTTGTTGAACCGTCGGGGCTCGACCAGGTTCACTTTCTGTGGGACCGCTTCTGGAAGAAAGAGTTCATCATAAAGAGTCCCTCTTTCTCCATGAAGTTGGCCAGCTTCTGGCCCCTTGGGTTCCGTTGCCATGTCCCAAATTTCCCTACCTTCAGCTCACCGTTCTTTCTTGTGCATAGTTTTGCGATGAAGTCTCCTATCAATACCGTATAGTGGGTTTTGGAGGAATGCATGGCATACATTTCCTTCACCTCCTCATCGGGCTGTGCCGAGGTTGGTGCGTAAGCCTGTATGACCTTCAGCGAATACCGTTTGGTGATTTTGAGTATAAGGCACGCAACCCTCGTCGACACACTCCTAATCTTTACAACGTTGTTAACGAGAGACTTGTGGACGATAAATCCGACACCTCCTTGAGACAGATGGTCGCCCTCCCGGTGATAGAACAAGTTGCCAGATTCGAGAATCACCGTATCCTCCCGCTCTCTTTAGACCTCGGATAATCATTTAATATTCCAGCGCAATTTATCTACCTATCTCTTCTTCCAGCTCCAGGATCTTCTCGTCAGTCCTCAGGGTGCGTGCGTTGCATGTTGACAGATCGAGTAGTCTTAGGCGGCAACCTAACTTCCACCGGAGATTTTAGCACCCCTTGCCCCGCTGTTACTATACCTGCCACCACAGCCAGGAACAGCGGGGACGCCGGGGACTGGGGGCTGTCTCTTCGTAACTCTCATCACAGCGATCGACCAATTACTGATCCTTTTTATACTTTCTAGGAACCCACGCCTCGTTGGGTTTGAGAATCAACGCGTTGGGCATGACCCCTATTAAGACGTTCGACTTAGAACCTCGACCGCTCTCTCAAAAGAAAGTTGTTAACAACTAAGATTACGGGCCCCAGTGAATGGTCCCGGTCCAGACGTCAGTTATGAACTTAGTGGACTGTATATCTTCCTTTTTCCCTCATCATCATCATCATCATCATTACAGCCCTTCACAAGTCCACTGCTGAACATAGGCCTCCCCCAAGTAATGCCACAAAGCACGGTCCTGAGCCACCTGCATCCATCGACTTCCTGCATATCTTACCAGGTCGTCACTCCATCTAGTGGGGGGTCGCCCTACACTACGCCTACCGGTACGAGGCTGCCACTCGAGAACCTTTCTTCCCCATCGGTTATCGGTTCTTCGAGCTATATGGCCGACCCATTGCCACTTCAGCTTACTAATCCGTTGGGCTATGTCGGTCACTCTGGTTTTACTGCGGATATCCTCATTTCTGAGTCTATCACGCAGAGAAACTCCGAGCATAGCCCTCTCCATAGCTCGCTGAGCGACCTTGAGCGTCCTCATACGGCCAGCAGTGCGGTACGGTACGGCCCTTTTTCCCTATCCCTACTTATAGGGTAGACACTGGTGAAATAAAACAGCAATTGTTCGTAACTCCCCCTTAGAAATTTGATACTGAAGTTTTACTACTTTCACTATTTTTCTTAACTTTTCCTAATTTCGTATTCTTTCTCGATTTATAACTGAAAGCTGTAGCTGGTCCCAAACGAATTGAAAATTGAGCAACTTACTAAGTTACTCCCGAGCTAAGCCTTAAGGAGAACCAGGCACGACCCCCCCCCCCCCATTGCGTCGATAATTTTTACTATCACATATCCATACATTGTATCATAACTTTACCTTCATAATAATAACACAAAACTACTATATTTCAAAAAAGTACAAATTAATCACATCATAAAAATAATAAAACATTCACATTACATAAAGGCATCAATAAGATATAAAGCATAATATCATATCATAATGTCATAAACCTTAAAATGTTAGCTACAGTTTTTTATAATACAATTTCCATCAATATTTTCACCTATCTTATACAATTCATCAGTTTAATGCAAAAAATAAAACTGTCAACAGATCTTTAAACAAAACTAAAGCAAAATTACATCTTTCATGTATTATTTAAGTTTTCCAATATTTATCTATTTTATCACATTTCTATTATCTTATTCTAATACAAAATTTAGCCAAAACATTTACAAGTCGATATTACATACATTTTAAAACTTTTAATAAAATTGTTATTTTAATTATTTTTCCTATGAGACGGTTCTGAATTCTTTTTTTCTACCATAGGTGTTGGAGGCCTCCTGATAGTGTTCACCAGACAAAATGCAGAAGCAGAGCTTCTACTTCACGCTAGTCTTTTGTGAGGTCGTGGTACTAGCCCGGTTCGATCCGGGCCATACGTGCAACAACAAAAGCTGCCGCGTGGCTCTAACACTATTAAAGGCCTGGTCTGAGGTTTCTCCGCTATTTTATTGGGATATTTAACATATCTCTTCCTGGGTTTTGTTTGTGACGTATAATGAGAGTGCATAATAAGTTATTGAGTGTTCTTTTACCGCCCTTTAACGATATCTATTGTACGGGTGGTGTAGATTTGTTTCACGTAACCCGACTGCCATGTCGTGCATTGTTGTGCATCATCTTATTACGTAAGAGGCCGTAAAAGGTGAAGTCAAAGTAAATCATTTGACTTCCGATAGATGGCGGTGTATAGCAAATTTCGTTTACGTCGGACGTAGAATACCTAGACCGATGACAGGAAACAACGTCAAAAGTGCGAGACTTTTGGTAATGCCTTATCGATCGTCATCTGCCCGAAACGTGACCATTACCCATTAACAAAGTATGAGACCAATGTACAGCTATGGATTCCTACGGGTCGTTAAAGAAAAAGAAGAGAACCGCCAATTAGTAATTCAAATTTTTGACTGAGCAAAACGTTGCGTCATCAAATCCTACACGGGACCGACACCACGGATACCGAGTAGAGTAGTAAGTTGACCTCTTTTGAGAAATTCATAACACCAACGTCAAAGATGTTTTATAGGTCCCGATACCGTGTACGCGGGCCTAAAACGCAGGGACTTAAAACGTTATAAATATCAGAATTTTTAACGTTATGATAACGTCATAATGATATCGTTACTTCAGCAAGCCTGTCATTTTCGATATTTTAGTATAACGTTTTAAGAGTAACAGAACGAAATTGAGACAGTCAATTTAACGCTATTATAACGATAAATACGCGACGTTGCCAAACCTAATCATTTTCAAAAGCGCGCGAATCTGCGACTAACGAAATGGGTGGGGCCTGGGAGCTCGGTCGGACGGGGAATTTCCCGCACCTCACGCTCTCCAAAAGCGAACTGGCAACGTTGTAAAATGAATGAACATTTGCATATTATAACAAATATCAACCACTTGCGAGTTGCGATTTGCGATTGCGACGTATTAATAATTATATCTGGATAATTATATTACTTAGATTGATTTATTTTTTAAATTTGGTTCTAACTACACTTAGTAACTATATATATATATTGGAAATGGGTCGTAAAAGAATTAATAAATGTTATAGATATTTTAGTCTTGACGAAAATAATAAGACTTCGAAATGTTTAGTTGCTGGATGCGAAAAAGTTTTGAAGGTAAGTCAAAGCAGAAGTCGTAGATGGTAGATAGTAATGCGCCTTTTCATTACCAGTCAGTTTTTATTAGGTTCCTTCATCGATCACTGATATAAAACTTATTAGTGATCGATGGGTTCCTTAGTAAAATTTGTTCATATTGATGAGTACAACGAATTCTCAAGGCAAATCAAGTTTTTTATCCATAATGTTCATAGCATCATGTTTTTAGTTGTTTTACAAACTTATAGAGATTAAAGTACTCCTGGTTCTGACCAAATTTAACAAAGACACAATTTTACGTGGTACTGCAGTTACATAAGTAGGTAGTAGGTATAGTTGTAGCACGAATAAGTCGGGTCGACCGGGGAAAGGCCACGCTCTCACAGAATACCTGCAAAAAAAGTAGCTTAATGCTGCTGTGTTTCGTATGGTGAGTATAGAGAACCGGAGACCAGTTTTACTGGAAACGAGGCATTCTATCTTAGTCCCCACGGGTGACAACGCATCAGAATTTTGATTCATAATCAAGGATAGATTTAGATGTCTACAGGGCTAGGGCCACAGCAACCAATTATCATCAGGTGGACTGTGTGCTCGTTGGTCGATCTATCTTATAAAAAGAATTAAAAGAGGAGAAAACGAGCATGCGGCTCACCTGATGGTTAGCGACTACCGCCGCCCATGAATAACAGCCTGGCCAAATTACCTAAAAAATTACCTATCTATTTGATAAATTATAATGGCAGAACATCGAAACTACTATAATTGTTGCGTGGATGGATGCTTAATGAGCAAACAAAAGGATTCAGATAATATCATTTTTTATGTAAGAATAATGAAACATACATTTATTTAATTTGTTTTTTGCTTGAATAAATACTTATAGCAAAAAATAATTAAGAATTTATTTAAATACAGAAGTAATACCTAAGTACTTTATTTCAAAACTTAGTTCAAATTTACTTCACTATCTAAGTGGCTAACTTACATGTCTTTTGTAAATAAAATATTTTAAGTTATCACAAAGCACTGAAATTAAAACTTTGTTTATAATATTTTTAACTAATTAGAATACAATTAGGTACATGTATTTTTAATATGGTGCAATATCACTATATTATTTTTCTGTGTGGATATTGTTACCTGTTCCTATATTCCACTTAATTAAATGTGGAATCAAATCACCATTGAAGATTAGCGCGAAAATGGAGAGGTTAGTTATTCTTATTCATACCTATATTGTAATACAAATTGTTCTTGAATATTGAGTTGTTCTTGAAATTTATTGTATTCACTGCGATTGCGCCTGGCGAATGGCGATGAAGCAGTCATAGATGAAAGCGGGCTAACATTGCAGTTTTTAATATTAAACCGTATACTTAAATAAAAATATACACAAATAGTTTTAAAGAAATTATAAATATCCAAATTATCGCTGTCAGAAATCGAACCCGGGAGTTCCCGGATTCCACCACAGCGCTTCAACGCGCCAAATCCCTTTCAATTTGACGACAGAATTTAAAAGAAAGGGAGCGTTAACCGGTATTTTAGAGACGGCAAAAAAACATTAAGTATATTTTAAGTAAAACAATAATTGTAAACTAAATTAATTTTATTAATGTTATACATACCGTATTTTTAAGCCTTTTTGACAGCCCTAAATAAAAACGGAAAAAGAGCCGTGATTGCTTGATTGAAAAAGATGAAGAGATGCAGAGTAATACGGACACTCGCGCGCAGCGATAAAGGTTTTTTGGGCTTGCGAGCGCAAATTATCTTATTAATAATAATTATGTAGGCCAATGTAGGCTATTAAACGTCGGTAAGCAGTCAATATCAAAAGAGTGAAACGTCTGTACGTAGTAGGTACTATTATTTATTCTGTGCTTACAGTGTGTACCTACAAAATAACAAAATGAATTGAAATGGCACCAAAATACCTTACAATATTTTTATAACTTTAATTCTAAGCATTTTAATTTTTAATAAGTAATTGTAATTTAATTAAGCTATATTATATAAAAACTATTAAATAATAATTTGATAATTAGTGCTGTTATTATTTGAATATTTTTTTTATAAGATTGGGTGACAAACGAGCACACAGTCCACCTGATGGCAAGTAGTTACTGCGGCCCATAGACATTTGCATCTATCCTTGATTACGAATCAAAATGCAGATGCGTTGTCACCCGTGAGGACTAAGATGGAATGCCTCGTTTCCTGTAAAAAGGGTCTCCGGTCTCTACACTCACCATACGAAACACAGCAGCGTTAAGCTACTATTTCACGCTGGCATTCTGTGAGAGCGTGGTCCTTCCCCGGTCGAGCCGACCCATTTGTGCTACAACTATACTACTAATATAACTACAGCATGGCTCTACCACGTATAAAAATAAGAATATGTATTTTGTATTTGAATATGACTTAACCATAAAGAAAATTAAATTATTAATTATTTAACTAAGCAATATTATATTTTTATATAGGTAATGCAAACTTTAAAATATTTATTTTTTTATTTTAATTTAGATTACTTAACACTATTTATACCCTATAGAAAAATAAAGTTATAGATAAGAATATTAATCCAAATTACAGTTATTCAGGTTATTGTTTCTTATTATCTATAAAAATTTTATAGCATTAGTTTTATAGTAATTATTTTTGTAAAGTTTATTTCCTTAAAGCATTGTCGGCTGGCACCGATTTCGAAAATTCTAATCTTTAGTAAATGAAATCTCGCATTCAGTTATTTTTTACTTTTTTTGAAGTTGGTTTAATTTTTTTTAAATTGCTATTTTATATCGCAATTTTTAGTTTTAGGTTGTAATTATTACATATTAGAAAAACTTTTTCAGTTTTAGTTACACGTTTTAGTCAATGTCATAAAACTGGTGAACCAATTATGATGAAATCGTTATTATTTCCTAATTTGAAATAAATGTAAGCAAATAATCCTAAAGTTAAAATCAATAAAAAATGATCACGATCACTCACCATACGAAACACAGCAGCGTTTATCTGCTATTATACGCTGGTATTCTGTGAGAGCGTGGTCCTTCCCCGGTCGAGCCGAACAATTCGTGCTACAAAAATACTACTAATATAGCTCCAGCATGGCTCTCCACAACTTACCCGGTAGAATAAATCAATCGGGTTCATAGTTCATTAGAAATACCTGGTTATTTGGGATCTCCAGAGGTCAAAGATTTTTCGTTTATCCAGTTTTCCAATTAGACAGGTTCAAAATTTAGTTGGCTCATTTGCAGAGGCATCCGCTTATAGAGGTCGCTGTGTACCGTTATTCCATTTACATATAAAAGTAAAAATGAAAATGAAAATTCGTATTTTTGGTGTTATAACTTAAGTGTATGTATTTAATACTAAGTTTATACTAGAAATTCAAATGTTTGTAAACAATCGTGTCGAAACCTGTCCCAACTTGATAAATTTTCTCACTTATAAAGGAAATTGAGCTCCAGAGTCCTAATTACAGAGATAAATTACATTGAAAAAATCCTAGAAATCAAATCTCATTTAACCTGGTTCGAAAAGTCCCATTAACAGAGATAATTCGATGAAAAAATGCCGGGACCTCATTGTAGTTCTCAATAATGGAGGTTTCTTACTTATCCAGGTCCCACTTAACCAGGTTTCACTGTACATCATGGACAAACATGCATACAGACATTCATACATACTTAATACATACAAATTTTACACATGTGTTTAAAACCCATATATACTAACATATTATTAGAATATTATGCAATTCCAATAATATTACAAACATACAGGTCGAATTGATATCTTCTTTTTTTGAAGTCGGCTGAAATGTTTAATGGCGACAGTTTATCTTATTAAATACAACTATTAGTTCCATTAAAATTTTAGTCACCCGCATAGTAATTTTCTTTCATATTTGAAATTATTTCTTTACAGACCCTACATGGTGCAAATCTATTAAAGCATTTAAGCAAATACCATGAAAATGAGCACAAGGAAGTATTAATACTGAATAGAGAAAGTGACAGTTTGGCTAAAAACCCAAGATTAAGTACGCAGGATATATTACTTCAGGAGTGTACAAATTTAGTTACTGTTCACGGACGTCCATTGACTTTAATCGATGATCAGGCTTTTCAAAATATTATATCTCTGATACCAAACATTAACTTGGCGATTAACTCTCAAAATGTACGATGTACTCTCAAAGATACTGCTGACGAATTACGTTCAAATGTAGCCAATGAGTTGCGTAATTTACATATAAGCCTCAAAGTGGATGTAGCCTCCTTGTCGAATCGTAGTTTTATGGGAGTCAATGCTCAATATGTTAAGGATGAACAAATTGTTCTTAGAAATCTTGCAGTAATTGAACTGTTTAAACGACATACATCTGAACATTTAAAGGAAAAATTAATTTTCATTTTGCGGCGTTTTAGAATCCACAACAAGCAGGTTTATTGTATAACTACAGATAATGGTGCAAACATACTAAAAATGAGTAGATTATTTGCGGCCGAAGCTATTCATATTGAAAATAATAATCCTGAAGAAGGCGATCGATTCAATAGCAGTTCCAGTCAATTAGATATCACACATTCTGATTCTGAATCGGACGCAGATAATGTCGATCATGAAACAGAAAATTAATTTAATGACCAAATAAGGCAATCTATATCACATTTTCAATTAAATATTAGTGATGATGAGGACAACATTGCCATTTCAGTAGTCAGATGCGCTGCACATACCCTACAACTCGCAATGCAAGATGCTTGCAATGATAATATCATACAAAGCGTTATAATCAGTGCCCAAGATATAATAAAACGGCTTAGAACACCAACATTCTCTATAATTTTGAGAGAAAAGAGGAAGAAGAAACCTTCATTAGATTGCACCACGAGATGGCATTCTACCATAGATATGGTAGGAAGTATTTTAAACTTAAAGGATATATGTGCAACAAGTGAACTCCTGTATTTACCTGATGAGACGTGGAATGATCTAGATTTATTTTTTAAATCTATGCTTCCAGGAAAGAAGCTTACTAAAATTTTGCAAAAAGAACAGCTTACAATGGGTGATTTTTATATCGAATGGATGAAATGTCAATTTGAACTGCAAAAAATTAACACTCCGTTAGCTAAACAGATTATTTGTTACATGAAACACAGACAAAATGTTTTATTTGACAATAATGCATTCCTAAATGCTATTTATTTAGATCCTAGAGTAAATTCTACTCTCACTAATGAACAACAAGGTATTGCACAGACAGATTTAATAAATTTATATATCCACATTCAGAAAATAAATTTAGCAAATCAGAAGAATACACATATTTGTTCAAGACTCGAAACGGAAAATATGCCATCTACCTCAAATGATATACAAGCTGCAGGTTCAAGTCAGTGCTTGGAGGATTTCTTAAATTATAGCTATATAGAAAAACATGTCCATAATATTTCAACATTAGTAAGAAGGAGCGATCCAACTGGTGAAATAACCAATACTCTCAAAGCATCCTTTTAAATATTTTTAGAAGAACCACTTCTTAAGTCGTCGGAAAGCGTTTTAAAATTCTGGGACGAAAAACAGCTCATATATCCACAATTATATCAATTGGCGCGTGTTGCATTAAGTGTACCAGCAACGCAAGTTAGTGTGGAACGACTTTTTTCATCGTTAAAGTTCATAGTTTCCAATTTGAGGATGAATTTAAAAGACGATATCATAGAAGATATTTTATTTGTGCGTTGTTACAAGTTATATCGTTAACTGAAAAAAGTACATCACAATAAATAGAAAAACTAGTGCTAAACTAATACCGGTCATATCAATAACAGAATGTTTATTATAGGTAGTCATTATACAAAAATATTATTTATCTTAGCGGATCGTTACTTTGCATTATAAATAACTAGCAAGATTGTAAAATTATGATTATAAACGAACAATAAGATTTGCAATTTAACATTTACATTTTTTATTAAATTCGCCCCATTGATATTTGCCCCTCCCCATTTACACTTTGGAAAATGTTTTTTACAAACTAAAGCTAGTTTGTAATGTTAATATGTTTAAAGCTAGATATATTATAATTACTTACATGCTGTTTTGCGTTTATTTTCTTTGTTTGAATTTATCATTACCTTAAGTACCTACTACTTTATTTATTATTATTGATTGTTTAAAAATCGCTAAAAGTTGTGTTCATTTAAAATAATTAAAAATTAAACAACTACCTAGGTATCGTTTTTTATTTATTATAATTCCCTGCATTGGTTAATCAGTTAGTTAAATTTGTAATGCAATGTATCAAAGTATTCCTTGTCTCATTATAAGGTTAAGTCCTGCAGGTTATATTCTTTCCGTGTCCGTTTTCTCTATTTGATTTGTGTGGTAATTTTTCACTTCGTTCAAAAAGTTTAGTATTTTGATGTAACATCTTGTTCTCATACATAGGTTAATATATTTTAGCTCTTCAGTTAGTAATTGGGTAAAGTATTCATTCCTTCTATCGTCGTTGATGTAAGTAGCACAACATTCAGACTTAGTTAGAATTCTTAAACGTGTTTTATTCTTATCTTCTTTTATATTGGACCTTGTAGGCCGTAACAATGACGGGGATATTGGACGATTATTTGCTTCTGAGTCCATTATTTCAGGAGTAATGCTTCGCTTCATACCTAAAACTAAAAAGATATAGAGATTTTAATAATTCAGTTTAGCAGATTTTTGTTTATCCATTATTAGGTATCCTAATTAGATCAAGACCGCGCTAGCGACAACTTCAGTAACGGCCGGTTCCAATATTCTGTCTATCCGTGGGTTTGGTTACAGATAGGTATTTGACATTAGCTCCATCAAAAATACGTTGAAATTCTACCTCCAGGCCCAAGTAAGAAAATTCATCCACAGATAGATAGGATATTGAAACCAGTCGATAGCCACGCAACGAATTTTGATACAGTTTTCACTATAGTTTAGAGAATGTCTTGCGGAAGGTTTATAAATTATTATTAAACATTAATAGTATAAATAAAAAGTAAAAACCTTTTTAAAAACAAGCTTTTATTTAAATGCACTAAAAATAATAAAATAAACTTTTTCTTTAAAACTTTAACTATCAACTTATTAACGTCATTACACAATCTACACTTATATAATTAATATTATAAAGAGGAAAGATTTGTTTGTTTGTTTGTTTGAATTGAATAGGCTCTGAAACTACTGAACCGATTTGAAAAATTCTTTCACCATTAGAATCCTACGTTATTCCTGATGAACATAGGCCATATAACGTTTTCAAAAAATTAGGGATCCGTATGAAAACTTCGCTAATGTAACCCAAGGTGTGAAAAAAATACCAAAAAAAACCTTATTTCGCGTACGCTGCGGAAACTATTGACAATAGAGCAAAGTGATGTGCTACAGTTTTATGGAGGACATCAATATTAACATAAAAGTCTGCAATACCATATGTCTAACTATTATAGTTATCTCACAATAACTACTTTTCCATGTTAAAATAGTCAATAGTAACGTCGAAAGATCCTTATATCGCGTACACTGCCAGCACCATGCGATGCGGGTGTCACTGGGGTGTGGGAGGGGAGTCTATGTCAAAAAATAAATTAATTTTGCAAATTTTTTAGCTAAAATGATTGAACTAAATGAGCGAGGTGTCATATCATGTCGCGCGGCAGAGACGCGTGATATACGCGGGTGAAACCGCGGGGTACAGCTAGTAATTTATATGATTCAAAAACTTGTCGCGAGATTTACGTATTTAATTAGTTTGAAAATGTTTAAACTTACTTTAGGACTTTTACCAAAATCAATGAGATCGAGTTATTTAATTTACTTGTACCTATATCTACACCGTAAATCTCGCGACAAGCGCGAAAATCTCTATTAAGTTTTGGAATGCCCTACTTTTGCATATGCATATGCATATAACGTATATACGTTAAGCACAAAGTATATAATGTATGTATATATTATTTTTTTTTAAATTATTTATACTCTTTTTGAAAAATAAACCCATAATTCACTCACGTATTTACTGGTGAACATATAACCTGAATTTAATTAAAATTGATTTTATGACATTCGAATGAAACAGCTTTTTCACTTAGTGGGCGTACCTAAAATTGTAGATTCTGAGGAAACTTTGGGATCTTTTTCTATCGAGCCAAAATGTGTCAATCGTGTTTTCGTGTGAGTGTCGTTGTTTCGTGTTCACTAAAAAAAATTTAACTTTCATGATGAATTTAAAAAAAATGTTTTTATGCGCACCTATAAAGCGTGAAAAATCTGCTTCTGGTATGATGTATTTATTGTATTTATCTGCGTTACATTATTGTTTGAGGCATAGGTGTAGGTAGGTATTATTGGTGTAGGTATGTACATATTTGTGTAGATATGTAAGGTTTTTTAATATATTTATATATATGTACATAACGTATATTATATGTTTTACTTTACCTTTTATTATGTATTATTAGTTTATATCATTTCATGTATTGTCTATACGTCGCATGTATTGATATTATATTAGGTATATTTATATTGCACCACCTACCTAGCACTCACTGTTTTATTCCTTTACACCTTTGGGTGCCTGGAAGAGATCGCTATGTAGCGATAAGGCCGCCAAATTGTACATGTAATCTGCTTTTTGTTATGTTATTTGTAAATTTGTTTGTGGTGTACAATAAAATATATTCATTGATTCATTCATTCATCAAGATTTTATATTATATGAATTGTGTAATGACAATATAAGTTGATAATAAAATTTTTAAAAGAAAAGCTTATTTTATCCATATTAGCGCATTTTAAATAAAAATTTGTTTTAAAAAAGTTTTATTTCTTTTAATTTATTTTTTAACTTTTAGTTATCGCTGGCTGGCTATTTATAACGCCACAGATTATAACAAAACCGGGTTATAAAAATGTATGTTTACCAATAATATGTCGAACAGCCTCTGCTGGACTGCAACATGCTTATAAGTAAGGCTGTATATTTATTTATACAACAAAATTAATAAGTTAACAAATATATATCCCTTGAATAGTAGAAAAGTTAAAATTAAAATTAGGAATTGGCTATTAGGATTAGATTATGATCAAACTGAATCGATATTTCAAAAATTGTTTAAATCTTAAATTTTAACCACACACACAAACACATGCAAACGCGCGCACACTCACGCGCACTCATGCTTATCACACACGCCTACACTTACACTCACACCCAGCCGCAAGCAAACACACACACAGACACACACACACACACACACACACACACACACACACACACACACACGCGCGCGCGCGCGCGCACGTACACATGCACACACGTACACACACACGCACACACTAATTTTAAAATTGCTTTACTTACATAAAATAATTAGCTGTCATTATATTAGGGAAATCACTGACTTTTCTAGCTCGGCAGTCAGTCAGAGGCTTAAAAAATATTGTAACAAATTTTATGTCAATAAAGATTATAATTATTATTATTTTTTTATTCTCAACAAGCCCTTTCATTTGATATCCATATTGTATGAGTGCATTAAAAATAATAAATCTGCCATCTTTGGTGCAGACCAAGCTAAACGTTTTTTTTAAGTTACAACTCAATCGATTAAAAATATCTGCTTCAAAACTGAGTTGCGTGATTCCACCCGAACAAACATGGTTACATACATTGCAAGTTAAATAAAAGCTATTAAAATTACACCCGTGCAAAGCCAGGGCACGACATTAGATACATGTAAAAATATTTAATTATCTTACCTTTGATATTCCGACTTCCGAGTTGTATGTACTTATGTAAAATCTATCTCAGTTGATAATTCAATTGCTGTGCAGATGATCACAAAACCGATAAGCTTTGGAGCACTGCGTTCGATAGATCATAGAACGAACATACGAGTAAAAGAGATGGCATAGAACAATAAATAATAACGTTAATATTTTGTATAACAATATTCTAGAAACGTTTAATTGACATATTTATTGTAACGTAATTATAACGTTATACACATGCAAAGCTTTGCATAATATCGTTTTGTAATATCGTTTCCCTTAAACATAACGTTATCTCGCATTTGCGCTAATAACGTTACTGTATTTTAACGTTATTTAAGTCCCTGCTAAAACGCCTCCATTTAAAAGGCGCCTATATTGGCGTATCCGTTAGATCGTTCCGCCATGAAGACAGTGACATTCACTGCAAACATACGTCACTCACCGGTGTTTTTAATTTCGCAAAATGACTGTTTGTGTGGTTAAATTATGTAAAAATTACTCTTGGAAAAAAGATAAGGATAAGAATATCACTTTTCATAACTAAGTATACAATACTCTGGTGTATTTGTTTGTTAAACAATACGAAAGCTTAATGTCAATACAAGTAATAATACTGCGCAATAATATTCCACTGTTGCCTAGCCTATGAAATGTTTTTACGATTTTTTAATGTCATGATCAACCGAAAATGAGAAATGAATGAGTGTATACAGTTTTCGAACGGTCTGATTTTACAGTTTTTAACCAACCTATAGAGTTAGGCTGCACGGAATCGCACTTTCCCGCGCTTCTATCCCTTTTGGTCACTCAGAACCGTCATTTACTAGAGCGAGAGAGATACATAAATATCTACTGTGCTTTTTTATTTATTCTTAACTGTTTCGTTAATTGTAGGTTTTATTACTTATCTTCAAAATTGTAGTGCGATGTTCGGACCTACATAAAACACACATAACCAATTATCCTCGCACACACATTTTATACTCGTAGAATCAATAGGTACGTCAATATGAATGAAATATAAAATCTCCTACATTTTTGGGTAATCGATTCGCACTATTATTACCGAAGTCACGCACTAATACAGGCATGGTACGTAAGATATTATGCGCGTCACATGGTAGTCACGCAAACATGAATCAAAGACTGGCGTCACTATGAACGATGCGATTTGTTAGCAACACGGTATGTGGACCTATAAAATATTTTAAACCGACGTAGACTTAAAACTTTTTTTTATAGCATTGGGTGACAAACGAGCACACAGTCTATCTGATGGTAAATGATTGCTGTGGCCCATAGACATCTACATCTATCCTCGATTACGAATCGAAATGCAGATGCGTTGTCACCCATGAGGACTAAGATGGAATGCCTCGTTTCCAGTGAAAAGGATCTCCGGTTCTCTACGCTCACCATACGAAACAAAGCAGCATTAAGCTTCTAAACTATTTTATGCTGGTATTCTGTGAGAGTGTGGTCCTTCCCTGGTCGAGCCGACCCATTCGTGCTACAACTACGAGTATATTACTAATATATATCTGCAGCATGGCTCTACCAAGTGATAAACGAAATATTCATTTTTATTTCTATAGCTTAGAGTTACATTGGTTTTTGGGTCTGTCATTGATACTTTGTGATTATTCTAGAAACTCTATGATAATGATGATATATGATGGGCGTAGATCGCCTTTGCTCACCGGACGCTCTATATTGAGAACACCAGACAGAGAGTACACTTATTATTTGTCTACAAGTGGTAAAATTAAAGTTTTGTAGAACCGACTTCAATATAAATAAAATGAGAATATCATCAATGTATTCAAAGTCAATTAAATACGCATTATTAAAGATAAGTCAAAAACTACTGGTTAAATGTTGATAAAATTTATATGGGACTACATGAGAAGCACCAGCTTTCAAATAAAAAAAGAATCTTCAAAATTAGTTCTGAGGTAACAGACAAAAAAAACATACAGTCGAATTGAGTACCTCCTCCTATATGAAGTCGGTTAAAATCGCGTACTACATTATTTATTCTGTGGTTGTGATACCAGAGTATGTATTATATACTTTGCGGCTACTAGCTGCATAATATTCATTTGTTCAACATTTGTTGCTAAAAATAAATTGTAAGCTATAAATTATCTACCTATTTATATATTTAAAAATAAATAAATGATATTTATAATGAAGGCTGTGAGTATTGAATTAATCACTATAAAATTGATCGAAAAGAAATTATATTCTAGTTAATGTTGAGGAAATTAATCTTGGAGAAAACTGATTATTAATAAAGGAATAAAAAATTTAAATACCTATTAAAAAGTTATTATTTAGCATCCTTTTACAATTTTAATAAATGTACGTGTAATGGCGTGTTATGAGAACACTCAGGCTGGCCACATACATAAGGGATTTCGTTTCGGGATTCCGTTTCAGAATTTCGATTCGGGATTCCGAACGTAGAAAGTCCATATAAAATCAATGATACGTCACACGCCTATGGTATTTTTCCGTTCAAAATTTTTCGGACAAACGGGATTTCGTAAGTGTGTGACCGACCCGTACGTTTAGTTTCGGAATTCCGAAACATAATCTCGAAACGGAATTCCGTATGTATGTGGCCGGCCTTATATTATGTTCAACCGTGTACTCGAAGGTACTAGGAAGGTGTACATTGTGTAAATACAACGTACGCACATACGGAATTCCGTTTCGGAATTTCGAAACGGAACAAACGGGACGGCCACACAGACAGAATCCCGTTTTGCCCGCAAAATGCCGTACGGAAAACTACCGTAGAAACAGAATAAATAATAGTACAACGTCGTTGGTGTGTGACGGGTTATTGATTTTATATGGACTTGCTGCGTTCAAAATCCTGAATCGGAATTCCGAAACGGAATTCCGTTCCGTTTTGTGTTTGGTATAACTACTGTCATATTTATTCTGTGCCACTGTGTCAAAGTGTTACACAACAGTTATTAGTGACGAGGTATTTTCTCATGGTTGGTATAGACGAGGTATTATCACGGTGGTGATAAAGCATCTACTTAAATAATTTTAATTTTAATTTCAAGGCGGTCCCTGTTAATTAAATGCTTTTTTTTACACATCATTGTCATAAAATCATAGTTTCGAACGACGAACGGGATTTTAAATAAAAATTGCTAGTGTAACCGAATCTTTATTTTGCAAAATAATAATGTTTTATTTTTAATTTTTTTCTGTCATCATTACTATAAAATAAGCGTTTTATAAATGACGCCCGAAGCATGCTTTCTCTCTCTTGCAATAACAATTAATATACTCGCTCACCCACGTACAGTATACAAAAAATAATCTTCAAATCACTGCCTCATTGGTCTAATGGTTGTAGTAGTGCGACTGCTGATCATGAGGACCTGGGTTCGAATCCCGAGTCGGGCCAAAAAAAGTCAAGAAATTCTCAGTCGTTGCCCGGAGTCAGGAATTTGGCGGTGTCTCACCCCCGTGCCTCGGAAAGCACATAAAGCCCGTTGGTCCTGCGCCTGATCTCTCTCCGGTCGTGTCGGTTTATCGTCCATCGGATTATGAGAGTGAGGAAATAAAGAGTGCACCTGTGCTTGCGCATACGCTTGGGCACTATAATCCTGTCCTGCGCCGATGGCTATCCTCCGTTGAGGCAGGCCGCCGTGGCCGCAATTCGCTTTGGAGGACATTATTATCCATTATTATCATTATTATAGCTATCCTGGTACGGTACCGTTAACGTGGGCCATCTACGACTTTTTTGCCACCAGATTTTGTAGCGGGGAAGGTAACTTCTTAGGAAATATTAATTATATTTTATATTAATTGGATTATTAATGAATAAGCCAAACTAAGGATATTACTAAAAGAAAAAAAAATTGAAAAGGAGTCACAAAAGTTTAAAAAATTAAAGAGCAAACCAATGAGAGTTTGTTGTATTGATTGATGTTGTATTTACATCATACTCTAGAAACTAATAAACACTGTTTTTAAACGAAACTTCTCAGTCATATAACATTGTGTAACAAAAAACTTCATATCAATGTCGACTAGCGACATCTGGCGAGTTGAAGATTATTAAACTCCATTATGCTCTGTGGACTTGGTTTTGTTGTCTTTGTTGTTATTGTTTGTTTGTTAAAAATATTTTTCGAACAACAAATTCGCGCAAATGTGGAAAGACCTTGCGTCACACACACGTCAAATTGCATATATATTTTTTTACAGGATAGGGTGACAAACGAGCACACAGCCACGTGATGGTAATTGGTTGCTGTGGCCCATAGATATCTACATATATCTTCAATTAAGAATCAAAATGCAGATGCGTTGTCACTCCTGAGGACTGATATCGAATGCCTCGTTTCCAGTAAAAAGGGTCTCCGGTTCTCTACACTCACCACATATATTATAATGATGTAAAATATTTTGAAGAAGAAATGAATTTGGAGTGTTATTATCGATCGTCCTTCTTTGGCGACGATATTCGTGATATTAAGTAATTTTAGAACTTAAATGTCAGATTATGTCAGTTTCCTAAATTTGGTTACCTTTGGATAATTGTTTGATTTTTTAAAATAAAATCTGCTGATGTTCAGTCCATTTTTCAAATCAAAGAAAAATGAATCCTTAAAATAGTTTTTTAACCAGCAAAGATATCGCGGATAGACTATATTTAACGTATGTTACATATAAAAAACAGTGAGAGTGAGAACCTTTTCTTTTTTTAAGTATTAAAATAAAAATAAAACTTTAAAAAAGTAAAATTTTGACAATTTGTTTTCCCGACTGTACGTCCACAAACGGTCAGAATTTATATAACGCTTTAATGGTGTAAATTATACTACTTATATATTCTTACCTAAAAACAAGAAGTCTTTCAGTATTTATGTAACCACTTTAAGTAGTGTGCCCGACTTATTTGGATAAAAATTAGTTTTTTAAGAATTTGCCGCTTGCTGCATTGCTGCAAAAACATTTAATGTGACATATTTTATTAAGTTTCAAACGTTTATTTCAATAGTTCGATATTAAACACCACCATCATCAACGCCAGCTCTGGAGCTGGAAAGCGTTTCCTCATTATTCCATTCACCTCCTCAACCCTCTTCCACATTTTTTAACTCCAGCATTTTGTCCTCCTCGGACACATCTGCTTTTATCATCCCTGCCTTCTCCCCTTTAAAATGACACTCAATCTCATACAGAGTTTTTCCTTTGGTTTCTGGCAGGAGGAAGAATAGAAAAACTCCACAAATCGCGACACAGATTCCATAAACACAGAACGTCCCGTTAATGCCAATTTGCGTGAACAATGACGGTGCAGTTTTAACAACGACGAAGAACATAATCGAGAGGAACATTCCTGATATACCACTCCCCACGCTCCTGTATACCAAAGGAAATATTTCGCCAGCTATCGCCCAGGGGATAGGTAAAATTCCTAGGGTTTTCCCGAATATATAGCAGAGAGTTGGTAATACAGGTGTCCATTTATATTTGTCCAGTATATATCCGCCATCTCGAAGATAGAGCAACAAAGCAGTTGTCAGAAGAGAAACCACTGTGATAATTATACCCAGGAAAAGGACGGTCCTTCTGTTGAATTTGTTGATAACAATACAAGCTATAACGGCGGTTAAAAACCTAACAATGTCTACCATCAGCATGCTTGTATACGATTCAATGGTTTCACCTGAGACTTCTTCCATAATGTACACGGTGTACGATGGCACAACAGTCATACCTGATACTTGGAACAGTATAAACATGAACATCATTATGACCGTAGGCTTGTAGAATTCAGGTTTCGTAATCATCTGTCGATAGAACGTGAACTGGGGCACCTTCGGACCTACGGTCTTTCTCTGGCTGTTGATTAGAACTTCCAATTCTTTGTCCGAATTTTCATCATCTCCTCTTAATAATTTAAAAGCCTTTCGACATTCGCTGTTCTTGCCGCGCGACGCTAAATATGGCGGTGTTTCTGGAGATATGGAAATCAAGATCAATGATATGATGTAGAAACTGCCGCAAGCCACAGCGGCCGCTCGCCAATAGAGTATGGTCCCGAATATATGAGCTACAAGCATGCCTAATGCGAGTGAGAATGCGATGGTTGCAAGGAACGCTCCACGGTGTTTGGGAGATGAGTACTCCGCTATGCTTACTGGACCTGCTGCCGCTTGGAGACCCATAGCGAATCCCTGCAATTAGAAATTTCAATTATTAGTAATAATAATAAAAATATTGTCCTCCAGACCGAATTTCGGTCGAGGCGGCCTGTCTCTATGGAGACCAGCCATCTGCGCAGTACAGGATTATAGTGCTCAAATGCGTAAGCATACTCTCTCTCTTCCTTCTTTCTCATATTATACAAAATCGATGAGACGATGATTCGACCGAAGAGAGATCAGGTGAAGGACCAATGGCTTTACGTGCTTTCCGAGGTACGGGAGTGGAACCCCATTAACTTTCCTGACTCCAGGCTGCCACTGATAATTTCCTGACACTAAAAATAGAACCAATAACAGAGTTTGGCCCGACCCAGGATTCGAAACCTGTTTGACGTACTGGTTATGATATGATACATCAATAATTGAGAACGACGAAACGAACGAATTAATTCAGAATCTGATTAACAAGAAACAATTGTGAAATTACAATCATCCCACTTAACATAAATTCAAATTTATCTTAAATCTTTGTAATGTGTCTGTTAACTTAATTCTGAAGAAATAACCCTTTGAAAAAAACTTTGAGAATTCCTAAGAGGTTATCGTCTTTTTAAAGTTAGCTTTATGTAAATAATTTCGAGTTGATATAATGTTGTTGAGGTTTCGGTTCATTGTTCGTTAAGTTAAGTTAAGTTTCTTTAATTAAAAGGTTGAAATTAAGAATCGTTTGGCAGGAATTTGGGGGAGCAAGGAGTTTCAAATTCCTGCCAAACGATTCTAAATCCAACCCAATTAAAATGTTATTTTTTGTGTCATTTTTGTTGTAAATAACTTTCAAGCCATGCATACGCGTTCCATCTTACTCTATATGATTC
Source organism: Parnassius smintheus behrii (assembly GCA_036936625.1). Lineage (NCBI taxonomy): Eukaryota > Metazoa > Arthropoda > Insecta > Lepidoptera > Papilionidae > Parnassius > Parnassius smintheus. Next base: position 4,432,076 of record JAUPFT010000030.1, on the reverse strand, counting down.
TAGTTTGTAGAGGAGTTTATCATAATTTACAAAGTCAAAGGCGCAACTCAAGTCAAAAAAAAATCCAAAACAAGCAAGAGAAGTAGAAATACCTTTACGAAAGCCAAATTGTTCAAGGTTGTATCTAATACGTCATAAGAACTTATAAAATCGTTAAGCCTTTTAAGCATTGCTTTTTAAACACTTTTGCCAATACCGAAACAAAAGTGATAGGTCTATAGTTGCCTATATCTTGTGTATCTCCTTTTTATGCAAAGGATGAACCATAGATAATTTGAGATACTTAATCTGGAAATAAACCCTCTTCAAAAGACAAGTTAATAATATGATCTAGGACTATACCTACATAGTATATGAAAAGCACGTCACTTTAATACTTTAGTAATGATACCATCATGCCCAAAGGATTTACTATTTTTATTTTTTTTTATTTATTTAACAATTTATGTACACACATTTTAGTGACATTATATTGTTGATTTCGTTTTCATAGGTGGGTTTTAAATATATTGTACGAGAATTCCTATCAATCATTTTGTGAGTATTGTCAAGGTTAGGCCTCTGGCGGTTTCATTACTAAAATAATCATTAAATGAGTCACAGATGCCTACTGGGGATCAGAATGTGTAAAATTATTTATTGTAACCATATTGATATTATCACTATGCATCTTGTCAAAGTTAAAGAAATGGCATTCCAATTTCTCTACCTATATTTTTACTATTTAATGTAACTTTACGGTTATGAATTTTTTGTGCAGTATGTATACATTTTCTTAAAACTACTATATTTATGAATATTTGTTGGTTTACTAGTCTTTGACAATCGTTATTTTAAATATAATTATCGTTTATTTTTACTTGATATTCTGTACCTTTAGTTATCCATCTTAATTTAATAACAGAAAAACAGAGATCACAGAGCATGCGGAAATTGTTTAAAAGCTTTTAAATTTTTCATCAAATGGAGTTGATCTGACGAGTAGTTTACTACCCCATATCATCACGTGGGTGACCTAAGAGGTGTCAGAAGAAAACATTAGGAGATGGTGGATCTCCTTAATAACGACTAAAGAGGTGTCAGAAGAAAACATTAGGAGATGGTGGATCTCCTTAATAACGACTAAAGAGGTGTCAGAAGAAAACATTAGGAGATGGTGGATCTCCTTAATAACGACTAAAGAGGTGTCAGAAGAAAACATTAGGAGATGGTGGATCTCCTTAATAACGACTAAAGAGGTGTCAGAAGAAAACATTAGGAGATGGTGGATCTCCTTAATAACGACTAAAGAGGTGTCAGAAGAAAACATTAGGAGATGGTGGATCTCCTTAATAACGACTAAAGAGGTGTCAGAAGAAAACATTAGGAGATGGTGGATCTCCTTAATAACGACTAAAGAGGTGTCAGAAGAAAACATTAGGAGATGGTGGATCTCCTTAATAACGACTAAAGAGGTGTCAGAAGAAAACATTAGGAGATGGTGGATCTCCTTAATAACGACTAAAGAGGTGTCAGAAGAAAACATTAGGAGATGGTGGATCTCCTTAATAACGACTAAAGAGGTGTCAGAAGAAAACATTAGGAGATGGTGGATCTCCTTAATAACGACTAAAGAGGTGTCAGAAGAAAACATTAGGAGATGGTGGATCTCCTTAATAACGACTAAAGAGGTGTCAGAAGAAAACATTAGGAGATGGTGGATCTCCTTAATAACGACTAAAGAGGTGTCAGAAGAAAACATTAGGAGATGGTGGATCTCCTTAATAACGACTAAAGAGGTGTCAGAAGAAAACATTAGGAGATGGTGGATCTCCTTAATAACGACTAAAGAGGTGTCAGAAGAAAACATTAGGAGATGGTGGATCTCCTTAATAACGACTAAAGAGGTGTCAGAAGAAAACATTAGGAGATGGTGGATCTCCTTAATAACGACTAAAGAGGTGTCAGAAGAAAACATTAGGAGATGGTGGATCTCCTTAATAACGACTAAAGAGGTGTCAGAAGAAAACATTAGGAGATGGTGGATCTCCTTAATAACGACTAAAGAGGTGTCAGAAGAAAACATTAGGAGATGGTGGATCTCCTTAATAACGACTAAAGAGGTGTCAGAAGAAAACATTAGGAGATGGTGGATCTCCTTAATAACGACTAAAGAGGTGTCAGGAGAAAACATTAGGAGATGGTGGATCTCCTTAATAACGACTAAAGAGGTGTCAGAAGAAAACATTAGGAGATGGTGGATCTCCTTAATAACGACTAAAGAGGTGTCAGAAGAAAACATTAGGAGATGGTGGATCTCCTTAATAACGACTAAAGAGGTGTCAGAAGAAAACATTAGGAGATGGTGGATCTCCTTAATAACGACTAAAGAGGTGTCAGAAGAAAACATTAGGAGATGGTGGATCTCCTTAATAACGACTAAAGAGGTGTCAGAAGAAAACATTAGGAGATGGTGGATCTCCTTAATAACGACTAAAGAGGTGTCAGAAGAAAACATTAGGAGATGGTGGATCTCCTTAATAACGACTAAAGAGGTGTCAGAAGAAAACATTAGGAGATGGTGGATCTCCTTAATAACGACTAAAGAGGTGTCAGAAGAAAACATTAGGAGATGGTGGATCTCCTTAATAACGACTAAAGAGGTGTCAGAAGAAAACATTAGGAGATGGTGGATCTCCTTAATAACGACTAAAGAGGTGTCAGAAGAAAACATTAGGAGATGGTGGATCTCCTTAATAACGACTAAAGAGGTGTCAGAAGAAAACATTAGGAGATGGTGGATCTCCTTAATAACGACTAAAGAGGTGTCAGAAGAAAACATTAGGAGATGGTGGATCTCCTTAATAACGACTAAAGAGGTGTCAGAAGAAAACATTAGGAGATGGTGGATCTCCTTAATAACGACTAAAGAGGTGTCAGAAGAAAACATTAGGAGATGGTGGATCTCCTTAATAACGACTAAAGAGGTGTCAGAAGAAAACATTAGGAGATGGTGGATCTCCTTAATAACGACTAAAGAGGTGTCAGAAGAAAACATTAGGAGATGGTGGATCTCCTTAATAACGACTAAAGAGGTGTCAGAAGAAAACATTAGGAGATGGTGGATCTCCTTAATAACGACTAAAGAGGTGTCAGAAGAAAACATTAGGAGATGGTGGATCTCCTTAATAACGACTAAAAAAATGGCGGTTGCCATTCCGCGTGCCAAGCGTGGTAATTATCGTAAATATCCCCCCGTGAGGTAATCTATGGGGTAGGCCAGTTAAAAAATGGTATCGAATATCGTCAGAATGAAAACTAAACGAAGAAACGTTCGCAGTACTATATGAAAATAATGTTACTCCACTTCACCGAGTCAGTAATTCATTTATGGGGCGATGTATATACAATTTTACAACAGAAAAATACCAAACTAGCTTGCCAGGCAGACGTTGTTCTGCCCTTTTCTACGACCCTTTGTCATTTCCTATCAAAAATCCTTAAATTCGAAAAAAAACTGTGGGTCAGTCATGGGTAAAAAAACTATCCTATCTCTCAAGTTGGACCAAACTGCACACGGTGTGAATATATCACCCCATGGTTCTTTTAAGAGGAGGCAGAGGGAAATAGAAACACCCGATGGGCAGAAGCATTTGCCTGATAACGACTCAAGAAAAAAAAACTGCGGTCGCCCACTCGGCTTTTAGCATTTTAAAAGTGCCCAGCTGAACATAGGATTTTCCCTATGGGGTAGTGTCAGCAACCACAGTTCAATTATCATCAGTAAGATGCGGCTGTCCTTCTCTTGTTGCCCCTTTTTTACAGAAGAGGGGACAAACGAGCTTACGGTTCACCTGATGTTAAGTGACTACCGCCGCCCTTGAACAACCGCAACACCAGGGGAATTGCAGGTGTGTTGCCGGCCCTTTAGAAAGGAGTAAGCTCTTTTTTGATCTCATAGGGGGATATTTGGCATAATTGCCGCGCTCGGGAGGTGTGTGGACTGCCACATTCTCTTTTAAAATTACTGTTAAGATGTTATTCGCAAGATTTTTCTTCTTACATCTCTTTCTTGATCCTACACCGCCACTACAATGATATTTTATTTATTTTCAACTGCGTCATTGGTCTAGTGTTCGAATAGTCCTGGGTTCGAATCCCGGGTCGGGTCAAAAAATCCATTATTGAGTTTTCCATTAAGAAATTTTCAGTAGCTGCCCAGAGTCAGGGAGTTGGCGGTGACTCACCCCCGTGCCTCGGAAAGCACGTAAAGCTGTTGGTCCTGCGCCTGCACTCTCTCCGGTCGTGTCGGTTTACCGTCCCGTCGGATTATGAGAGTGAGGTAATACAGAGTGCACCTGTGCTTGCGCATACACTTGGGCACTATAATCCTGTCCTGCGCCGATGACTATTCTCCGTTGAGGCAGGTCGCCATGACTAAAATTCGGTCTGGAGAACATTATTATTATTTTACTATTTTCTGTTTACTGAAGTCGGCTTAACTTTGGCCTTATAAGGAAGCTCAATGTCGCTCAGCGAACTATGGAGAGGACTATGCTCAGGGTTTATCTGCGTGATGGACTTAGAAATGAGGATATCCACAATAGAACCAGAGTAACCGACATAGCGAAACGGATTAGTAAGCTGAAGTGACAATGGGCCACCAAGAACGGTTCTTGAGTGGCAGCCTCGGATCGGTAGGCGGAGTGTAGGACGACCTGGCAAGACATGCTGGAAGTCGATGTATGCATGTGGCTCAGGACTGTGCTTCGTGGCATTCCTTGAGGAAGGTATATGTCAACAGTAGGCTTGTGAAGTGCTGTATTAATGAAGTTTGTTTTCACTTTTTGTTAAAAGTTTTTTTTTCATATAAATCATCAATTATCATTTTATATGCACATTGTCTACAACCGTTTGTCGCAACCGTTCCCGTCCAATTTATATCCCAATTCTGCCTGTCTTATTGCTTGCCAAGTTTATATTCAAGGGCATCGTATTGTTTCACCAAACAATTAACAAGACTGATTCACAATCGTTCTCCGTTGTTTCAACAATTATGCCATTGAATTGAAAGGTGACATTTAAATTGTATATAATGATCCTTTAAATGAATAGTAATAAAACAAATTGTATTATTACGAGTATATTTCAAATAGAATAATGGCAACAAACGAACACACAGTCCACCATATGGTAAGTAGATGCTGCCTGTGGCCCGTAGACTCTGCTAACCCTTAGGCCCTAGACCCTTTTTACTGGAAATGAGGCATTCCATCTCAGTCCTCACGGGTGACAACGCATCTGCATTTTGATTTGTAATGGAAGATAGATGTAGATGTCTATGGGCCGCAGCAACCACTTACCATCAGGTGGACTGTGTGCTCGTTTGTCACCCTATTCTATAAAAAAAAAAAACTAAGATGGAACGTCTACGTAAAAGGGTCTCCGGTTTTCTACACTAGCCACACGAAACACAGCAGTATTAGTATTTTACGCTGGTATTCTGTGACAGTCCATACTCTCACAGAATATGGGAAAGGACCATCCTTTCCCGATTTAGTCGACCCTTTCGGCCTATATTCATTATATTGGATGTTTTTTTTTACAATCTGGAAAAAGTAGGGTGTGATAGGTGAACGGAATAGAAGCCTATGGCACTGATATTTTACAATTATTTTTCTTTTACATTAACATATATTACGAAATTGATCTAATAATAAATATAACTGGGTACAATTTGAAAAAACTATGAGTATTAAAAAAAATTAAAAAAAAAATTTTAAACTAAATAAATAAATCAATTAAAAACTATCGAAACTAAAATAATAACCTACGTATCGAATTAGTGCACTTCTTGATAGACTAAAATCATAACATGTTAATGTAAAAGAAAAAAAATTGTAAAATATCAGTGGCATAGGCTTCTATTCCGTTCAGCTGGTACATCGTATTTTTTCCAGACGTTAAATAAATCATCCAGTATAGCTGCAGCTTGGCTTTACTACGTAAACCACCACGTCTGGTACTGGGATACTCATCCGTCTGCCGAGCGTGATGGTTAAGGAACGTGACCTTAATAAGACCTATATCCAAAAACAGATGGCCGAAACCTGGTCTAAGAATAAGGAATGGACTGAATTACCAGCAAAGTTCGGCTGATGAGGAGAGCAGCGGGCCCTCTAGCGGCGCCCAGCACCGCCCAGCCACCCAGTGCTGGAAGCGTGCTCAGTTGGTTGGTCAGTCTTCGTCCTAGCTTCTGGAGACTGAAGGGCGCTACTATGATACCAGAAATCAAAGCCAGGCCGAGGATTGAAGCTGAAATAAAACAGAACAAAGATATTTACTATAGATAGTATAATATAACATATAAACAAATAAAATTAGTGTCTGTCTCTGTCAGTAAAATCAAGCTCAGGAAGTTATTTACATGCGATTAGGATACGAATTAACCATTTAAAAAAATCTGTTGGCCTATCTGACTGTGCTGGGCTAATCGTTGAAATGGTTGAACCGATTGTAATGAAATTTCACACACAGAGAGCAATAGGCGCGACATACATGCATATAGCGATTACTGACATATACGACAAGCAATCTTAATGGTAAGGAATACTGTGGTCTAGACACCTACATCTATTTTAGGTTAAAAAAATAAAGATGTGTTGTCAATCGTCATTTCGTTTATTTTTTTATATTATTTGGGAAAACAATTACACATTGTGTCTTGCGACATGTACCCAATGCCGTTCTCCACGAATAGTTATACAGGTTTATTTTTCAAAGAGTTTACAAATTTCATAACTAATCATGTACCGTTATTGCAGTTTTTGAAAATACGAGTAAATAAGGCTGCTACTTTTATTTGAAATTATCCCAAATCGAATGTGATTTATGGGCAACAACATTTCTACCTACGGAAAAACCTAAAAGATAAAAAGTACAAAATGTTTCAGATCTTTTTAAATAAATTTTTATTCACTATTTGCATATATTACTTATTCTGAACCTTCTCTGCAAATTTGGTCGGTTATTACAAAATAACCTATACAGGGTTATTACAAAGCATGTATGATTAAACTTGTACGACGTCTTTCGTCGATATTGTTTATATATTTAAATACAACAAATCTTAAATAAACTTATTTGTATGTGTAAACTATATTGATAAATGTATTATTTTTGTTAATAAATGTATTGCTTTTGCATACTAATAAATGTATTTGTTTTGTTGGAATAAATTTTTCAGTATTCAGTTTTTATAAGTAAATTTTGAGGTTAATTTCTGAAGCTACTCAATCGATATTTTTAATTTTGATTAAAAAAATCAAATAGCATTTTTCAGGGTATATTGTTAATATTGCTTACTATCAAGATGAAGAAGAGATGTCAGACGATAAACATCATATGCGACTACTGTAAGGCTCGCTCGTTTTTTAAATTTCAGTGACGATGACAGGTCCTATAGAATCTCAGTGTGTCTGAGGCGTTGTCACTCATTTGAGATTCGCAACACAGCAGCAGAGCGAAGTTTTTTGCCGATTGTAGTGACTTATTCATGCTGCAACCATAATATAGCAGCAGTGTGACTTTATCAGTTAAGACCACGTTGATATTTTGTGCGAACGCTACAATACGTTATAATATTAAGCGTGGCTCTAACACGAACAACGTTGGCCTTTTCTCGTCTCCGCTTCAGTAAAAAGGCATCCTCATAGCAATTTAAGACGGAAGTAGTCAGATGACACCCAGATTCAAGGTTACTTTTTGCAAGTCACAATAACAATAGCAATGTCAACTGGATAAAACAAACAGATCACTATGGTGATTTAGCATACTGCTATTATCTGTAATTTGCGACGGAAAATGTCACGTAATAATGTAAAATAATAACGTAATGTAACGTATAATTTCATATGAGCCATTTGCTAGTTACTGGGTTCGTCGAAATATTTGTTTTTTATAGGATAGGGTAACTAACGAATACACAGTCCACCTGATGGTAAGTGGTTGATGTAGTCCATAGACATCTACATCTATCCTCGATTACGAATCAAAATGCAGATGCGTTGTGACCCGTGAGGACTAAGATGAAATGCCCCGTTTCCAGTAAAAAGGGTCTCCGGTTCTCTACACTCACCATACGAAACACAACAGCATTAAGCTTAATGTTACGCTGGTATTCTGTGAGAGCGTGGTCCTTCCCCGGTCGAGCCGACCCATTCGTAATACAACTGTACTTCTAATATAACTGCAGGATGGCTCTATCACGTATAAGAATATAAAATGTTAACCTTACAAAATCAATTTTATCCTCTTTTGCTTGTGAACAGTTTTCTAATGGATGGTGCTCTCCCACAGTAAGTGGGATATTTTCTTTAATCTTCATCCTTGGGAGAATTGCCATTGTCTTATTGTACTAGTCTCGATATTTTTAATATTGTAAAAAAAACTGCGAGATCTTACCGTTATTTATATGAGGCCATGATCTCTCTGGCATTATCCAAAATCTATTATTGCGTTGCTAACACACTAACAAATATTTATAAATTAAAATAAAATACGTGGTAGAGCCATGCTGCAGCTGTATTATAGTTGTAACACGAATATGTCGGCTCGACCGAGGAAGGACCACGTTCTACTAGGATAGCAGCGTAAAATCGCAGCTCAATACTCTGTTTCGTATGGTGAGTGTAGATATCGGGAAACCCTTTTTTACTGGAAACGAGGCATTTCCATTTTACTTCTCAGGGGTGACAACGCATCTACATTTTGATTCTCATTCGAAGATAAATGTAGATATCTATGGGCCATAGTATCCACTTACTATCAGGTGGACCGTGTGCTCGTTTGTCACCCTATTATATAAAAAATATAGCTAAAAATATGCTAAACTGTTAATGTGTAAAAGTAATTTGCTTAATTACTTTTATATAAAAAATTATATAAAAGTAATTAAGCAAATTATGTTTTTTTTTTTTAAATAAACCCAACTTAATCAAGTACAGATTAACGTATTCATACTAAAAACGCATATTGAAAAATCTCACGTGAGATTTGGTGGAGGGGTGAGGGGGTTGAGCTATATCTCACGACAAATCACCGAGGGGAGTGGGAGGGTAGAAAAATCACCAAAATCGCTTCACGTAATAAATAGACGCTCCCATACTGGTAATAATATCTATTATATCATAGAAAAAATAAACTATAGAGCTAACTGAAAAAAATTACCTATCCAGGATTCATGATCAGGTGTGAGTCGTAGTGCAGAATCGGGCTGTCTCAGCTGCGGTAGTAACACGCCGGGATAGGCGATATTGGCTCCCGTGCCAATCATGTATATCACCACGCCACTCACTGCCAGGAGCTGGGGAATTAAAATGGTAATAAATGTTTCGAATATATACATAGATTATTGATACATATAATTAGATACGTGGTAGAGCCATGGTGCAGCTATAATATAGTTGTAGCACAAATCGGGAAAGCGATCGGCCTAGAACCAGGATAGGACCACGATCTCACAGAATGACAGCGCAAAATAGCAGCTTAAAGCTGTTGTTTCGTATGGTGAGTGCAAAGTACCGGGGACCCTTTTTACTGGACACGAGGCATTCCATCTTAGTCCTCACGAGTGACAACACATTTCTACAGCAGCCACTTATCATGTGTGGTGGTGGATTGTGTCCTCGATTGCCACCCTTATAGAACAAGATAAAATAAAAAAATAAAAATGTTGAATAATAATTTGCTGCGATAATTTGTCGCCGTATAGTGGTGGCGTTAGAGAATACCTCATATCATCAGTGCCGTTAGGGCCGATAGAGACGGGAAGTGAAACAGGAGGACAGTTCAAAATAATAAAAACTTTGTTTTTTGGTTGCTGGTTGCCAGTAGTGCCCTATGAGGTAGTCTATGGGAGAAGAATTTATTTATTTTAAAATGTTTATTGCATTACCTTAGAAAAAAGGATACAAAGGGCAGATTTAATGTCTAAAGGCATTATTTACCAGTCAAACCATGGAGTGGTGAGAGTTTGACGTAGTTGTAACAATTGAAAAAAAAAAAGAAACTAAAATAAATACACATTAGGTCTCACAAAATAGATTATGATATAATATTGTAAGTAAATACCTACATATATATCTGTATGTTTACATTTAACACATATTCATTATATATATATATATATATATATATATATATATATATATATATATATATATATATATATATATATATATATATATATTTTCTTCTTGAGAGATAGGATAGTTTTTTTGGCCCATGAGTGACCCACAATTTTTTTCGAAAAGGGTATAACAACGTCTGCCTGGCAAACTAGTATATATATATATATATATATATATATATATATATATATATATATATATATATATATATATATATATATATATATATATATATATATATATATATATACACACAAAGTTCATTTTGATTCTAATGATTCCTTAGTAAATGCTCGCGAACCAAATTATAACGAGTATTCGTTAGGCGCTTTTCTGATCATCAGGCAATAAATTACAAAGAAGTGCAGCCTGAAGAAGAAATTAATAAATTTTTATTACGTAGCCTTATTCAACTTGTCATTGATATTGCCCGGGCATTATAAATAATAGTGCCTCGATTAATTACCATTCGATTAATCGCCATTTTATCACTCTTTTACCTGTCTCAAAATCGGTGACACTTTGTGATTTTTCTTCGCTTTTGATTCAGACATGGCGATAGCGTCTTATTACTCGATATCTTATATAAAATTTCTTGTTATTTTCCTATGTTAAAGCTCCATCTTTATCAACTGCAGGATCTGAAACAAACAAAATGGTGATTTCATAGATTCACGCGAATAACTACATATTAAATGACATGAATTGTATTATTTGACACGACAAAACACATAAAGCTACTTTTATTCAAAGGAAGATCTAGATTTTTACGTGTACACTTATACTGTTACAGCCTCTGAACTGCTGAACACAGGCCTCCCCCAAAGATTGGCACATAGGGGGGATATTTGCCATAGTTGCCACGCTTAGTACGCGGGATGTTAATCGCAGATTTTTTATTTTTTATTAGGAAGATGCTGCTGCCCATGTGGTTTGTTTCCATACGTCGCTTCTTACGACACTCACAGTGCGTGGGGTAGTGTATAATATATATTCTTGCACCACTACTACACGCACGTCCATATTTATAATAAGCCTGAAGTACCTATTACAATTTAAAGAACAGAAACATGCTATCGCATCCTTGAACTGTTCTACTTTTATTGTTTCTTGAACAGTTTACCTCAAAAATGCGTTTTTACTATTTTTATCATTGTATTTTACGAGTAGATAAAAAAGTATCGCCAAAATGAAATGTATTTTTTACCGGATAAGCTACCGGATATTCGACCCACGGCAAAGTCAATGGTTAATTATGGTACTGGTTAATTGGTCGTCTTAGGAATGATGTGAACAATTGAATTGCGATGGGTGCGTTTGGCAGAAAAAGCGCTAGCTAGCGCTTGTAAGCAAAATGGCGAAACTAAACAGTTTTCGGCCAGGACACGTTTGCTACCTTCAGTAGCGCTGACTGACACAATCCGCCATTTTGCTTATTTAATTTGTTTGTTTTGAAGTAGAGTTTATAAACTGTTTTGTGCAATATTAGTTTTAAGTAATATAATGACATGAATAAACATATACATGTTATTAAAAATTCATGATTGGTAAGTTTAATATGAATACTTTACAAACATATATTTAAATTAGGTTAGGTTCCCCGGTTAAAACTAACTTCGTGCCCTAGAGGAAAATAGCTACTTACGATTTGACAGCGCTTACCGCGTACGATCGCCATTTTGCTTACAAGCGCTTGCTAGCGCTTTTCTCTGAGAAACGCAGCCGATGTCATTGTGTTCTTATGGTTTTCTGACTCTTTTTATAGCGGTTGCCTCATTGATGTTTATTTATTTATTAAATTTAAGAAGTTGGCACTTTGTCATTTATATCTAATACGTATTATGTACATATTACATTTTTTAAAATATGAACAAAAGTATTGATAAAACTAGTTTTAGGTACGGATTTTATTGCGTTTAATTTATTTTATTTTTAATTCCCGACTGAGGTGACTGACGTCTCGATGTCAGTGTTAACCCGGAGTAACTTCAGCTTTTAAATTATTATTTATTGTCCGGTCTACGCAGAATGAACTTACTGTGTCTTGATCTCTTGCAGTGGTGAGCTTGGGTTTAGTTTTAATTTGATTAATTACAGGGTCCCAAGTAGGTGTTAGTACCCAGACTCCTTTTCTATTGAAATTAGGATATTTTTAAATTTCAATAGCCTCGCGTACCACCCACGGTCACGGGGGACGTCGATCACCTCAGTCCCCCGTGGCCATGGGTGCTAGTAAGCACCCGAAATGTCAGAGTTAAAAATAAAATAAATTATAGCTATAAAATCCGTAAAAGTAGTTTTAATCAATGTGTAATGTTCGCGTAAATATAATTTATATTTGTAATATTGAGATTGGTCACTGGCTGAAAATTAAATTATAGACATAATCGCTTATGAAAAGAAAAAAGAAAAAGAAAAATACTCGTACATAATGTATATGTAACCAGCCAGAGGTAAGAAGATGGGCAGCAGCGTAAAACTGCGGTGCTAACCCGCTTGCAAAACATGATTAAATGCTTCGATCAACAATATTGTTGATCAAAGATTAAATGCTTCGATCAACAATAAGTTGATCGATGATTAAATGAGATTAAATTATATATCACGATGCGATATGATTAGCTTAGATTTATAGTTTATATAAAGGACTCAATAAACATTAACATAGACGGTAAAAATATTGACTCTGTTCAATGAGTTTAACTTCTGGGAATCCACATTGACATGTATTTGAATTGGAAAAAGGAAATGAAAGCACTAGAATCGACTATCAGTTCAGCATGCTATGCCTTAAGAAGTTTACGGGACGAAGTTACGTTAAAAAAACTCAAGTTGGTTTGGTTGGTTGGTTGCTCTAGTGGAATCAAAACTTCGTTATAGCATACAATTCTGGGGCAACAGTTATAAATACATATAACATTAAGACAGCTTTTGTATTACAAAAAAGAGCTATCCGCACCATGTTACGTATTCCACAAATTGAGTCGTGTAAAGGACATTTTCGAAAACTTGACATTCTTATGGTTTTCTCTCTGTATATCTTAGTTTCACTTACATATTTAGTAAATTTTTTTAACAAATATGAAACAAACGAAGAAAGAAAAAAGAGAAATGACACGTCGAAAAAATTTAAAAATTTCAATCACACCAACATTGAATGTTGTACGCCACAGCACAAGGCATCAAGCCATTGCACTATTTAATTCTTTGTCTACCTCATTTAAAATTATTTTCAAAACAAACTTAAATCATTTTTATAAAAAAAATGTCATTTTTTTGTTTATGTACTGCTTAATATATTATAATCTATTATGACATGAAAAATATTTAGTGATGACATGAAAAGTATTAAATGTAGAATGATTGATTGATAGACGATATCATTTGACAATGATATTTAAATTTTATTCGATTTTAGTTTCATTTGTGTTAATTTCCAATACAATGTAATATTGTTCTATGGAATAAATTACTATGACTATGACTATGATAGACCCCCTTGACTCCCCCCCCCCCCCCCCGCCACACTGACAGAATTCTCAAATACAGGCGACTTAATTTCAAACCCAAGCCTTATCTGTCTCCTCCTAGGACACCAACAGAACGATGTAGAAATTTTGGATGGATTAATGATTTTCTAACACCGTCGCTAAACCGGTCAAATAGTACATTATCTTTGTTATACATTTTGTTTTAGGATTCAAATAATTGGAACTGGGTAAATATGTTATTTTATAGGTAGCTCTTCCTTTATATAAATGTGTATATTTGTTAATTCTTTACCTTGCATTCCTTAAAACAAAAGAATACAAAGGAAGGATTGAATGCCTCGAAAAAAGAAAAATAGAATAGTATATTCTTAAGAAACATCATATTTTTTATCATTTTAGGTCCGTGACAATATAATTGTAGTTTATTTTGAAATGAAATAATAAACTTTATTTTTCAACGTAAAAAATTAAAATTTCGTTAGTCGAACGTCAGCACGTTTTATAATCTACCACAGTTTTAAAATAAGGTTCCTCTGTCCGGAAAACAAAAGGCGAAAGAAACTCCGCAGGTATCCTCTTTTTTGTATTTTTTTTATTTAAAATAAATCAATCAAATACAAAGCTTTAATTATTTTATCACGGTGTCGCAAAAACCTAAGAAGGTTTATCTGTACACCATGCATTTCATTTTTTAAAGCCAAATATACTTATTCAAAGTTGAAAAGGAATAGGCCGATAGGTTATTTAAAGCGTGTTCTACAGTAAAATTATACAACAAAACAAAAAATAAATAAAAAGGCAACACCTAACCTTGTTGCAAACCCAAACCTACTTATAGTCCTCACAATCAATTTTAAACCACACCCAGTTTTAAAACAAAACGTCAATTCAATCATTTCCTCAATGTTTTGCCTGCATTGACTACTCGTCGAATTACTATTACACAGCTAAAAATTCACGAAATAAAGCAGATAACATAAATACGGCTCTCGTTATTAAATCTCGTTGACATTGAATTAATTCGAGAACTTAATGTTGTTTTTATTTGTCAATTCAATTCAAAATTACATACTTATATTTTTTCAAAGTTCACACTGGCTCTTAATAATACATAAATAAATAAATATTAGTCATGGGTAATACACTTTTACCCTATATCTTTACTGCCTCTTGTGGTCGTAAATGTGACACTGATCATGAGGTCCTGGGTTCGAATCGAGGATTGGGCTAAAAAAATCAGTTACCGAATTTTTCTGTCAAGAAAGTCTCAATAGCTGCCCGGAGTCAGGAAGTTGGTGGTGTTTCACCCCCTTCCCTCGAAAAGCACGTAAAGCCGTTGATCCTGCGCCTGATCTCTCTCCAGTCGTGTGGGTTCATCGTCACAAGGGATTATGAGAGTGAGGGAATAGAGACTGCACCTGTGTTTGCGCACACACTTGGGCACTATAATCCCCCTCCATTTAGGCTGTTCACCGTGACCGAAATCCGGTCTGGAGGTCATTAAACTATGTGTGTCTATGTATTGCAGTTGAATATCTAATATTCAATCTATGCATTTTAATATCTATATATCGATTGATATCTACGTGATTTTGTAACTCTGTTAATTCAGTACTAGATGGTAATACGCGTTTTTAATGGGTTTGTTTTGCATAGGTTTATAGATTTATCGTAATACTTAAATACTATATTATATATTGGTTAATATCTATGGTACGCTGAAACGAGCTTGTCCTACAACGTAGAGTCGAAGTAGGCGTCTTATATAGATATTCTACGTTATTTCCATTTGTTCGAGTTCGTTGTTAGATGTCATGTTCTGTGAAGTGACGCTGCACTACAGTGGTGTATCTAAAACATAGTTAGTCCGTGGCCCTTCGACTGTTGCCCAACATAACAGATGTCGGATATTGTACCGATATATCGAGATAATCGTCAAATTTTGGGTATATTTTGACATTTTGTGTGTGTTTTAAAAGAACAATAGACTCATGATCAGTAAGTGATGACTTGACAATAAAAGAACAGGATGTGAGTTTCGACTTAATTAACCAGTGGTCAAGACAAGCGTTGGCTCTAACAGGATTTGTAGAAGAAGACAAAAGACCATAGAAAGCTACCAGGTTCAAGTACTGGTCAGCATCAACATCATGGCTGTTACTCGATATATCGATGTTTATATCACCCATTATAATATTTTGAAAAGGCTTTAAAAAAGTGAGTAATGAATCAAATGAGCTCAAAAATGGGGCAAGCTTATTTTGTTATTTTGTAGGGGTGATAGATAGCAACTGTTATTACCTAAATCATAAAATTAAAGTTTCTATATATCATATCGAATTAACGGCCCTTTATTGAACTGAGGGGATTTTTGCTTGCCGTATATGGACATGAGTAACCTTTTTAAAATTTTTGTTTCTCTGTCTTTTGCTCATTGGCTGGCAGCTCTCAACTGGGTTTGCAAAGATGACTAGGCCTTGTTGAGACTAGCCGTCGTGATTTTCCTGTATGTGTGTGTGTTCGTTCTTCAGGGGAAATATAACCTCAAATTGTTTAAAAACGTAGGGTACGTTAGAATAATGACAATGTAAGATGTGTGCTAAGTTGTGATTGAAGGCTATCGGAATCATAACACGGTTATTTCCTAATGAAATATGCGTACGTCTTGAAAGGTCCCCATTGGATACTTCCCGGTAAAAAGTGATCTAAAATAGGAAATCTGAAATATGAACTGTTTTTATGAAATTGTCTTATATTAAAAAAAATCTTATATTTACGCGTACACTACACATTGAATAAAACTACTTTTATGGATTTTATTGCGTTTAATTTATAACATTTGAATATCCAACGTTTCGGGTGTTTTCTAGCACCCATATTCACGCACCCATAGGGCCTCCCGTCAAATGTTAAAATTAAGCAAATTAAACGCGATAAAATCCGCAAAAGTAGTTTTATTAAAAAAAAACCTAAAATTTTTGCATATTAAAAAATTTGCAGAACATGAATATTTGGTCAGTTAGGTTACTATATAAATAATAGGAATATTGAGAATTTTCGTGTTGAAATAATACATATAATTGTAAAAAGTATAGATAAGAACAATCCAACGTTAACATGACCTTAGATCATTGGGGAAGAGACAGTGAGGTGTCTTAGTGACAGTTTACTCTTTCTGTTAACAAGAGGGTGGAGATGAACAATGACTGACTTGGCTCTATTGTGTGAAAATGACGCCCAGGTATTTGGTCGATTCTTCCCAAAGGATGGGGCGGCTGTGCCGCGGGAAGTAGGACTATTTGATCATTTTAGTTTTTTTTATTTATTTATTTGGATTGCCAACATAGGAGACAGCAGCATGTTTGATGTAATTAAATTTGCAATATTATAATATAATATTTCACATAATTAACTGCTCTTATAATTATAGACACTCACAACATACGTTATAAAAATTAAACCAATTAAATGAAAATGTGTTAATAATCAAAAATAAATTGAAAAAGAATTAAAATCCGGTATTATGTACAACAGCAGCTCGAGAGTGGGTATTAAGTCAGAAAAACCGCGGAATAAATAATAGTTGGAAAAACTTAAGTCAACATGTTTAAGTTTGATAACAAAATTGCGTGAGGGTATCGTAATAAATGTCAAGGTCGGTTACATTTTTGATAGCTTGTTGTACAGGCGAGATATACGGATTAGGGAGTCGCGACCCAAGTTTGTTCTACAAAATCTATTCATAAAATAACTACCTTCCTGCATATCTTGGTATTCTGGATGGTACGTTAAATTGGATTTTGGACAATAAAGGGTCACAGTCTATGTAGTTATTTACAATCTTATGAAGGAGTGACATGCCAGATGTGATTTCGGCGTAAGGGAAGAGAAGCTGTAGTTGAAATGGTTAATTTTTTGGTTTTGATATTCCTTGCAGAATTCCAAAAGGGTCTCTGGATCTCTGCACCTGTACGAAACACAGCAGTATTAAGCTGCTATTTTACATTGATGATCCATTATCTATATCCACTACCTACTATCATAATAACTTCCTTCTGGGAAGTTAATAATAGTCTAAAGACAGAACATAAGATACAAATTACTTCTATATTTTTTTTTATAGAAGAGGAGGCAAACGAGCATGCGGCTCACCTGATGTTAAGTGACTACCGCCGCCCATGATCAACCGCAACACCAGGAGAATTGCGGGTGCGTTGCCGGCCCTTTAGAAAGGAGTAAGCTCTTTTCTTGAAGGTCCCCAGGTCGTATCGGTCCGAAAAAATCGCCGGTGGTAAACTATTCCACAGAGGCGTTGTACGTGGAAGAAAACTCCTTGTGAAACGTACAGTGGTGGACCGCCACGCATCCAGATGGTGTGGATGGTATCGGGACGTTTGCCGTGTAGTGCGTTCACGAAATTTGGCGGCTGGGATTAATCCGAACAATTCCTCAGAGCACTCCCCGTGATAGATGCGATAAAATACGCAAAGAGATGCAACATCTCTTCGCAGCGCCAGTGAATCGAGCCGATCGGAAAGCACTCGGTCGTCGACGATTCGAGCCGCTCTGCGCTGGATGCGGTCAAGTGGAAGGAGTTGGTACTGGGGAGCCCCAGCCCAGAGATGGGAACAGTATTCCATGTGCGGCCGAACCTGCGCCTTGTAAAGTTGCAGGCGGTGTGCCGGCATGAAATACTGTCCCGCTCTGCTGAGCACGCCAAGCTTTTTAGAGGCCAATTTGGCCTTCCCTTCCAAGTGACCACGAAACTGCACGTCACTCGATATGTCGACGCCGAGGATTCCGATACTGGCTGGGGCAACAAGGGGAGTGCCTTGAAACTGAGGGGATACGACAAAGGGGTTCTTTTTAGCGGTTAACGCGCAAACTTGTGTCTTCTGGGGGTTAAACTGGACTAGATTTAGTCGTCCCCAATCCGAGACTCTGTTCAGCAAAGACTCGACTTCAGACACAAGTTTGTCCCGGCACTCGGAGACGTTTTCCCGAGAAATATTGGCTCGGCCGGTGTAAAGAGCATCACCAGTGCTGTCATCTGCATAGCAATGAATGTTACGGGTATGCAACATATCATTGATATGCAGAAGAAACAGCGTTGGCGATAGCACGCAGCCCTGTGGAACACCAGCATTAATAGGCTTGCAATCGGAGCTTGCACCGTCTACAACGACCTTGATGCTCCGATCTGCAAGAAAGCTGGTGATCCAATCGCACAATTTCTTGGAAAGCCCATAGGAAGGGAGCTTCGAAAGAAGCGCTTTGTGCCAAACCCGATCGAAGGCCTTCGCAATGTCCAAACTAACGGCCAATGCCTCCCCCTTGAACTCTACTGCCTCCGCCCATCTGTGAGTGAGGTAGACCAGAAGATCACCAGCTGACCGACCACGACGAAAACCGTATTGGCGGTCACTAATCAGCTGGTGATCCTCAAGGTACCTCACGAGCTGGCAGTTTACAATGGACTCCATTGTTTTGGAGAACAAGGAGGTGATGGCGATTGGCCGGTAGTTGGACGGGTCTGAGCGGTCGCCTTTTTTAGGGATCGGGTGGACGAAAGCCGTCTTCCATGATTTTGGGACTACGCCTAGGGAGTAGGAGTACCGGAAAAGACGCGTTAAAACCGGTGCCAACTCTGGAGCACACGTCCTCAGCACAATTGGGGGGATTCCGTCAGGCCCACTCGACTTGTGGATGTCCAGGGAGAGGAGTGCTTTGCGAACCGAGCGCTGTGTGAACTGCACTTCCGGCATGGAGCACTCATACCACGGGATGGTCGGCGGCGTACTCCCCCCGTCATCGAGAGTCGAGTTAGACGCAAAGAAAGAGCCTAGAAGATCGGCTTTCTCCTTTGCAGTATGGGCCAGTGAGTCGTCCTCCCTGTGCAGAGATGGAAGAGATGGCTGACAGAAATTCCCCTGGACAGCCTTGGCGAGAGACCAGAATGCACGGGTCCCAGAAGGAAGGCGAACTAGTTTCTTGCCAATTCTGCCTATGTGCTCTGACTTTGCCTTAGCAATGACTCTTTTGAAGGACCTAGAGGCGGAATTATACTTCTTTTTTAGAGCGCTGGTGTTTACATCCCGGGACGCTGATGCATCAACCCAGGCTTGGTAGCACTCCTGCTTATAGCATGATGCTATTTTACAGGAGCGACCAAACCATGGCTGAGATTTGCCTCCAATGGGCACCACAGAGGAAGGAATAAAAAGTTCCATACCCTGAAGTACCACATCAGTAACAGAATCCGCAACAACGTTGGGATCATCCGGCGAGAAGCAAACCCGCCCCCAAGGGTAGGATGCAAAGAAAGACCGCATCCCATCCCAATCGGCTGACCTATAGTGCCAAACACGGCGACAGCCTGCAGAATGCAACCGCGATTTCAGCGTGAGTGGCACAACACTCCGGACCAGACAATGGTCCGAGGAGCCTAAAGGGGCTTCGACGGAAATCTGATATCCGTCCGGGTGAGAGGTCAGCAGAAGGTCCAACAGGGAAGATGCATGATCCTCCACATCTGGAATCCGCGTAGGCGAAGTAACCAGTTGTGTCAGACCATATGCCAAGGCAAAATCATGAACAGATCTCCCCGCATGATCGGTTAAACGTGAACCAAGCCATTCGGCGTGATGGGCGTTAAAGTCGCCGAGGATCACGATCTCTGCGGAGGGGATCTGCTGTAGCAACGAATCTGCAGCCATTTGGACGTGATCGAAGAGTCGGTCTGTTTCGGCATTACCGCTATGGGACCTATAGAGGCACCCGTAGACGCGCGGATGGTCGTCGCTGTCTACGCGTAGCCAAAGGATGGACAGGTCCGAACCTTCAAGTCTGCTGAGGCGTCGAGAACAGATGTCCTCTCTGACGTAAACGCAAACTCCAGCCCGAGGCACAAAGGAGTGTTCCAGTTTGTACCCCGGGTAGGAGAGATACGAGACATCAGCCGGAGAGGACACCTGCGTCTCGGTCAGAAAGAGCAGAGCCGGCCTCGCCGTCTCGAGATGGTAGTGGACGGCGTTTAGGTTAGAGTGAAGTCCCCTGATATTGCAGAAATTCACGGACAGCGTGGCAGGGGTTGCCTTGCGTACAAAAGTATGTTTCGTTAAGTGTAACCGTAAAAGTTAACTTCGGCCAAGAGATAGCAAATGTTTTTTTTTTTAATTTCATATATCGATCCAGTTTCATGACTAGATCAAATAACCGGTTAAACAACCGGTTCACAACGTTTGCGTATCGGCTACTTTGGATAAATATCCGTTGTCAACAGTTACTTTACATCCATTGACATTAAAATAGGGAAAAACATTTTATACGGTAGGCAACACTCGAATATTATTGCGCAGTATTATTACTTGCATTGACATTCAGCTTTCGTATTATTTTATCAGGAAATACACCAGAAAATTGTATATTTACTTATGAAAATTGATGTTTTTATCCTTATCTTTTTTCCAAGAGTAATTTTTACATGATTTCACAGCACAAACAGGCATTTTATGAAATTAAAAACCCTGGTGCGTGATGTACGTTCGCAGTGAACGTCGCTGGCGGAATGGCGGAACAATCGAACGAATACGCCAATATTGGCGCCTTTTAAATGGAAGCGTTTAAGGCGCGCGTACACGGTATCTGTACTTATAAAACATCTTTGTTGGCAGTGTTACATCTCGATAAAGCCGTCCTGCTTCAATTTTTTTTTGCTTTATGAGAAACGTACTAGGATTTTCATCTGTATCGCGGAGGGAGATTCCAATCATACAAATACTTGTTCGGTGTGGAATTCGAACACGCGGCCCTCAGCGATGCAACTTATTCGCACTGCATCACGGATTACAAAGCCGTCAATATTCTGTCCTTCGCAGACGTCTACTTTCCGTTGATGCTGTGGCTGCCGTCACCGAAATTCGGTCTGGAGGTCATTATGTATTATCTTTTAACCCTTTTTTATTACAAAAAAATTCTTACCTTCAATTTTCCGAGGATTTCCTCAAGTATATTGAAGGTGTATTATACTGGGTGATTTTTTTACCATCAACAGATATTTTACTTTTTTTTTTACATTTACATATTATTAAGTTGATCTATCAATAAATACTACTAATTGGGTGCATATCATTTTAATTCCCATATTTTTGATTGATTTATTTATTTAGTTCAAAATTTTTGTTTTTATTTTTATATTACCGAAAGTTTATTTATTATTCCAAATTAGTGATATTTATTGATAGTTCAATTTAATACTATGTTAATGTAAAAGCAAAAAATTGAAAAGTATCAGTAGTTAGGTTGTACCAGTTCTGGCGCACTTGTAGTTACGTTGTACCAGTTCTGGCGCACTGAGTCAAAAGTGGTACAAGTACGACTTTTGTCGACTCACGATCCTAAAAAAAAACAAAAAAGAAGGTTTTGGCATGCTCTGATCACGAATCTGCGGTCCATTTTTGCGTAGGATGCACGGTTCTGGAGATGTGCAGATCAATTAACTCTTATCTAATTGATATCTGACTGGCTAAAAAACGACATTTTAACATTAAATATACAAAAAACAAAATATATGACTTTTACCATGCGTTCAACAAATAACATTAACTCCCAATATTCATTAAGAGTACATACATGTTCAAAGCTGAATACGTCACAATGTCATTGCAGTGTTATTGAGAGAGTAGATAATATAAAATATCTTGGAGTAATTATTGATAACAAACTCAGTTTTCATAGCCACATAAACATGTTAACAACTAGAGTAAGAAAGTTAATATACATTTTTAAAAACCTTAGGCACATAGCTGACTCAAAAGTCATCAAAATAGTTAACTTTGCCTTATGTCAATCGATTGTCACATACTGCATAACAACTTGGGGTGGTTCTGAAAGGACAAAAATAATAAAACTGGAACGAGCACAGAGAGCTATACTAAAAGTATCCGCCTCACTTCCCTTTCTTTACCCTACTGTCGACCTATACAAACATTGGAAAGTCCTGTCTGGCAGCTCTTTATTCTACAATGCATCATTAAAAAGCACTCACCCTTACACTATAATTTACAATTGATAAAAGATAAACGCAGAAATGATCTAGTCTGTTACTACAACACGCATTGCACCAAATTTTCTCATAAATTTTTTATCTTTCTGGGTAATTTTCTATATAATAAAGTAAACGCTAGAATTGGTATATATCCTCTTAATAAACGCACTTGCAAATTAAAAGTAACTCAATGGTTGTTAAGTCTGGACTATGAGACCACTGAAAACCTTCTTATTTCATATACATAGTTTTAGTACTGGATAGATCATACAATCACACACATACATACACACACAAACACAAATACACACACACACACACACACACACACACACACACACACACACACACACACAAACACACACTCACACATACACACACACACACACACAACACAAAAGTAACTAATAATACAATATCTCTCAACTGTTAATCAAACAAATAATTTGTTCAGTTATGTTGATAATATCCTGAGGGGGAGACCCTGGTGATCCGTAACACAGGCTTCCGCCTAGTATAGACACCAGACTCTCAGCCCATAGTGTACACTGTTTATATTCTAACTTGTTAAATTAAATTGTGAGAGTAAATAAAAAATATATTATTATAATAATAATATTATTATTATTATTATTATATCCGCTGCGAGCCTCCACCGTCATTAGCGCTCCATTGTTCTTATCTACTTATCTGTTGTTCGTTCAATACCGTCATTATCTATTCTTCCTCAGCGTGGTGCTATTGTATTATACTCCTTTGTTCCTATCTACACTAATCTGACTCATTAATAAAACACATTACCCAATTTTGTTAAAATTTTTATTTATAAAATACAAAATCTTATTACTTATTATCTATAAAATAGGAGCGAAACATCTCATCCACTAAAATATCGTTGTACAATGTGTTTCCTGTAAATATACTCGTAAAACTATGCATTGAACATCCCTGAAACTTATATAGCAAATACATTAAGCAATATTCGCCACAAACTGAAGTCCACTCATTCTGAATCCTATCAACATTCCAGTTCCATCTTTTACAATTTCTTTTAAAAAACTCTAGATGATATCGTACAGGTGCCCATCCGAATGAATCAAAATATTGACCGACGTTATTCGTATCGATATATAAAGCTACCCAATGTGACCCTGGTTTATCATCTGTATCCAAATTGCATATTATATACGTTGGTACGTGGATGTACATGGGTAGTTTATTGGCAGCATAAACATTATTTTCTAGAGTGGGGTGAATCTTTTTCAGATGTTGTTGTACATCTAGTGTATCCATAATATTACTGCTATTAGTAGATTATTACAATACCAATCACTCAATGAATTTTAATGAAATTAAATTGCATTCTTTGTGTTATACAAAACGTATTTGACTCATCAATACACTGAACAAGACACGACAGGAAGGACGTAGGAATGTAGAGATAAGCAACATAATGTAAGGTAAGCTTGTTGACGCATAAAGTTACTATCAATTCTACTGCAGAAATTCTTTAGATTAGAATTATTACTCACTGGTACTATATATGACCAAACAACTGCAGTCATGGAGTTGGAGTATGGTCGTTTGACCGCAGTCGATCTATCAATACTACGTTTGTGTTACTTCAACGCATCAAAGGCCATGGATGTAAGTGTTTATTCTATTGACAAACTACTTTTCTTTCTGTTATTTTCTTACGTGTGTATGATTTAGTGTTAACAAATTATATTTAAATATTATGTGTGTGTGTGTGTGTGTATATGATTAAGCCATGGTAGCTCAGATGGTTAGCGCAAAATGTAAAATTCACAGTACGCGACCCGGGTTCGATCCCCGCCAGCACCAATTAAATTGTTAATTTACCGCAATTTTAAGTGCTGATTTACCACGTACTCAGCGGTGAAGGAAAACATCGTGAGGAATGCATGTCTGAGAAAAATTCGAAGGCATGTGAAGTTTGTCAACACGCATTGAGGTAGCGCAGCGAACATTTCCTAGCCCTAAAACCCTCTCAGAAATGAGAGGAGGTCTATGTTCAGCAGTGGACTTTAATAGGTTGTAACTTTAACATTTTTAACTTTTATGATTAAGTGTTAACAAATTGATATTAACATGATAACTGTGTTGTTGCAGAAATCATTGAGCTTCGATGAAAATACCTATAAACAGTATTACTCCTCGCCACTCTCCCCTCAAGAAGAGAGTGATGACATCGTCATTAATAATAACACATGCGATGGTGGGAAAAGAAAATCGCAATCGATTGATCATTTTTTTTGAAGCTGAATCAAAAATAAAAAAGAGGAAGCTGTTATCATCAACCGTAGCACGAGCCGCTAGAAATGGTGTATCATACATTTCTACTAATTCTGACGACGGAGACCAAGCGACGCATCTCATCAAAATTGAAATGTACGATATGAAGAAGCTATCCAAGATTCCAACTACTGATCATTGGAAACATGCTTCCACGAGGATTAAATATTACGTAAAGACTAATGAGGATAGCATCTACGACAACACAAACGCCCTCGTATACAATATTACAAAGACAATAGCAGAAAGTGAAAAAGTTAAAAAATACTTTTTTAACAATGACAGTCATTAAGCTGATCATTAGTGAATGTGATTCTGTTTACTTAAATTACTTCCGTGTACTCATTATATTCTATTTCTAATCCTTTGTTAGACTTAAATATCGGACATTATTTGAAATTTGGGTATCAGTTGGTCTACCAACACTGAACTGTTACTTACTCTGCTACCTATTTTCTTCTTTACTATAAGGATGGCAAACTTCAGTGAAGTGTGCACCAGTGCTTTCTTCTCCACAACCATGGAAGAGAATACGGAACTATTCAACAGCGAATTAAATCAGGAGTTGTCTAAAGTTTGTGATGAAATGGAGAAGGATCAACTGTTCGATTCATCGTATGATGATGAGTTGTGTAATCACTGTGCGATGGTTGAAACACAGTTTAAGTAAGTAAAATAAACATTCATTTCGATCATAATTTACACAATGTCTTGTACAGTTTTTAATAAATTTAAACATTTTAGTAGTCAACCACTACAACTTGGAAGAGGAACGAAGCGATCGAGCAGCAAAGAACCCAAGATCATCAAAAAACCAACAACGGAAGCAGAAGCGCCTACCTCTGCAGGGAACAGTATCAGTAACGATGATCAAGTGAAATATCTAACGTGTCCTATATTTATCAAGAAACGGTATTTAGCTAATCATTTTAAAAGTAATGTTCACAAAAATAATCTTTTAAATTCACATAATTCTTTATCAAACTTTAGTGTTATTGAATCTGCTTTTGGAAATAGGATTTTAACTTATAAAATCAAGAGTAGAGTAGATAGTTCGACATTGGTAAATTTTGAAACTCCTGAACTATTTTTAAATCCTATTAAAGATGATATTTTATTTTTAATACAAGAGTGTATTCATCAACACATAAATTTTAAAGTAAACTTCATATTGCATGCTGATTTTGTTCAACAAACTAAAGATATTCATGATACGTTCGATTTTCAAACGCTTAACTATATTATTTGTCAAGGAGATGACTTAAATATTTTTTTTCATCTTTAAATGATACAATTACTACTAAAATTAGTGCATTTGAATAAAAAGATAGTGGATGGAGTCTAAAAAACATAAAATCTATAGACATGAATGTTAATAAATTTAACCCCCTACGCGGTACTTCATACATAGATCTTCCTCGTGACATAAAATTAAAAAAGGCTGTTATAAATGTAAAAAGCAAGGATTATTTTTGTTTTAAATGGGCGTTACTCTCGGCGTTATATCCCGTAAACAAAGACGCGGATCGTGTATCATCGTAAGTTAAACATGCAAATAAACTTAAATTTGATGGTATTTCCTTTCCAGTTAAAATTTCTGACATAGCAAAAGTAGAGAAATTAAATGATATTAGTATTAATGTTTTTGGGTTAGAATATAACAAAGAAAAACGATGTAATTTTATAGTAGGTCCATTATTTTTAACAAAGTGTCGTAAAGATAGACATATCAATTTATTATTTTTTTCTAAGGATACAAAAAATCATTATTGTTACATAAAAAATTTATCGCGGTTAGTTAGTAAACAAATTTCAAAAGACGGTCACATCATGTACATTTGCGAAGCATGTCTACTTCACTTTCCATCTCAGGAAAGTTTAAATAACCATGAACAATACGATTGTGCCCACATTTGTACAGAATTACCAAACAGTGAAACTTTAAAAAAAAAAGAATTGGTTTGGTCAACCTATTTCAAATGATAAAATTAAATTTGATAGTTATGAAAAAAAGTTAAAGATACCATTCGTAGTTTATGCTGATTTTGAAGCATTTTTAAAACCAATAGAATCATGTTCTAACGATCCTTCCAAACCTTTCACACACAATATTCAGAAAGATGAAGTACATAGTTTTGGTTATTATATAAAATGTTCATATGATGATAAATTATCAAAATATGTAACATATTGCGGACCCAACTGTGCACAAGTGTTTATGGAAAGTTTATCTAACAATCTCAAAGAAATAAATAGACTTCAAAAATATCCTCCACTTCCGCTAACAAATGAAGACAAAAACCAAATTTCAAATGCAACCATTTGTCATATTTGTGAAACAGAGTTAGCAGAACATTTTTATGATTTTGATTGGTACACCGGTAGTTTTATAGGTGTTGCCCACGAATCATGTAGCTCGAAGTTCAGAAAACCTCGTTATATACCAATATTTTTACACAACCTTAGTCACTATGATGCTCATTTTATTGTTCACGCGTTAAACTTTTGTGATGGTGAAGTCGAAGTTATCCCTCAAAATAAAGAAAAATATATATCCTTTTCCAAAAAATTAAAAATGAATAACCACGAATTTATATTAAGATTCATAGATTCATTTAAGTTTTTATCATGTAAATTAGAAGAATTGGCCAAAAATCTCAGTAATGATCAATTTCAAGAATTACGTAGAAATTATCCTAATGATGAAGATTTCTTTCGTTTAAAACGGAAAGGCGTTTATCCATATGAACTTATGACTAATTATTAACAGAGTTAGCAGAACATTTAAATAGTGATAGTTTAAACCTAACATCGCTCCCCGAACAAAAAAATTTTTATAGCTCGCTCACAGATTCCCATATTTCAAATGATTACAATCATGCTAAAGATGTTTGGGAACACTTTGGGTGTTGTAATATGCTAGATTATTCAAACCTGTATTTAAAAACAGACGTTTTACTTTTAACCGATGTATTTGAATACTTTAGAAAGTTATGTATTAATACTTATGATTTAGACCCTGCCCATTATTACACAGCACCCGGTTTAAGTTGGGATGCAATGTTAAAATATGAAAAAATAGAATTAGAACTTTTAACAGATTATGAGAAAATTGCATTTATTAGATCAGGTATCAGGGGTGGTGTATCTCAATGTAGTAACCGTTATGCTAGAGCTAATAACAAATATATGGGGGATTATGATGCAGGGAAACCAAATTCATACATCACATATTTTGATGCCAACAATTTATATGGTTGGGCTATGTCTCAATGTCTTCCTACTGGTGGATTCGAATGGGTAAATCCGAATACAGAATTTAATGTGTGTGAGACATCGAACTTCGGTTTTATTTTAGAAGTTGATTTGGAATATCCAGATGAACTTCATGATTTACATTCGGACTTTCCTTTATGCCCCGAAAACATTTGTGCAGGCAATATTAATGAAAATAAACTAGTCCCAAATTTAAATAATAAAGATAAATATGTAATTCATTACAGAAATTTAAAGCAGTGCATAGAAATGGGGGTTAAATTAACTAAAATTCATAGAGTTTTAAAATTTAAACAGTCTCGCTGGTTGAAGATGTACATAGATCTAAACACAAAATTAAGAACGTTAGCAAAATCAGATTTCGAAAAAGATTTTTATAAATTAATGAATAATTCAGTCTTCGGTAAGACTATGGAGAATATTGAAAAAAGGGTTAACATAAAATTAGTTACACACTGGGAGAACCAGGGCAAAGCTTTAGGTGCTCAAGATCTAATCGCTAAACCACAATTTCACAGTCTTTCAGTATTTTCGGAAAACCTAGTTGCGGTTCAGTTGCCAAAAACAAAGTTAATATATAACAAACCAATTTATTTAGGGTTTTGCATTTTAGATATTTCAAAATCATTAATGTATGATTTTCATTATAACTATATGGTTAAGAAGTTCAGTAAAATCAAATTATTGTATACAGATACGGATAGTTTAATATATCATATATTTACAGATGATTTTTACTCTGATATAAAACCTGACCTTTCATCATACTTTGATACCTCAGCTTATGATGCAAATAATATTTTTGAATATCCAAAATTAAATAAAAAGAAATTAGGTTTTTTTAAAGATGAAAATAATGATAAAATCATGAAAGAATTTGTGGGTTTACGATCCAAAATGTACGCTTTTAACTTAGAGAATAAGACTATAGCCAAGGCAAAAGGGGTAAATAAATGTATCAATAAAAAGATGACCATGGATAATTATAAGTCTTCTCTATTTAAAAAAAAAGTGCAATATTATAGTATGCTTAGATTTAAATCAATTAAACACACAATTTTTACACAAAAATTAAATAAGAATGGTTTATCATATAATGACACAAAGAGGCATATTTTAGATAATAATATTGAAACATTAACTTGGGGTCATTATAAACTGCGTTAAGTGTTGATAGTTTTTAATTTTATGTCTGCATGTAAATAAAATTTGTATTGATTGTAAAATAATGATAATAGTATAATATGACGTAGAGTTTATTACATATTTAATCGTTGTTTTATTGTAAATAATTTAAGTTAATTGTTGTTTATATTTGCGTGCGTGTGTGTGCATTTATTTGAGGTTGAGTTGATTGTAAAATTATGATGTACTAATTGTGTTAGAAATAGTATACAGATCATTCTGTTTTATATAATGTTTGCAATATATATTAATTGTTAACACCAACACTTTCATTTTTTATTTCACCCCTTAGAACTTTAGACGTGTGTAATGTTTCACTTTATCCATCCGTTTACTGCTATTGTGGCGGGGCCAAGTGGATGTGGGAAGTCAAATTTTGTAACAAATTTCATAAAATCAGTTACAGAAATATGTAATTGTGATTTTAATCAGATCACATGGTGCTTTGATGAAATGCAACCTTTATATAATTTACCAAATGTTAACTACCATCAAGGAATTCCAAATGTTAATATGTTTGACGGTGAAAACCCACATCTTGTTATTATTGATGATCTAATGAGAGAGTCCGATGGAAGAATTGTGGATATATTTACAAAAGGTAGTCATCACAGGAATCTTAGTGTATTTTATTTAACAAAAAATTTATTTCATCAGGGTAAAGGGCAAAGAGACATATCCTTAAACTCAAGTTATATAATATATTTTAAAAACCCTCGAGATAAAACTCAAATAAGATATTTAGCACGACAAGTGTCACCAGATAACCCAAAATTTATTGAAGATGCCTACAGGGATGCAACTCTAGAGACGCATGGATATTTAATGGTAGATTTAAAACAAAATACCAATGATTTTTGTCGTATCAAGACAAATGTCTTCTCATTTAATGGTTTCTGTACAGTCTAAGTCCCCACAAAAGAGTTTAAATACACCAAGAATCAAACATTTCAAATCATTGCTAAATGATGCATCGTCGACTCACAACGCATAAACATTTGCTAAACACTTTGCATACGCTTAAACCAAAATATCAAAGAGCATTACTTAAAACGTGTGATGAAGAAAAAATTAACTGTATTTGTGAGTGTATTCATAACGTTTTACAAGGAAAAGTATCTCTTAAAGATCAAGATAAACAAAAATTGAATAAACACAAAAATATACTCCGTCAACTCGTGCGTAAGTGTAAACATAAACTAAGAAAAAATATAATTATACAAAAAGGAGGGGCTTTCTTACCAATAATATTAGGTGCAATATTGAGTGGATTAGTGAGTGGACTAGCCAGTTAACATGGAAAATGCAAAGAAAATGATACTTATCGAACCTGGATTGATTGAAAAATTAAAACAAGAAAATAAGGTTAATACGAGTAGTAGTTTATCTCGATTAGATGTTGAAATGCAAAATATTATGAATAGTAAGACGGAAGACCGAAAGAAATGGGTGTTATATTTACAAACACTGCAAAGATACCTTCATTTTACCGAAGAGGATCGTCAACCACTCAGATTACCAATTTATTCTAATACATCTAATGAAG
This sequence comes from Parnassius smintheus behrii, assembly GCA_036936625.1. NCBI lineage: Eukaryota > Metazoa > Arthropoda > Insecta > Lepidoptera > Papilionidae > Parnassius > Parnassius smintheus. Next base: position 4,401,047 of record JAUPFT010000030.1, on the reverse strand, counting down.
ATTCAAACGAGTCTAAAATTGGTTTTAAAAATAAAGATAGAGATCTAAAAACTTCAGTTGATGCTGAATCTTTGTTGGAGGAGAATCGATCCATCAAAAGTAAAGAAAATGTTGAAAATCCACTTTACACACCAGCTCAAATACTCAGTTTAATACCAAAAACTTATAATAAAAAAGGACAGTTATTATTAAACTTAGTTGAAACAAGTAAAGGTAAAATACATTGGGATAATGAAGGTACAGTCATAATTGATAATGAAAAAATTCAAGGAAGTAATATTGTTGATTTAATAAATGATTCACTAAGACCCTTAAAAAGAAGTGATCCAGTAGGGTGGGATAGATGGCGGTGGCGATGGGCTCACCTGTGTCTCCCATAGTCGCCGACATATTCATGGAGGACTTTGAGGAGAAAGCCCTTCTTACTGCTCCTGTAAATCCAAGGTTCTACAAGCGGTACGTAGACGACACTTTCACAATTTTACCATCTGATAAAGTAACTGCATTTTTAGACCACCTTAACTCCATAAACTCTAAAATACAATTCACAATGGAGTTAGAGGCAAATAATTCTTTAGCTTTCCTAGATGTTTTAGTCATCCGAAATCCTGATAACACTATTGGTAACACTGTGTATAGGAAAAAGACCCATACCAACCGATATCTAAATGGTGAATCTCACCATCATCCTTCACAGTTAGCTACCGTGGGTAAATCTTTGTTTCAGAGAGCACGAGGGATCTGTGACAGAAAACATCTGGCTGCGGAGCTTCAGCATGTCAAGCAAGTATTGCAAGACAACAAGCTTCGTTTCCCGCGCCTACGTCACAGTGAACGAGTGAAGCCGTCCACAGTCGAGCGCGCGCCTGCTCTACTACCATATGTTAGAGGAGTCACGGACAAGATTGGCTACATCTTGAAGCGAGCGTCCATTAAGACATACTACAAGCTGCTGAAGAAGATATGTCAATTTTTACCATCCATCAAATGTAATATTCCTCTACAAGATGCAGGTGTGTACAAGCTAGATTGTGAATGTGGTCTCTCTTACATAGGTCAAACAAAGAGATCTATAAAAACCCGCGTGAAGGAACATATAGCTGATGTGAAGCACCGACGCTCCGGGAAGTCTGCAGTCTGCGAACATGTTCAAGATCGTCCCCACCATTACATTAGATTTGATAAACCACAAATTCTCGCAAAAGAACACCGATTCCTACCAAGGATGATACGCGAGGCTATTGAAATTAAAAAACATCCAAATTTCAATAGAGAAGATGGTTGGGTGCTACCATCTGCTTGGGATCCTATAATTAACAAAATTAAACCCAAACCCAAGCATACCACTGCAAGACTTCATGATACTATAAGCTCGTTTTGCGTAAATCGGACCAAAAATTAATATTAAAAAACTGAAGGTAGCCGGACTAACTATGACATTGGGACGTCAAACATCTCAGTCCCCCCCGTGACCATGGGCGCTGTAAAGCACCCGAAACGTCGGGATAATAATTAAAATAAATTAATGTAATTAAACGCGATAAAATCCGTAAATAATAGTTTTATTCGAAGATAAACCATCCACATTGTACTACAAAAAACATATTCCAGCTACCAACTATGATAACGTTTAGCATATTTTAAGAGTGTTAAATGGTATCGGAGAGAACTTGAAATTTCGCTATGATGAAATAACAAAATTTGTGTCTATTTCTGTTTTGGATAAAAATATAACATCCGTAACGTTATCACCCAAATTAAGTTTACAACTAGGTTATGAACCAAATAAAAATCTCCTAGAGAGAAATTTTGGAAAGTTTCCTGCAAATTTACACTTAGGGTTACCATCTCAACTATTTCTATATTGCGACATTATCGATCCTCAGATTGTGGGTAATGTTATGACTCCTTTACTAGGAGTCATTTCATTAGATCCTACAAAATACATTTATGGTGCAAATAAAATGCACGTTTTCTCTCAACCTCACTACTTACCTGTTATGCGAAGAGAGTTCGATACGCTGGAAGTAGTTATAAGATCGAGCACGGGACAAAAAATACCATTGCAGTTTGGAACCGTGTGTATTAAACTACATTTCCGAAAATTATAATAATGAATTCTCTTCGTGATCATCATAAATGTCCATATGAAAATTATTATACACATCAAGCTGGGTCAGGAGTTGGAGTAATTTATAAGGGTGCACCATACCAACGCGGTCATGGTATTGGGAGCTTCTTAGGAGGGTTATTTAGATCAGTTTTACCTTTACTTTCAAGTGGTGCTCGAGTGATTGGTAAGGAGGCATTAAGCGCTGGAGTAGGACTTTTATCGGATATGGTTCAAGCACGTCCTATGGAAGCCTCAATAAAAGATCGTCTAAAGCAAATTAGTACGAATTTAAAACGAAAGGCTGATGAGAAAATTGATCAATTTAACATGACAGGATCTGGGTATAAAACTAAAAGAAAACGATTGACCTCGTTCATTCCACCATTAACTGCTAACGTGAAAGCTGCGAAAAAACTTGGTCTAAAACCAAAAAATATCAAAGATATATTTTCAAATTAAATATGTCTTTCCTTCATAATCATTCTTGCGAGTGCGTTAAGTCAGAATTGGATTTGTTTGCACTACCGTCTACACAAACTAGCATTGAAAATGGATTGTGGATTCATTATAAACCAATTTCATCTCTTGGTAATGATGGACCTATCGAGTTTCACTTTCCTGGGACAGGCGATGACTACATAGATTTGTCTCATACATTACTCCACATAAAGGCAAAAGTATTAAATCAAGATTCAACTAACTTGATATCCACTACAATAGTAGCACCTGTAAATAATTGGCTGCATTCACTTTTTAGTCAACTTGATGTTTATTTAAACCAAAAACTTGTATCACCACCTAATAATACCTATGCATATCGAGCATACATGGAAACCCTTTTAAACTATGCTCCTGCTGCTAAACAATCTCATCTTACTTGTAGTCTTTGGTATGATGATACAGCAGGAAAAATGGATTCTACGGATGGTAAAAACATGGGATTTGTTAAAAGACAGGAATTGATTAGTGAAAGTAAGGAAATAGAAATGATTGGTCATTTTCACGGTGACATTTTCAACCAAGATAAATTTTTAATTAATGGTCTTCAAATGAGTGTTAAATTGGTTCGATCGAGAGAGAGCTTTAATTTAATTGCTGGGTCAAACGATGTAAAGTTTAAAGTTTGCATTACGCACGAATTAATCCAAGTGACTCGCACATCAAAAAGTTTTAGCTTCTACCACTGCTAAATATCCTATTACTCGAGCTGAAGTAAAAGTTTTAACAATTCCATCGGGTGTTCAAGGAAAAACTCTTGATAATATATTTTTAGGGCAGGTACCCAAAAGATGTATAATTGGATTTGTGAACAATTCTGCATTTAATGGTTCCCTTACTAAAAATCCATTTAACTTTGAAAACTATGGTATTAATTCTTTCAGCTTATATATTGATGGTCAACAAATACCTTCAAAAGCTTTGCAACCATCTTTTAATAATAGCATATTTACATCAGCATATCATACTCTATTCTCGGGAACTGGTATTCACTTTCTTAATGAAGGAAATGGAATCTCTTGTGAACAGTATGCCAAAGGTTACTGTCTATTAGCATTTGACTTAACTCCTGATTTATCAGCCAACTCATCAGCTCATTGAAATCTCATAAAGCATGGTAGTGTAAGATTAGAAGTACGATTTGAATCCTCACTAATACAAACAATTAACTGTATAGTTTATGCTGAGTTTGATAATATTATTGAGATAGATATAAACAGAAATGTTACTGTAGACTATAGTAGTTAGGGTTATAATATGTGTTGTGTATTAGATTTTATGAGTTATGTGTAATGCATTTTGTGTGTATGTAACTATGTGAAACGTTATAAAATTAAATAAAACAAATTGTATGCAATATAATATTTTTATTTCTTTATTAATATTCTATTTAATCTAATACAAAACTCTGTTCGAGTTTAAATTTTACATAAGCACACTGACTAAACTACTGAACATGCTGCTGCCAAGGATCATCATCATCTTCCCAATCTTTTAAGCCACCACCACAATGGAAACACTTGGTCCTGTCTGCATGGCCAGTATAAAAGAAACCGGCTTCTGCAAGATCTTGAGGTTTCTGTCGCATAACGAGAGGCCAGTTTTCGAAACTGAGCAACCGGCTAGATTTTGAACTTAAGAATGGATATTCAGCTCTTGAGTACTGCATATTCTTCTCGTTTTCATCTCCACTCAGTGTTGTAGTTTTGTTCTTCAATGATGTGTTCTGTACACGTATGCCACACTCATCTCTTTCTTCTGCTCTTGTCTTCCTGTAATTTAAGTAAACAGAATCACATTCACTAATGATCAGCTAATGACTGTCATTGTTAAAAAAGTATTTTTTAACTTTTTCACTTTCTGCTATTGTCTTTGTAATATTGTATACGAGGGCGTTTGTGTTGTCGTAGATGCTATCCTTATTAGTTACGTAATATTTAATCCTCGTGGAAGCATGTTTCCAATGATCAGTAGTTGGAATCTTGGATAGCTTCTTCATATCGTACATTTCAATTTTGATGAGATGCGTCGCTTGGTCTCCGTCGTCAGAATTAGTAGAAATGTATGATACACCATTTCTAGCGGCTCGTGCTACGGTTGATGATAACAGCTTCCTCTTTTTTATTTTTGATTCAGCTTCAAAAAAATGATCAATCGATTGCGATTTTCTTTTTCCACCATCGCATGTGTTATTATTAATGACGATGTCATCACTCTCTTCTTGAGGGGAGAGTGGCAAGTAGTAATACTGTTTATAGGTATTTTCATCGAAGCTCAATGATTTCTGCAACAACACAGTTATCATGTTAATATCAATTTGTTAACACTTAATCATAAAAGTTAAAAAAGTTAAAGTTACAACCTATTAAAGTCCACTGCTGAACATAGACCTCCTCTCATTTCTGAGAGGGTTTTAGGGCTAGGAAATGTTCGCTGCGCTACCTCAATGCGTGTTGACAAACTTTACATGCCTTCGAAATTTTCTCAGACATGCATTCCTCACGATTTTTTCCTTCACCGCTGAGCACGTGGTAAATCAGCACTTAAAATTGCAATTAACAATTTAATTGGTGCTGGCGGGGATCGAACCCGGGTCGCGTACTGTGAATTTTACATTTTGCGCTAACCATCTGAGCTACCACGGCTTAATCATATACACACACACATAATATTTAAATATAATTTGTTAACACTAAATCATACACACGTAAGAAAATAACAGAAAGAAAAGTAAGTTTGTCAATAGAATAAACACTTACATCCATGCCTTTGATGCGTTGAAGTAACACAAACGTAGTATTGATAGATCGACTGCGGTCAAACGACCATACTCCAACTCCATGACTGCAGTTGTCTGGTCATATATAGTACCAGTGAGTAATAATTCTAATCTAAAGAATTTCTGCAGTAGAATTGATAGTAACTTTATGCGTCAACAAGCTTACCTTACATTATGTTGCTTATCTCTACATTCCTACGTCCTTCCTGTCGTGTCTTGTTCAGTGTATTGATGACTCAAATACGTTTTGTATAACACAAAGAATGCAATTTAATATTTAGAAATCACTATAATTGATCATGCCTATATTAGTCATTAAGTAGATTGGTACTGTAATAATCTACTAATAGCAGTAATATTATGGATACACTAGATGTACAACAACATCTGAAAAAGATTCACCCCACTCTAGAAAATAATGTTTATGCTGCCAATAAACTACCCATGTACATCCACGTACCAACGTATAAAATATGCAATTTGGATACAGATGATAAACCAGGGTCACATTGGGTAGCTTTATATATCGATACGAATATTTTAGTGGATGAGATGTTTCGCTCCTATTTTATAGATAATAAGTAATTAGATTTTGTATTTTATAAATAAACATTTTAACAAAATTGGGTAATGTGTTTTATTAATGAGTCGGATTAGTGTAGATAGGAACAAAGGAGTATAATAAAATAGCACCACGCTGAGGAAGAATAGATAATGACGGTATTGAACGAACAATAGATAAGTAGATAAGAACAATGGAGCGCTAATGACGGTGGAGGCTCGCAGCGGATATCAATTAGATAAGAGTTAATTGATCTGCACATCTTCGGAATCGTGCATCCTACGCAAAAATGGATTCGTGATCAGAGCATGCCAAAACTTTTTTTTTTTTTAGGATCGTGAGTCGACAAACGTCGTAGTTGTACCACTTCTGACTCAGTGCGCCAGAACTGGTACAACGTAACTACAAGTGCGCCAGAACTGGTACAACCTAACTACTAGTATCAGTGCCACACGCTTCTACTCCGTTCACCTGTTACACACTATTTTTTCCAGACGGTAAAAAAATCATTCAGTATACATAGTATTTTTCAAGACGTAAAATAATTATTTGTAGCCCATACAAATTACTGTTTTTTTATAGGATAGGGTGACAAACGAGCACACAGTCCACATGATGGTAAGTGGTTGCTGTAGCCCATAGACATCTATATATATTCTGGATTACGAATCAAAATGCAGATGCGTTGTCACCCGGGAGGACTAAGATGGAATGCCTCGTTTCCAGTAAAAAGGATCTCCGGTTCTCTACACTCACCATACGAAACACAGCAGCATTATGCTACTATTTCACGCTGGTATTCTGTGAGAGCGTGGTCCTTCCCCGGTCGAGCCGACCCATTCGTGCTACAACCACTACAACTATACTACTAATATAACTGCAGAATGGACCCACCTACACTTTGCTAAGATTTCTTTACTGTTTGGGAATCCATTTAAATAGATACCACCTCCTATCTATTTCTTTATTATATTTAGTGGTTGCACTGCTATGTTCCAGGTATAAAGAGCTAGTATTATGACAAATTCTGAGAGGCATTTCGTATTAGTCCTCAGAGGTGATTAGTGCACTTGTCAATACAATTCTACAAAATAAAGGTTCGGTTATGCTCTTGTCTCGCATTGCCGCATCTGAACGATAACAGCTCTACAGCCGCCATTTTTAATTTTGTAAATCAATTCGTCCTTAATAAAAAATACGTTACAATAAGGCGTCAAATTGCGCAATATGATTGCTTTTTTTGCGGACGTCGTATTACTTATCAGTAGGGATCGGATTATATGCATTTGCATATTGTATATGCATTTGTATACATATTTGCCCCTTTTCAGCGGTAGTTACATATTTAAAAATAAATTGAAATCACGCATATTTCGCTCGATCTTCAATTCGTTCCGATGTCTCTCATCAAAGAGGTCCGTCCGACTTATGAAGAAAATTCGTCTTATGAACTCCCCGTTGCTAGAGCTATTCCCGAGTAAACTCCAAGAAAAGTTTCAAAACATACTGAGCAATAACCCAGGGTCAACGGGGCGGGAAATTCTGCCCGGCATTGTGCCCCGCCCCGTTGAAGTCGAAACATGGCATCTAATTCTGCCCAGTCACCTGAGTGGACATAGAACGGTCCTTTTTCGCTTACAAAAAATCGTAGACAAAATTTGTCTACAGAACATTTGGAACAGTACTTAGTCGACATCTTTAAAGGTAAGTTGTAAATTTGATTGTTAAATATATTTTGTAATTGATATTTTCGCAAATACGATTGTTATCGATTATCGTTGAGAACTTGAGAAATAATAGCTTTTAAAAATAAAAACATTTCTAAAACTACGACCTTTTTATTATTTCATATTGCATATGTTGGCGATCTTTATGAATTTTTTTTTGCATATTGGCATGCGCATATTTTGAACTTTTTATGTTACATATAGTCCGGTCTTTACTTTTGTAAGTACATAGTAATAACTCGGAGGTAATAATACACTATGATTTCGTCTTTATCTTCGAAGTGCTTAGCGAAGTGTCATGATCTATGACACTCTTGATAAAGTTTTGTTGTATAATCTTTATATATAAAAATTGCGTGTCAACTGTGCGGTCCGCGATGAACGCCTAAACTTACCTACTAAACTGATTTCAATGAAATAATTATCCGTAAAATTTTTATCCGTGGCCCTCAATATTTTTTTAAAGCGAATTTAAAGGATTTTTATAATACAAAGGGTCCTCGGAAAGGGCATAACAACATATGCCTGGCCAGCTAGTCCACTATAATATATGCATGGGCACCGGGAGTAGGGTGCAAGGCGGTGCCCTGTTAGGAAAGAAAATACGCAGATAAAAAAATACATTCTTTTATTTAGTTACTGTTTGAATAAGGCGTCTAGGTTGCTGTCCAAATTTTGTTCATCACGTCAATCGTCAATAAATTCAGTATCCTCCTAGACTCTTTCCCTGTGAACACTGATCATATCATAGAATACTATAACACACAATAGAATGGCTGTCAAACTTATTTTGTACGAGATTCGGCGTCGCCGGGAGCACACATACAAGCAATTACGTCGTATTATCACTACTACAAACCCAATTCGCTGTATTGACAGACAGTAAATTTACACATTTTAGACTTTTGATTAATGTTCAAAATCATCATTAAAAAATTGTTTAAATTTTGATATATATTCATAGATATGTAAATAGTGTGCAATTTGGTATTTTCAAAATAATTTTAATGCGTTTGGAAACGATTGTTACGTCAAAGCACATCTAGTGTTGACATTTATACGTGTGAATTAACATGTTAGTGATATTTTAGTGGCTACACGGGCTCCGCCCACTCCCCCGTTCTAGTATGTATGAATTATAGTGTCCTATGGATCATATCGTACGGCAGCGGGGATTCCCTGAGCAAGAATGTCAACCATTGACTACAGAGATTAAGGTGACTCTAGTCGACATTATTTCCATAGAAATTTCGGAGGGGTTTTACTCCGCTGTTTGACAGTGTACATCCAAAGTTAAACATGATATCGTTTTGTCTCATTATTAATTTTGTCTGTACCGAAACAGAATAGTAAAATAAAAAGTCATTAAAAAGTTACGAGCTACCAAAGATTCGTTTTTATTGCCAATTTTAACACAACTTTGGGCGTAAATTAGTAATAAAAGCAGTGTAAAATTTCCAAAACAAAGTCGGTACCGACACAGCTCAATTATCGAAGAATTCAATAAATTTTATTGGTAATTGATTCATGCAGTGGTTTTTTCATAAAACCCCTCCTTCCAAAGGCCTTTTCGTATTTTTTTACGCGCGCGTGTTTATATGAATTATCGTGCATCTCACTGAATAATGTTTCCCCCGGTAGGGTGCGGGAGGACGACACTTACACACACATGCATGCGCGGTGACGCGCGCTTATTCGACTCAGTCAGCTGCGGCCTGTGACGTTCGTATGACTATAGCTATACCTGCGCTCTAAATTACTACGCTACATTGACCCCTGCTTGAACTTTGGATTAAATCGAATTGATATAAGCACAGACAAAAATAGAGGAATATATAAATAAAATTTTGAAAAAAAAAACGATCTCAAAATTTTATTAATGTTTCGCTAATTTTATCTTTACTTACCTATGTCAATTTGATTTACATTCGATTATAATTATATTCTCAGACGTGCAGGTTTCCTCAATATGTTTTCGTTCACCGCCGAGCACGTGGTAAATCAGCATAATTGCAATTAACAATTTCATTGGTGCCGGCGGGGATTGAACTCGGGTCTGCATGTCTGAGATATTGAAAAATATATATTTCGAAGAAATGTGAAGTTCGTCAACACGCATTAAGGCAGCGTGGCGAACATTTCCTTGCCTTAAAACCCTCTCAGAAATTAGAGGAGGCCTGTACCCAGCAGTGGGACGTATATAGGCTGTAACTTTACTTTTTTTACTTTTATAAATATGTTATTTTACCGACGAAAATTTAAAAAAAAAATAAAAAATAAGTAACCGACAACCTCCTAGGTCCCTAGGTGACTTGCGAGATGTCAGTGTAACAAAACAAAACGGCCCAGAAAAACAGACTTTCCAACTGATAGCTAAATCAGCACGCAACAATTTCATTGGTGCCGGCGGGGATTGAACTCGGGTCTGCATGTCTGAGATATTGAAAAATATATATTTCGAAGAAATGTGAAGTTCGTCAACACGCATTAAGGCAGCGTGGCGAACATTTCCTTGCCTTAAAACCCTCTCAGAAATTAGAGGAGGCCTGTACCCAGCAGTGGGACGTATATAGGCTGTAACTTTACTTTTTTTACTTTTATAAATATGTTATTTTACCGACGAAAATTTAAAAAAAAAATAAAAAATAAGTAACCGACAACCTCCTAGGTCCCTAGGTGACTTGCGAGATGTCAGTGTAACAAAACAAAACGGCCCAGAAAAACAGACTTTCCAACTGATAGCTAAATCAGCACGCAACAATTTCATTGGTGCCAGTGGGGATCGAACCCGGGTTGCTCCCGTACTGTGATACCTATAACGAGCGCTAACCATGTGAGCTACCACGGCTCTCAACGACTTCGTTCCGTTCGTGTACAGCGCTGAAGATAGCAGAGTAAAAAATTAGAGATTGTGGTGTTTGAAATTTAAATAAAAGAATGCTTCAGTATTGATAGCAATTTATAAACGAAATATCTGTTGAGATGTGTCTAGAAATTATTAATACTTATTTTCATTTATTTATTATTTTAGTAAAAATAAGTATACATTTATCTATATTGAGTACTAGTTTTTCCCCGCGATCTCGCACGCGTGGAATATGGATTTCATGGGTTTTAATTTTTTTTGCGCGGAACCCTAATTCTTTTTCTAAAACAAAAGTAGTTCAAGTTATTCCTTATATCATCAGCTATCTGCCAGTGAAAGTCCCGTCAAAATAGATCCAGCTTTTTCGGAGATTAGCTGGAACAAACAGACAGACAGACAGACCGACAGACAGACAAAAATTTTAAAAATTGTGTTTTTGTTACTAGTACTTTCATATGCATTTAATAAAAAGCTGTTATTTTAACATTATAAACAGACACTTCAATTTTATTTATTTGTAGATATAGATATAAGATATTATTCATATTGGTGTCATTTTAAAGGGAATATCATGTACTATTATAATAATAAAATAATTGTCTCCAGTAAATATTATACTTTTCTTGTAAAACTCGAAATAACAAATAAATACGATTTATTTTTATATTCCCATATGCTTTATTTTCATCCTTTATTTTTTATTTGACGAATTTTCTTTTAACAAAATTAAATTCTGAATTCGTTGAGCTTTTTGAGAATATTTTTATTTGAATGTTAGGTAGGTACCTATTTGGTTTTTCAGTAGTAATCGTTTTTGTTGCGACAGTCTCGCGCGGTCGTAAAAAAAAGTTACTGCGCGGACAGGTGGGACGAGAATCACTTGCGCGGCGTGGATGGTGGATAGGTACCTACCTACTGTTATTACCTAGATACCCACAACCTACTATACAACAAAATTTGACAAACTGTCGCTGCGTCGTGGACACTAAAATCTAAACTGCCTACCTACCTGCCTAAGTACGTCGGTACTAAGGAAACAGTCTTGACGGGTCACTTGTCTTGATAAAAACATGTGTTTACATCTAGTGATATTGTGTGTATATAAAAAAAGTAAGAAGACAGGTAAGTATTTTTGAAAACAATTTATAGGTAGGCAGAATATACTATATTTTGATAATTACAATTATTATCTAAATATTATAAATGCGAAAGTTTGGATGGATAGATGTATGTTACTCAATCACGCCAGAACAGCTGAAGGGATCTGGATGATATTTAGCTCAGAGATAGGTTATACCTGGTCTGGAATAACACATTTGATACCGTTTATTCAGGTATTTCGTTCCTGTGGGATAATTTTCGAGTTCACGCGTTTGAAGCCGCTGGCAACAGCTAGTACGGATATAAACTGCGATGACTGTTCCAGTTCATGCTTCGGCGTCGTGAACTCTTGAGTGATCGCTGCATGATCACCCGGGGAAAACAAAACATAATAAAATAAGCAATCTATATTAGGTATCTATAGAGCCATAGAGGTATAGTTTAAAGCGATAACGCAGCGCCTAATAATTTAGTACGAGTTTGTAGGTAGGTACTGCTGATTTCTCAGCAAGCGTCAAGCGGCACAGAATAGGGTGGTATGTATGTGTGCATCGTGTTCGTGTAACTTCGTTTTTGTTCTAACGGTTCGGAACGCTGTACGAACAAGACGTGCGTTCTAACTGCTCTTCACTGATACTATCTCTGTCGGGCACGATGCCAGGTGAGACAACGTGCTTTTTGGCCGCGCCCACCAATGAGATCGAGCCCGCGACTTGTGCCACCTTAAGATATGTTTTCGATGAGAGAAATATATTCGATCAAATACCCGCTCGATTTGAATTTGACATTACATTTATCTACATAATATACATGTTTAATACTATATTTTATCTGTCTTAATAGTAAAATGTGTAGATGCAGATGGACCCCTCTGAAAGTAATCCTAACGGCGCTCATGTACCTAAGTATACAGGGTTATTTTTAAAAGAGTAGCGAAATTTCAAACTTAGGTAATATATAAATAATGATATACCGTTATTGTAGTTTTTGAAAACACGAGTACATAAGGCTTCTATTTTATTTGATATTATCCCAAATTAAATGTGATTTATGGATTACGTTTTTGCCTACCGATCGACCGTTACCAATGTGTGCGTGCGCAGTAAAATAGAAATAGTTAAAAAAATTTGATATGTTTTTTATTAATTTTTCTTCACCATTTGCTTATATTACTTATTCTGAACCTTCTCTGCAAATTTGACTGGGTATTGCGAAATAACTCTGTATGTGTATTTCATATCTGTTTCTATAAATTATTAATTTAGTAAAATAATATAATGTCCTCCACACAGAACTTAACTACCTACTACTAAACGTCTACGCAGGACCAAAATGCAAGTGTGCGTAAACACACTTACACTCTCATAGTCCGATTGGACCGAAATTCGGCACGACCGGAGAAAGAACCATCGCAGGACCAGCGGCTTTATATGCTAGGGCACGTGGTTGAAACATCGCCAATTATGCCAAGCTCCAAACTCCGGGCTACTACTAATAATTTATTGACAGATAAACCGAATACATAACTAATTATTGTCCAACTACGGGTTCAAACATGGACCACCACCAGCAGTAACTCTTACAACCTACTGCATGCTAACGCGGTATCAACACGTTGTTCTCTTTTAATTATCTGAAGTAAAAAAATCACATTAGCCATTACGATCCTTTCCCACGAGCGTTGGTTTGTTACTAACAATGACGTAGGTATGTTACTAAACATAATTATGATGAGCGACAAATTTACAAGCTTGCGTCATCCATTGTTAAAAGAAACATAACGTGAACAAGTGAAACTAGTGAACAAACCTATACACACCTGTAGGTTATACGAGACGGTAATGTATAAAACATTACCGTTCAATCCATTCCCTTTTATAAGACTTCTATGTTTGCTACTAATCGGGCTCTGCGGCCTTAAGGCCGGCCACATACATACAAAAATTTTTAATTCGTAATTCCGAAACGGAATTCTGTATATATGTGATCGGCCTAAGGAATCTCGAATCGGAGAAAATTCCGTATGGAAAATTACCGTACGTGTGTGGCGAATCCTTGAATTTATATGGACTTGCTGCGTTCGGAATCCCGAATCAGAATTCCGAAACGGAATCTCGAAACGGAATTCCGTATGTATGTGGCCGGTGTTAATCCATATAAATTCAAGCAACAGTTAGCGTTACCGTTACGGAATTCCGAAACGGAATCTAGAAACGGAATTCCGTATGTATGTGGCCGGTGTTAATCCATATAAATTCAAGCAACAGTTAACATTACCGTTACGGAATTCCGAAACGGAATCTCGAAACTGAATTCCGTATGTATGTCGCTGGCCTAATACATTGCCCACATAGCAATCAATTCTACGTAACTCCTTTATCGAATGTTTAGTCGACTGCGAGCAATCGATAAGAATAATTTTTTATTTTGTAAATCGCGAACATTGTTTTCGACAATCTACAGCTGGTTTGTCGCTATGCGACGTCTACTTCCGTTTCTGCGAACCACACCGTTATTCTCACATGTCGCTAAGGTCAAAAATTGATTAATACAAGTTATTTACTTATGAAATAAAAGTTGGCTCTCATAGTTATGTGCTCATAGGTATTGGTAACAAAATTATATTATTTATGAATGTGATTTGTAAGTTATTCCCACGTGTCGCTAAGGTCCCAATTGATAAATATAGAACAAGCAAAATTAACTCTACGTATGAAATAAAATTTGGCTTCTATATGCATGTAATAAATTATTTTATTTATATAAATTAAAGAATAAATTGTATATTATTATTTATTAGTAGTACCCTTAGCCGACGAGCGTGTATGTGTAGATATGTGGATGTAAAGGAGGCGAAAGAGGTATGTCAGGATCGTGCCAAATGGAAGTCCGTAGTCTTTGCCTGCCCCTCTGCGTGTCAGGCGTGAGTGTTTATGTTATGTTATTATGTATCTATATAAAATCATAGCATTTTATAAAAATAATGGTATTTTTTTAAATCTTTATTGCATCCCTTTAAAAAAAAGAACGGAGTTAATTGAATTTCCAGTCTGTAGTTCTATTAATTTCAGGAGGTTGATTATTTGCATGTTACTAAAGCCTTAAAATTAAAATAAATTTTTTTGTCCGGCTATTTGCCTGTCTGTACGGTATTATCATTATTATCTATTTATATTATTATATATTTGTTATTATTATCATCTATTCTACGGTATAGCTAAACAGTTTGTAGTGAAACTGTACGTACAGATGGGGAGCAATTCCAGGAGTGATCCAGGCTATATTTAGTCCATAAAACTGGGACGATTTAAAAAAAAATTAATTAATTTTTCTTCACCATTTGCCCATATTACTTATTCCGAACCTTCTCTGCAAATTTGGCTAGTTATTGAAAAATAACCCTGTATACGTATTTCATATCTGTTTCTATAAATAACTAATTTGGTAAAATGATATTATGTATCAAATTTTAAACTTAAGTCTCAAATTTTTAATTAATAACGAATAAAATTTTAAACTAAAATAATAAAAAGACAGAATGTTTGAGTTTTTTTCTAATTAATTTTTCTTCATCATTTGCCTAAGCCTATCCCTACATATAGGTTCTGTCCGTATCCTACTTTGTTTGAAGTTATAGTTGCAGTATCCACTTACCATAAGTTTACTGTAATTCCGTTTATCACCTCATTAGTTTTTAAAGTAACAAAAACTTCTTGCACAATTTGACATATTTTTTTAAAAACTCACTTGAAAAATTTACACTCAAATTGACAGTTATATCACTTGTATTAGTTTTGTATTAATAAATATAACGGTTAGTCGTGAGCTCGTGGGGTATATAGTCTGCAGTGTACGCGACCCGAGCGTCTGAGCTACTGAGCTTGTCGCGAATCGCGATTCCGACCAGTGTGTTGCAACGCTGCTTTGAACTTGAAGAATACGGGGCAAAGCTCGTTCACTTTTTTGCCATTGGGTTCTGCAGCTTTGCAGTACTTTTATTTGCTTGTTTTAATTATGTTTATTGTGTGTAGGTTGTGAAGCTTGAAATTGTAATTAAAATTTATTTTATATTATTTTAAAAATATTATATTAATAATTGATTTTAATGTAATAAAATCAGGGTTTAATATATATAATAGATAAGTCGGTCGATGTTTATGCGGGGACTCCCCGTAAAGCTGGAGAGGTCACGTGTTTAGAGAAGTTAACGCTCCGTCCGCCTTCACCTCGTGCTTTAATAGAAAGCTCTGGAAACTTTCAGTTTGACACAAAATCGCATTCAGTGTCTAGAAGATAATACAGTGGACGATATAAAATGGAAACTTGAGGGAATTGTCCATGCGGTTGGAGCAAAGTTCTACTACGCCTGTCGCTGAAACGCCCTAAACACATTCTTAATCTCATGGCTGCTGGACTTGGAATAAAGCTGCAGTCTGCAAGATTAACGACACTTTAATAGTGCTTGTATTGAAGAAGTAATTAAGCGAAAACAAGGATCTAAAGATTTTGCCAAAGAGCTGTCTTTCGGAAAAAGTCAACTGTTGATGTTGAAGATCGTTTTAAAAACAAGATTGTAAAACTAGATCATGTTGTCCATATAGATCTGCGACGTAATTTTTCACTGCTGTCAGTATTAAAATGTTCTAGGTCTATCAGTGAGCTATGGAGAGAGCTCAGAGTTTCGCTGCGTGATAGAATTTGAAATGAAGACATCTGCAATAGAACTAAAGTAACCAACATAGCCCTGCGGATCATTAAGCTGAAATCTAGCCATGAAGCTTGAAGGAAGGTTTCTCGTATGCGTACTGGTAAGCAAAGTGCCACTGGAATATGGTTTGTGACATTCCTCGGGGCCTATGTTCTGGGTGCAGTGGACTTGTGAAGGGCTGTAATGATTATGATCTTATGTTATGGATATTTACTGGTGACGGTGATCATTAGGTGAGCCACGTGCTCATTAACCCCCCTCCCCTTTCCCTTATGTCAAAAATATTAAACCTGATAAATCAGCTTTGAGTATTTCTGGCTTTTTCTATATTCGTCTCTTACGACACCTACGTGAAGTGATAGAGTGAGGACATCGCTATTACATAATTAATTGTACATAACAATATGAGAATTAGTATAGTTAATTAGGTTATATTTGGTTTATGTTCATTAGAATGTATACGCGGTAGAGCCATACTGCAGCTATATAATGTGGTAGCACGAAAGGGTCAGCTCAACCGGGGAAGGACCACGCTCTCATAGAATACCCGCGTAAAATAGTAGCGTAATGCCGTTGTGTTTCATATGGTGAGTGTAGAGAACCTTTTTACTGAAAACGAGGCATTCCATTGTAGTCCTCAGGGGTAACAGCGCAAGTGCATTTCATTTCCTAATTGAGGATAAACATAGATGCATATGGGCCACAACACCTACTTAGTATCGGGTGGACTGTGTGCTCGTGTGCCACACTTATTCTATAATAAAAATTTGATGTCTATTACACCATTTTGAAAGCAAATTGTTTATTATGTTATTAAATACTAGTCTTTGCTCTAGCAACTTTCTAAACTTCAATAATTTTTTATTGCTTATTGATGACGAAAGGTTTTATATATTACACCAATGATCTCCAAAATCAGGATATTCCGGCTCTAAGTTTCGCTTGGGTTGCGTTTTGTTGCGTGCGAATCTTGCACATTAATTTATTACTATGCTGTTTGCAATTTTCACTTATGTACTAGATTATCGGTTCTGAAAATAAACAAAGCGCATTATTTAACTAACATAACATACGTACATAAACACTCACGCCTGTCACTCAAAGGGGTAGGCAGAGAATACGGACTTCTATTTGACACGATCTTGACACACTTCCCTCGCCTAGTTTATATCCCTATCTGTGCATATATAAGGGTACCCAGGTCTGTCTCAAATATATATATCACCAATTTGGTTTTAAGCTTTGATCTAGGGCGTCCTTTGCCAATTCTAATTAACTAAAGTATTCGATTTTAATTTTTACCTTTTTATTATTTTCTATACGCATAAATAAAGGTGGAGTGTCCGTCTGTATTATCTAACTGCCTTTTCTTGAGTAAAAAGGGATAATTTGAATAACATCAAGACACATGAATAACCATTTTGAGAATTATTGTCTATTGTCTGTCGGTTCAGACTTATATTTGGAATGGCTGAACGGAACGTAATAAATCTTAACAAATATCCTATATGATTATGCCAGGAATGATCTAGACTAAATGTAACCAAAAAAAAAAATGGGGAATTCGAGAAATCGTAAATAAGTAGCATGAAGTAAAGAGGAGGACAATCTTTCATAAGAGAATAGTTGAAAATGTGTCCATCTGTAAGCAGTAAATAACAGTTCAAAAACTCTTCACAACAGCGCTCGAGTAGCTACGGGGTATGATAAATCGCCGTATTTTTTTAAATATTAACAATGCTGTAAAGTAAAAGTAAAGTTACAGCCTATATATGTCCCACTGCTAGGCACAGGCCTTCCCTCATTTCTGAGAGGGTTTTAGGGCAAGGAAGTGTCCACCGCGTTGCCCCAATGCGTGTTGGCGAACTTCACATGTCTTCGAAAAAAATTTTTTCTTATTCCTCAGACATGCAGGTTTCCTCACGATGTTTTTCTTCACCGCCGTGCACGTGGTAAATCAGCACTTAAAATTGCAATTAACAATTTCATTGGTGCCGTCGGGGATCGAACCCGGGTTACTCGCGTTCTGTTACATTTACATTTTTTACGTGGTAGAGCCATGCTGCAGTTATATTAGTAGTATAGTTGTAGCACGAATGGGTCGGCTCGACCGGGGAAGGACCACGCTCTCACAGAATACCAGCGTGAAATAGTAGCTTAATGCTGCTGTATTTCGTATGGTGAGTGTAGAGAACCGGAGACCCTTTTTACTGGAAATGAGGCATTCCATCTCAGTCCTCACGGGTGACAACGCATCTGCATTTTGATTTGTAATGGAGGATAGATGTAGATGTCTGTGGGCCGCAGCAACCACTTACCATCAGGTGGACTGTGTGCTCGTTTGTCAGCCTATTCTATAAAAAAAAAAAAAAAAAAAAAAAAAAAGAGGACCATTTGAGCTACCACGGCTCAATCTAACAATGCTGTAAACATTACTAATATTCCCCTTAACCACTCGTGGTAAGCTTAAATTGCTTGTGTTACGAGTGGTTCACGCCAGTAGTTGAATGGCGGATTCGAACCCACGACCTTTTTGAGTTCGCGGTTCACGCCCTGCCATTAGGCTACTGTCGCTTCTATTATATATATTATAGAATCTATATCGCTTCTATTCTATAGTATTATATTGAGAGTGTTTAGAAAGTAAAAAATTTGAAAGCAATAAAATAATTACTGTAAAAAGAATTATGGTGAAAGTCTGTGCAATAAAGAAATTATATAAAAGTTCTTTAAAATTTAGATTGTAGCTACAGTGGCGCCACCCTTATTTAGCGCTTTCCTACGGACACTTTTATACAGAGTCTGTACTCCTTACCTCTACACTCCATAATAAGTAGTCTTTGATGATTGTCAGAAATCTAAACAACAGATCTTACTCAAGCGAAGCCGCATGGGTCGTTAGTTTTTTTCTTCTTTGATCATGTACTCGTATGATTACACTTTTGCCAGTGTCAAGTTATAAGGAATTATCCACTAAAATAGTAAAATTTTTAAAATATTATTTACAATATGCTGTACATTGTGGAGTTTTTTTTTTGGAGATTTTGATGTCGTCTCAAACCAGCGGACAGTCGATGATGACAGTAAATCAAGTTTTTTTATATAGAATTAGGGTGACAAACGAGCACACAGTCCACCTGATGGTAAGTGGGTGCTTTGGCCCATAGAGATCTACATTTAACCTCACCACAAAGCACCTGTTTCGTTGTTTTCACTAATAGTTCACATGGGCAGACACTTAATATTCGAAATTGCATCAATTTTGAACATTACACCAAACCTCGCCTTCTCGTGAAATCATACATCCGCCTCCGCAATCCCCTCCGTAAAATTTTTGTGAAGTTGTAACGGAATTACGTTACACGAAATACGAAATCTGGCTGACACGCTGAAAAATGGCAGTCACGATGAAGAGGAAACGGAAAATGACAGCAAAATTACCAACGGGAATCTCGTGATATGAAAATAACTAATTAATGAGAATAATAAAGAAAACCGACTCCAATTTAACGAAGCTGCTTTATTTGGGTGGAGATATTACAGAAAATATAAAGTTGGTTTCGCTTCCATCGTTCTCACTTACTTATGGGCGCCGACAAGTTCAGTACCAAGTGTACAATTATTTAGTAGAGCTGGTTTAATTTATGTGTACCCCTAAGAAATCGATTGAAAGGTGACAAAGCCGCAAAAATGTTGCTCGTGGAATATATAATTTGACTCTTCTTATTTTTGATTTCTAGTAAAGTTAGTATTGGAAAGTGTACTATGTACCTACCTATTTTAAATAAAGACTTTTGACTATTTCTGAAATAAATTATGAATTAATCTCTTTTGTCACTACCACTTCCGCTTCCGCCTCTGTTAACCTCCGCATCCGCTTCCGCCTCCCCCTCCGTTAAAAAGCCTCCATTACAACCCTACTTTAAACCATTATTTATTATTTAAAGCAACAAGTTATCTTCTCTGCAATAATATTGAACTTCTGTTTGTAATGTCAAAGTAACAGTTTTTTTTTATTAAATGCCTATAAAAGTATATACCGTACTAATAACAAACAATTATTAAAATTTTTGTCCGTCTGTGTATTTGTTCCGGCTAATCTGCAAAATGGCTTAACTGATTTTGATGGGACTTTAACTGGGAGATAGCTAATATTATAAGGAATAATTTAAGCCACTTAACTTATTTAATTTAGAAAAAAAAAGAAATTAGGGTACCGCACTAAGAAATTAAAACCTGTGAAATCCATTGTAATAAATTCTACGCAGACGAAGTCAAGTGGAACAGCTAGTAAATAAATATAAGGATTGAACTCAGGTTATTTGAGTACGTTTACATGTTTTTGCGTTTATACATATTAAATATTTTTTCACTTGCAAATTTATTCTAATCATCACATAATTGACATACAAAAAACTCATTACGTAGTTTGCTTACATAAAATCTCATACTTAAAGAACATATGTTGTATTTGTTTGTCCAAATGTGACCTTTTACAAATTATATAGACAGTGAGGCCTTCACTGCTGGCCGCATGTGGAATCTCAATGTCGCTCAGTTATAGAGCTAGGCTATGGGTTTCCGTGAGTGATAAAATCCGTAGTGAGGATATCCATAGTGGAACAAAACTAACGGACACAGTCCAACGGATCAACAAGTTAAATAAGTGGATAAAAAAGAATTATATAAAATTTTACACATATATATATATATATATATATATATATATATATATATATATATATATATATATATATATATATATATATATATATATATATATATATATATATATAAATATCCTATTTCACCCCTTCAAGGGTTGAACTTTCCAAGATCCTTTCTTAGTAGGTGTAGGTAAAAATGCTGACATTGCATCAACATTTTTTTTATAGAATATAAGGGTGACAAACGAGCATACAGTGTATTTTTAATATTTCTATGAGTGCACCTGATGGTAAATGAATACTGTGGCACATAGACATCTACATTATCCTCGATTAAGAATCAAAATGCAGTCGCGTTGTCTCCCCTGAGGAATAAGATGAAAACCTCGTGTCCAGTAAAAAGGGTATCTGGTTCTCTACACTCACCACACAAGACACAGCTGCATTGTGCTTCTATTTAATATATTGTCCTTACTGGGACGAGCCGACGCATTCGTTCGTTACTAATATTCCCGTTAATCACTTCTAGAAAGTTTAAAATGCTTGTGTTGGGAGGACGAGAGTAGTCCAATGGCGGATTCGAGTCCACGACCTGATAAAGATAAAGATAAGATAAAGATATTTATTTTGTAAAAACATGAGTAAAAATACAGGTGTTAAAAAAAACTTAATACGAACTACATGTTTTGCCATTTATGGCGCACAAAAATTATTCTTCATATATTAATTATTCTACAAGACAAATTAACTAACCCTATGTTCATAATTTTAGATGTGCAAAAATTTCAATGGTGTCTCGTAAAATTTGCAATTCATAATTTAGCTTTAAACAAATCAATAACTTAAGAAATCAGGCAAGCTGTAATAACATTTGGCTATCAAATATTTTTTAAGATGTAGCTTAAAAAGTCTGGTAGGCAATTGTTTGATGTGTTTGGGGATTTTATTGTATATTATTGGCGCCAGACAGAAAATACTTTTATGCATCAATGCCGTTCTTGAACCAACTGCGCATAACCTACTATTATCCCTGCGATTGCGAATTGTGACGTCCGATGGTTTGTTAAACAATTTAGGGTTACTTTGAACGAAGTTTGCTACTTCATATATGAATAAGGAGGGTAAGCTCAAAATGTTATGCTCAATGAAATATGGTTGGTTGGTAGGCCTGGTTGAAATACCTGACCTTACCAATAGGCTTCTGTTGCTTACTTTAAAGTCTAGCGTACTATAACTATATTATATATAGTATAGTTTATATGTATAAATAGACTTTAGTACTACTTTCTTAAACTTAAACTATTTTTGGTTTAAAAATCTTTACCGCCACACTATGATTTGAGAATAGTAGCGTTTCATTAAAAGTATAGTGCCGATTTAAGGATACATCCACTTCCATATTATTTCATGGGTGCCGGTTTCGTAAAAGGCGACATAGTTATCTAATGGAAGGCGGCGGTGGTGGGGACCTTGGGCACCGCGTACCACCCGACCGTGCAAAAAATAATATCTTAGCAATGTTCCAGTAGTTAGAGTATTGTTATTGCCATAGAATATAATACTACTATAGTATTGTTAATACAATAGTTTGCACACATACACATTGTCTGTTGTTTTTATTTTCGTAGCTCTATGACTTGATCGGTCGGGGATTTCCCCTCAGTTTCGTTTTTTGTTATTAGTCGCGTAATTATTAGATGTAATTTTTTTAAAGTTTTTTGGAAAACATCAACTTATCTTTATTACTTTAAGTTGCGAAAGGTGCTGTGTGGCGACGTTATAAAGGATCCACTAACCCATATCATCCCTCTGATATCGTAAGAGGGGTCGATAAGAAAACGAAACAGGAGATGAATATTTTCTTTATCTTTATTGACAAACAACAAACGAGCACACAGTTCACCTGATGATAAGTAATTGCTGTGGCCCATAGACATCAAAATGCAGATACGTTGTCACTCCTAAGGACTAAGAAAGAATGTCTGGTTTCCAGTAAAAAGCGTATTCGGTTCTCTTTACTCAACTATTTCACGCTGTTATTTCTGAGAGCGTGATCCTACTCCGGTTGAGTCGACCCATTTGGGTTACAACTACGTACTGCAGTTTAGAAACAGCAGTATTCTTCTGATAACAATTCAATAACAACAACAAGAAATTACGGTTACCAGCCAAGCGCGGCGGCAAATTATATGATAAATATCGCTGCTGAATATTTGAATATTTAATGAATATCTTTAGGTTACATTGTAGTGGCCGTGTAGGAATATCCACTACCCCATATCCACTACCCCATATCCACTACCCCATATCCACTACCCCATATCCACTACCCCATATCCACTACCCCATATCCACTACCCCATATCCACTACCCCACATCCACTACCCCATATCCACTACCCCATATCCACTACCCCATATCCACTACCCCATATCCACTACCCCATATCCACTACCCCATATCACTCCGTGAGTGTCGTAAGAGGCGACAGTGGGAACAACAAGGGAGGGGAGATGGGCAGCAGTGTCTTCCTGATAACGGCTAAAAATTAAAATTTTACTGCCTCGTTGGTTTAGTGGTTTGTAGTAGTGCGACTGCTGATCTGTCTGGCTGAACTCTCCTGGGTTCGAATCCCGGGTCGGCCAAAAAATCAATTATGGAGTTTTCCGTAAAGAAATTCTCAGTAGCTGCCCGTAGTCAGGAAGTTGGCGGTGTCTCACCCCCGTGCCCCGGAAAGCACGTAAATCCGTTGGTCCTGCGCCTGATCTCTCTCCGGTCGTGTCGGTTTACCATCCCATCGGATGATGAGAGTGAGGGAACAGAGAGTGCACCTGTGCTTGCACATAAACTTGGGCACTATAATCCTGTCCTGCGACGATTGCAAGTCTCCGTTGAGGCAGGCTGCAATGACCGAAATTCGGTCTGGAGGACATTATTATTATTAAAAATAAAAAACTGCGTTTGCCAAACCGCCTACCATTGAAATATATGGGGGAGGCCGATGTTCAGTAGTGGACTTAAATAGGCTTTAACGGTAACCTCTCGATTATGAAAGTTTAATTGAAATATATTATATTTCGATTTTTAGTTATCCTCAACCAAATTTTTGATTAAAATGCAATTATAAATAAATAAATATCACTTTATTACCACTTTAATCACCGTCATGCCTTTTGGAAAAATAGAAAGTTTCGATTTATCCTCTCGGAAATGGTCAGTTTACGTAAATCGTGTCAAGCAGTTTATCGCCTTGAATGAAATAAAGGAATCATTCATTGCACGTGGCCACGTTAATTACCGTCGTGGGCGAAGCCACATATGATTTGATGTGTGACCACAGAACACCTAATATCTAGCTGTATTAAGTGTTCTGTGTGTGTGACTTATGTGCACCGAATAAGCCAGAAGAAAAATGTTTCGATAAATTAATCGACATCGTTAAACAACATCTAGAACCTAGGCGTTCTGATATTGCGGAAAGAAAAGACACATTTTTAGGCAGAAGCGGCAGAAAATTGGCGAAGATCTCGGTTCTACAACATTTAAAACAGCTCGCAAGTACGTGCAACTTCGCTGACAAATTAGAGAATCAATTCGTCTCCGGTCTTGCGAGTGACGAAATGAGAAGTCGTCTCTTTGTGGAAAAGGTATTAGACTATAAGCGAGCGGTGGAGCTGGCGCTAGCGTTGGAGGCTGCCGAGCGGCACGCCGAGACGAGCGGCTGCGGCGGCGGGCCCGAGCGAGCACGCCAGCGGCGGCGGCGCGGAGCCGCTCGGCGCAGGCAGCGTGCACAGAATCGGTGCGCAGGCGGCTGCAGGCGCTGCCCGCGTGCGCGTTTCGCGACAACAAGTCTGCTGGCGGTGTGGACGGCCGCATTCGGCGGATAGGTGTTGATTTAAGCAGTTTAGTTGGGAATTGTGATGAGTGCGGCGTTAAAGGCCATGTGTAAAAGTTTGCGTAGTGAGTGCCGAAACGTAATCAGTTTTTCTTGGAATCTGATTCCGAATCGGAAGACAGTGATTTATTTAACATGTGTGTTGACGGAGCTAAGGACAAACCGTATATAATTCAACTCTATGTACAAAATGTTCCACTGGTATTTGAAATCGATACAGGTAGTAAAGTATCAGCAATTAATGAACATCTTTTAAAAAAATATTTTCGTGATTTTGTAATTTCAAGTTGCAATTTAAAGTTGAGACCTTATACCGGTGACTCGATCAAACCGTTGGGTTTTATCACTGTGTCCGCGCATTATTATAACTCTGATAACGAGATACGGGAGGCGCATGCACTACCATTATACATAATACCGGGTTATGGTCCTCCGCTACTCGGCCGAGCGTGGCTACGCCGCTTACAACTTTAGAGCATAAACATAAAACAAAACCACTTAAAAATGAATTCACAGGTGATAAAACCGAACGCATAATTAATAATTTGAAAAATGAATTTGTTGACGTTTTTGCTCCGGGATTAGGTACGTGTACAAAGCGATTTACGTTAAAGTCGAACAGGAATTGGAGCGACTCGTTAATGAGGGCACAATAGCTAGAGTAGAAAATTCGGAATACGGGACACCTATTGTACCGGTCATAAAAAAGTGCAGAAGTATTCGAATTTTCGGTGATAATAAAGTAACAATTAATCCCAAATTAAAACGTGAACCCTACCGCGTATTGAGGAACTTTACGCAGTTTTGAGTGGTGGCACTATATTTTCAAAAATAGATTTGTCACACACGTACGAACAGGTAATATTAACGGAGGAATTTTTATTTTTACTTTTTTTACTTTTCAACTATAAGTACGCACGTAGGCACGTTCGAATATATCCGCACCCCGTATGGCTTAAGCTGTATACCGGAAAAATTCCAAAAATTGATGGAGGAGGTTGTTAGGGGCATACCTAACACTGTTGTATTCCTGGACGATATATGTTGTTCGAGGACGGAGGAAACTAATTTGAATATTTTGCGGGAAGTTTTTCGTCGGTTACAGAACGTAGGTTGAATTAAATTAGAGAAATGTGAGTTTTTTTTTAGAAAAGTGTCTGTTATTTGGGACACATAATTGATAAAAGTGGGTTACTCCCAGATGATAAAAAAGTTAAAGCTAGTGTTGCCCAAAATCGGTCTTGGTCTTGCAGTCTTTGTCCTGTTCTTACATTTTTGCAAGACCAAGACCAGGAAGAAGACCGCCTAATTTTAGCAAGACCAAGACCAAGACTGACCGTGCAAGATTTGAGCAAGAACAAGACTAAGCTTGCGAGACTCTTGCGTCTTGCAGTTAGGAATGAGTGTCGTTTCAGGGAGTATAGGAGTTCGGGTATACGTTCGGACTCTATGAGACGCAAAAAATATATAAAAAAAAATTGGAAAATTGGATCTATGCGCATTACGAACAATACCATAAACATCATAGCGGATGAAAATATCCATTAAAAGGAAAAAACAGTGCATCCCTAGTTTTGACCATCGGCACTTTGATAGTGCGCGGCGTCTTGTTGTCGGCATCATCAAAAGTCGAATACTGACCTGTCAAAGAAATTTTGCAGTTATTGGGGAAAACAGTGATTATATGACTATTTAAAAGTGTATTTTTAATGCCTACTTGAATAAAACATATTTAAATTTTGAATTTCAAACGAGTGAAGGCAAATTTAATTTTATTAACGTAGATTAATTCAATCACAAGAAGAACATAATATACACAATTTTATTTATATATTTACATTTCATTTTTACAACTTAATTAATTTTATCAAAGGATGCCGAACTTTCCTTTGTCGGTCTTTCGGCGTGTACTTACAAATAGTAGTATTTATTTTAATTCCAGTCGTTCCCAATTGTGCTTTACTTCGAGTCTAATGTATTAATTGTTTTAACTCTAATCCTTGTCGTTCTCGGAGTGATAAGTTTACAATTTGACATGAGTAGTTCTAGTCGGAGTAGTAAGAATTGGAGTTATAGATCTAAAAGACCTAAAAGTAAATTTGATGAGTTTTCCGACATAATTCATGCATCCCAAATTACTTGTGTAAATTATGCCAACATAAAAAGATTGAAATAAAAATGAAAAACAGAGACACTTCAGGCTTAAGGAAGCATCTAATATCTTTCCACAAAAAGGAATCACAAATATTTCTTCCTGAAAAACCAAAATTAAGTGGAGATATCACAAGCTTTTTAATAACCACCGGAAAAATTGGACAGGTAAGAAAAAATATACTTATCACACAATTACATAACACATATATTATGTAACTAGCGGCCGCCTGCGACTTCGTCCGCGTATTATATCTGATTTCCTATGAGATTTTGAAATTTTCTCGCTGCAAAAGTCTTACCTAAGTATAAAGAGGCTATATAGGTAAAGCTTAACTATGCAAGTATTTATTATTCAAAATTTATGAAGTAAATGTCGATCTTCCTATCTGTACTTAAAAATATAGGAAATGCATGTAAACATTTTACCCCAATTTCACCCCCTTAGGGTTAGGATTTCGTAAAACAGCTTATTCAGGATTTTATTATTGAAAACTTATAACTTTAATGCCGATTTTCGTGTCTCTAACTTCGAAAACGTAGGACTTTCATACAAACTTCCAACTCCCACTTCACTCCCTTAGGGATAGATTTTCTCAATACCGTTTCTTAACCGATCTCTATGCCATAAAAGGAACCTACCTTACAAACTTCAAGTTTGTATGTTTTATAGTTCCTGAGATATCGTTATAGTCAGTCAGTGAGTGGTAGTTATATATATATAGATTATGGTGTTAAATATGTATTTATAATTCACTCATATTTTCATTTGTTTTTATAATTGACGAGACACATGATTTACTGTTTTATTTCAGTCTGAAAATAGTAGTGACAACATCACGACAGCTACAGTTGATTGGATGGTTCAAAAATATCTTCCCTTCTCATTTTCCATGACGAAGCTACACAAGTATATTTTCGATCAATTTGCCCAAATATGGTGTTTCCTAAAAGGTCCACACTTAGAAGGAAGGTCAAAGAACGGTGTGAAGAGCTTCAATTGAATCTTAAGAAACGACTACAACAATTTTCATCTAATATGTCGTTTACCATTGATGGATGGACGTCAAATGCTGGTAGGAGTTACTACGGGGTCACTATTCATTATATAGACAACGAATGAAAGTATCGATCTGTAGTCCTTGATTTTATACCATCACGCGGTCGACATACTGGGGAAGATATTGCAACGATTTTCCACGAATGATTATTGGAATACGACATAATTGATAGAATACAGGGTATCATGTTCGACAACGCAACTGCAAATACTAAATTTATGTATGAATTGGACAAACAGCTGCCACACTTTGATTCAGACAATCAACATCTCCGATGCTTTGCTCACATTTTGAACCTTGGTGTACAAGATTTTTTAAAGACCTTAGCATTACACAGTGAAACTGACAATAAGGGACAAGAACAGCAGTATGAAGATAATGAAGACGAAACTGAGGAAGATGAAGAATATGCGCCAAATATTGCTGACTCACGTACAGCTATAACAAAATTACGCAGTATTTCCAGTAAAATAAAAAGAAGTGAGATATTGAAGAGGAGGTTTCAGTCTGTTTGTGAAGCAGCTGGCGTGCCATCAAATCTAAACCCCATACACCACTGTCCAACGAGATGGAATTCCACGCATGATATGATTGGATTTGGTTTAAAAGTGAGAACTGGCATTAACATATTGTGCACTTCTGTCACCGAATTGAATGATTTTCAAATCACAGATAGTGAATGGCAAATACTCGAAAAAATACATAAGTTTCTAATAAACTTTAAACTTCTATCAACGAAACTTGGTGGAGAAAAATATGTAACATTACCGCTAGTCATTGTATCATTCAATCTCTTGCTCGATAAAACTGAATCCATGGTAAAACAATTAGATGAGAAACCTAATCGATCCGAAGTGGATGAAAGGCTCGTTCTAGGTTTTCAAGCAGCTCGAGACAAAATGCTTAAACATTATAAAAAGAGCAACTGGATTTATTGTACCTCTTTAATTTTAGACCCAAGGCATAAGACTCAGACTTTTGACATGACATTATGGGGGAAGCAAATTAAAACAGAAAGCCTGCGCAAATTTAATGAACTTTATAAAGAATATAAAAGTCTACACTCAGTGGATACATTTCTAGAATCACCAAGAAATGAAAAGAAAGTATGTGAATATAATGAAGATGAAGACGTAATAGACTTTGAGAAATTGTATGCATGTCCCTCGACGTCATCTGGATCTGGATCTTTTCATCAAGGCTTAGTTAAAGACGCGTTGGAGGAGTACCTAAGTAAACCCAGAGCCGCCAGTTCGGAAGACATTTTAGAGTGGTGGGGGACGCATGAGACAGAATATCCGACTTTATCGAAGATGGCCCGTGATTTTCTTTCAATACCTGCAACTTCAGTACCTGCTGAGAGATTATTTTCTAAAGCATCATTAGTAATTAGAAAAGGTAGAAATAGGTTAAGTGATGAGTCAGCCAGATAGTTACTTTGTATTAATTCTTGGTGAAAAGAATTAATATAAAGTAACAGTAATGTCAAAGCTGTTGTTTACTGTTATGTAATTTAATATGTATTGTATTTTATTTTTTTATTTAAATAAATGGTAAATTGTATAACTCTTTTATTCCATTTCATATAAGGGTCTATCAATCTCTTTCTAGACAGATAATGTTCTTTATAATACAGTCAAGTTAATGACATTAATTTGATTAAAACTACTTTTACGGATTTTATCGCGTTTATTTTACTATTATTTTTAATTCCCGACGTTTCGGGCGCTTTCCAGCATCCATGGTCACGGGGGACTGAGATGACTGACGTCCCGATGTCATTGTTGATGTCATGACCATGACCAAGAACAAGACTGAGAGCGCAATACCAAGACCAAGAACAAGACCAGGTGTATTGGCGCTAGACCAAGAACAAGACCAGGTGTATTGGCGCAAGACCAAGACCAAGACTGGCTAAGTCTCGTCTTGTTCTTGCATTTGGGCAACACTAGTTAAAGCCATTACTAACGCACCTCGCCCACAAAATATTCACCAGTTGAAAGCATTTTTAGGGCTTGTAAACTACTTCGGTAAATTTATACCAAATCTAAGTAAAATATTACATCCTTTGTATAGTTTATTACAAAAAAAAATATGAAATGGTACTGGAGTCATGAATGCGAGCAGGCGAATGTCAATATCAAGAGAGCGTTAAGTAGCGATACATTTCTAGCGCATTATGACCCGTCATTGCCACTGATTTTAAGTGTGGACAGTAGTGCTAATAGGGTAGGAGGAGTTTTGGCACATAGGTGTCCAGATGGGTCTGAAAAACCAATTTGCTACGTCTCACGTACGCCTAACGAAGTCGAAACGTCGTACAGTCAATTAGATAAAGAGGCGTTGGCAATTTTCTTTGGTGTTACAAAAAACCATCAGCATTTATTTGGTTTTATAATTCGAACTGATCACAAACCACTTTCGTATATCTTTGGAGATAAAATCGGCAATCGGCATTCCGCAAACAGCAGCTAGCCGATTACAGAGATACGCGGCGCGACTGGCGGCTTATGATTTTACCGTTGAGTGGCTGAACTCGGCTCAGAACGCACCGGCTGACTGCTTGTCACCGCTACTACTGTCGCATGCTCGTACA
Source organism: Parnassius smintheus behrii (assembly GCA_036936625.1). Classification (NCBI taxonomy): domain Eukaryota; kingdom Metazoa; phylum Arthropoda; class Insecta; order Lepidoptera; family Papilionidae; genus Parnassius; species Parnassius smintheus. The sequence continues at coordinate 4,370,322 of JAUPFT010000030.1, read as the reverse complement.
CGCGATTCCAGTGCCCACTACGATACCACAGTACTACGATCACTTAACCCTATTAAGTGCTCGTAGCCACAGTATCATATTTGCTTTTTCTGGCGAAAGATTTTCCTGTCAATTACAAGGATATCGCAGAGGCGACTAAAACTGATCCCATCTTACGAAATATTTGTAAATATATAATGTTTGGTTGGCCACATCGTACAGACATGGAGCAAGAAAAGGCATATTTTAATCGTAGAAATAATTTGTTTGTAGAAAACGGATGTATCGTTTATGACTATCGTATAGTCATTCCGCCCAAGTTTCGCCAATACATCTTACGAGAATTACATGACGGTCACCTAGGAGTCGTAAAAATGAAAACCATTGCACGTAATTACTTGTATTGGCCAGGGCTGGACACAGATATAGAGGATATGTGTAAGCGTTGTGACGCGGGCCGTCAGCAGCGCGACGCCCCGCCGCATGTCTTGCTCACTCCTTGGGAGTCTCCGGGTCGCCCCTGGCAGCGTTTGCATGCCGATTTCGGAGAGTATAATATAGTATAATATAGCCCGTATACACCAAAAGGCAACGGAGCTGCTGAAAATGCGGTTGAAACGGTTAAAAACTGTATTAGAAAGCTTATCACGAGGGGGTAAATATCGAACAAGCACTGTGTAAAATGCTATTCCAATATAGGAATTGTGAACATGCATGCGGGCGTTGCGTCCGCAGTTGCGTTGCTAGGCCGCAGGCTGCGCGGCCGGCTCGACGCGCTGCGGTCGGACACCGCAGAGCGGGTGCGTAACAAACAGGTCGAACAGGTCCAGCGCACTGGTGGCACGCAACGCAACGTCGGTATAGGCGATAATGTGTATGTACGAAATTATTCAAATAAGAGTGATAAATGGGTCGAAGGACAAGTCAGTGAGCAAGTTGGCCCGAAGTCCTACGCTGTTAACCTGCCGTCGGGTGTTAGTACCAGAAGACACATTGACCAAATGTTAATCCCTAAGATACCCCATAAAAAAAGATATTCATTGACCTGTACTTCGACAGACACAAATGTAACTAGAGATAGTATTACACCTACGCCAAGTACGGTGCTTACAGTACCAGAGTCGCCGACCACGACGGACAGTACTATTGCTAGTCCGGCCTCTCAGCCGGCCTCTAGTTCGGAAAACAGTGAACAGATTTCGAGTGAAACAAAAGAGAAAAATATAAACACGTCTCCTTGTCGTTTACGTTTACGTCCTCATCGTGGCCGGCCAAGGTACTATAATTAAAAAAATGTAAGTTTTTATTTCAAATTATATGCCCATTAAGACTTGTGGTAAAATATTTACTAGACTTAAACTTTTTTATAACATGTAACTATTTATACGCATTATTAGGTACAGAGGTGTTGGGTATGTTGATAACTTATATTGTTAAAAACATGAAATTACCGCCATGAAGGTTAATAAACCAGTTGTTGCAACCACCGCTCGTGTTTCACTACATAATACATAACTTAGGCGAATGTAACTTTGTATAGAGCATGATGGAGAATATTTTGAAAAGATGTAAAATAAATATTAATAGTATCAAGAATACTTTTTGTATATCTTAAAACGTGTGTCCTACGTAAAATAGCAGCTTAATACTGCTGTGTTTTGTATGGTGAGTCTAGAGATCCGGAGATCCTTTTTTAATGGAAACGAGGCATTCCATCTTAGTGTTCAGGGGAGACAGCTGCGTTTTGATTCTTAATCGAGGATAAACATAGATGTCCTAGTGGCCACAGTATCTACTTGCCGTCATGTGTACTGTGTGCTCATTTGTCACCCTTATTCTATTAAAAACAACTGAATAAAAAAACTCAAGTTCTCGTCACTCACCATACGAAACAATATCATTATGCTACCATTAATTTAAATGTTTTTAGAAACTTTAAGGCGTATAGTATACGAACATAATATACATAAGATATAACGCGATAAAATCCGTAGAAACCAGTTTTGTTTTAATGTGTAATGTTCGCGCAACATAGAAAATCACTACTATCAATTATTTGCTAAAAACGAGAGATAATTTTAAGTATTTATACATAAATTGTAATTAAATCAAATAATTGACGATTTCGTGGCGCAATGGCTTAGCAATGAGTGGCTGCTCTGGGGGTCGCGGGTTCGAATCCCGCACGGAACAAATATTTGTATAGCCTACAAATAGTTGTTCCGGGTCTGGATGTTTGTCCTTGTGGAATTTATGTTTGTAAACTGCCCCTGCGATACAAGAGAAAATCTTAGTGTAGGGGTAACGTTTTTAAAATAAAAAGAAAAAAAGAAAAAAAGTAAAATTCTTCCTTTATCCATACCCCTTTCATACATACATCAATGTGAAATAATGTATAACAAAACAACGGGTACAATTATACTGGGGGTCGTAGCACCATAGCACCGTCAACTTTCTGACTCCGAGCTGTTGAGAATTCCTTGACAGAAAACCCAATAAATAATTTTGGCCTGACCCAGGATTCGAACCCTGAACCTCATGATTTAAGATTTCAGACCTGCTATAGTAGTAGCGTATACGCTACCCTAGTTTGGATGAAAACTTAGAATATCTATGGTACGGTCATATGCAATCCCAGTCATCAGATACACAATGATCGCTTACAAAACATAGAGAGACAATTTACGCAAATTCATTTATCAAGCGACCAAAAATTATTTACGCAAATTCATTTATCAAGCGACCAAAAATTATTTTACGTCACTCACTGAAAACCCTCGAGTAAAATTTCCATAGTAACATAATTTTACTGGTAACGTAGGATTTTAGCTCGTACCTCTCAGGAGTAACAATGTATCTGCATTTTGATCCTTAGTCGAGGATAGATGTAGATCTTCATGGAAATATACTTGATTGAGGATTGTTGTAGATATCATGGGCTACTATATCCACTTACCAACTGGTGGATTGTGTGCTCGTTAGTCACCCTTATTGTATAAAATAACAGTACAACAATTAAATTTAACACTGAACATGTGGTTAATCTGTCCAACACCTTAACAAGAAGAATCCTGCCGAGAAGGGGAATATGAGTAAAGGATTATAATAAAATTTGAAACCGATTTGCAATCCATTTAAAAACCTCTTAATATGGAATTAGTATTTCGGAAGAGACATTTTAAACCGGTACCTTAAATGAAACGATTATTTACGGATTTTATCGCGTTTAATTACTTTAATTTATTTTTATTATTATCCCGACGTTTCGGGTGCTTTACAGCACCCATGGTCACGGGTCCCCACCCCGATAAAATCCGTAAATAATAGTTTCATTCAATGTGTAGTGTTCGCGTAAATTTAAGAAACCGGTACCTTAAGCTTAGCCAAAACCGGAGTCTGAGAATCTAAATGAAAAACCGTAACGACATTCAAAACCGGTCTTCAGTCCTTTCTCTCCACTCAGGCTTTGCAATAAGATTTCATACATTTAAAGCGCACATCTTCAATGACCTATTGCAACATATTCGCGTTGCTTAACACGAGCGTCTGAGAGAACGGAGTCCTTGGATTACATACAAGTATCGTTTATTAGTTCAATTAACGTAGACTTGCTAATCTATTTCGGCTGTTCCATTTAAAAATCAAGTACCTAAGGATTTTAAGCTAGTTTTCAGGAAAGAAACGAAACATAAATTGAGGGAAATCTTGAACTGTCAATTACAACATTCTAGACATAAAGAAATTGCTGATATCTTACATATATATGTAAGAAATCAGCAATTTTGAATAAAAGCAATTTTACGGTGTTCCAGAGAGCTCAAGGGATCTGTGACAGTAAACAACTGACCGCCGAGCTCCAGCACGTCAAGAAAGTATTTGCTGTATTGCTTCGGGTCCCGAGTCTACGTCACAGTGAACGAGTGAAGCCGGCCACATTTGAACACGTGCCCGCTGTACTACTTACTGTACTCTTGAAATGGGCTTCCATAAGAAAATTCTACAAGCCGCTGAAAAAGATTGGTCAGTTCCTACCATCTGTTAAATATAATATGCCTTTATAACATGCACGAGTGTACAAGCTTCATTGTGAATGTGGCCTCTTTTAGAAAAGACAAACAAAAAGATCCATAAAAACCCACGTAAAAGAACATATCGCTGTACTGAAGCATCGACGCTCCTGGCAGTCTGCAGCATGTCACTATGTTCAGGATTGTCCTAATCATGATATCGCATTTGATAGAAAACAAATCCTCACAAAAGAACACCGAGTCATTCCAAGGATGATCCGCGAGGTCATTTAAATAAAAAATTCATTCTAATTTCAAAAAAGAAGATGACTGGACTATCTGTTTCCTCCAAGTAATGCCACATAGCACGGTCCTGAGCCACCAACATCCATCGACTTCCTGCATGTCTTACCAGGTCTTCACTCCATCTAGTGGGGGTTGCCCTACACTACGCCTACCGGTACGAGGCTGCCACTGAAGAACCTTTCTTCCCCATCGGTTATCGTTTCTTCGAGCTATATGACCAGCCCATTGCCACTTCAGCTTACTAATCCGTTGGGCTATGTCGGTCACTCTGGTTTTACCGCGGATATCCTCATTTCTGAGTCTATCACGCAGAGAAACTCCGAGCATAGCCCTCTCTATAGCTCGCTGAGCGACCTTGAGCATCCTTATACGGCCAGCAGTGAAGGACCACGTCTCAGATACGTAAGTCATTACTGGCGGCACGCACTATCTGGTTGGGAACCCATAATTAATAAAATTAAATCCAAACCCAGTAGTATGCTATACTGCAAGTCTTCAAGATACTGTAAGCTCGTTCTGCGTTAGTCGGACCAGTCGGTAATATTCAAAAGTTAAAGGCAGCCCTTGTTAACTGTGATATTGGGATTTAAAACACCTCAGTCTACTCCCGTGACCATGGGTGCTGAAAGTGCCAGAAACTTCAGTAATTAAAAATATGAGAGCCGTGGTAGCTCAAGGGCTAAGCGCACGCTGTAAATTTCACAGTACGCTTTTCGCAACCCGTATTCACTACCCGCCGGCACCAATGAATTTTTTAATTGCAATTCTAAGTGCTCATTTACCACGTGCTCGGCGGTGAAGGAAATACTTCGTGAGGAAATCTGCATGACATGTGAAGTTCGCCAACATTCAATTACAAAATATATATTATAGTATATAGTAATTATATTAAAAAAATACAAAAAGTAATCTAAGGTATTCTTAGAGGTGTCAACGAATCGCATCAGCAGCCTTCTTTGTAATTGTCCTTATAACCGAGTACTACTTATGACTTATGTAAACGTATGGTCGTTTGTCATTTAAATTTTAAAATTGAAAAAAAAGTCTTTATAAAACTAGAAATTATGGTCGTGCCTCCAACTCTCATAAACCTTTATGTTATATTAGAAAATACAGAAAATCAGAATCACACTCAATAAACGAGGGGCAGCTGTATACTCGTATTATTAATTTGCGAATACCCTGCTTAGTATATATACAGAGTTTCACATCATTAGCGTCATTACGTCTTTAGTAATTAATCCGTAAACATCATCATGTCTCAGTCATCCGTGCATTGTACGAAATTGGAGTACAGAGCTGTCATAAAATTACTCGCAAGGAAGAACAAAACTCCGACGGAAATATTTGAAGAGATGTCGATAGTTTACGGTAAGTCTGGACCTTTATTTGCCACCGTTAAATAAAATTAGGGCAGCGCGGTGGACATTTGCCCTAAAACCCTCTCGGTAATTAGAGAGACATTTGCCTAGGGTTGCCAGATGGTAGGGATTCGTCTGGATTCTTCCGACATTTTAAATGATCTCCAGACAAAACTCAAAATCTGCAGATAACTAGCTTCTCGGAAGGTTAACGTATGGACTTTGATTTAATATAAACTAAGTTAGTAATTAGACTGAACTTTGCATTAAATTGTTTGAATTTTGAATCTTTTCGGAATACTTCTAAAGGATCAAATTGGTGGAGAAATATAATACATATATTATACTATAGTAAAGTCTAATGACAAATACATATGGTAACTTAAAATTAAGTGTACTTAAATTATTTTTGCTTAAAGTATTTCTTGTGACCTCTTAATAAAAAAAATATTATCATTTGCTTTTTATTGAATATCCGTCTTTAAACGCACGGCTGTACGTTGTATTGTCTGAGCCTAATTTCGATGGGACAATAACTTATTATTCTTTCGAGACTGCCCCGTTCGCATCTTGGACGCCTTCAAATACATTATCGAATCAGAGTTGTTTTTGTTATTCGAGATCTCTTCGTCTTCGTTTTCGGTTTCCCTAATAAAGTTACACAAGGTCACGCAGCAATTAAAAATATTGCAAGCAATTCCGGGCTGAGCTCTTAAATAATTTAAAGATGGAAACTTTTCATTCAGAATTCCAATAGCATTTTCAATAACTCGCCGAGTCGATATATGAGCATTAAGAAATCTGATATTTGCTTCATCGTTGCCATCTATTACTATCGGAGTAATCGGCAGTTCCTTCAGAGGGTACGCAGAGTTGTCAAGGAGAACCCCTTGCGTAATAGATCTCCAGCCATTTTCAAATTGCTCATTTAACTGACTGTTTCTTAACTCTACTGTTATGAGTGCTTCCGGGCCAATTAGCATAGGAATAGTAAAACTTTTTGTCAAGACCGCACACAACTACGAGTAAATAGTAAATGGAATGATTTCCGTATCGATCTACGAATACTTCTTCATGTTGATGTGGGGCATCAATTTGTATCAATGTACCATCTAGACAGCCACAAATTAATGGCATTCCTTTCAACATATGAAACTTCTGTACTACCTCCTGCATATTATTCCGCCATTTAACTTAGTTTTCAAACATTAAGGTATTGGTGGCTACTACAATACTGTGGACTACATTGCATTTACACTGCCCTTTGTTATACCGTGCATGTCAGAAACAGCATGGCGTTGAGCTCTGGTTCCCAACCAATGTAGAGCTATTTGTTACATTAATTTAGTTGACAGGGCGTGGTTTCTGTTTCTATTTCTTTCTAAATGGCTACCCAAAATGTTAATTAATTGTTCCAACTTTTCAGCTGTAGGTCGAAACCTTTCATTAAATTAGTAATAGGTCATCTCCATATGACCGTAGTCAATTCTTGTTCTATATGTTCTTGGTTCCATTATTCTAAAATTTCATTTTCAATTGCTTAAGTCACTTAACCACATTTTAAAAAGGATGATGACGTTTAAAAATATTACAGTACTATTGATCCTTACATACGAAATTATCGTTTCGTCGTACAGATCACTTTGATCTGAAATATCTCCTCTTTAGTTAAGAATTCCAAATTCAAATTTATAAATTCAATTATCTGGTACATTTGAGTTTTGAAAACAGTCATTCATTTGTTTTTTCTTCATTATTTTTTTCTTTGGCGCCGCTTATTACCGCACAATAGAAAACATGAAATATCGGTATATTTTTTTAATTCTTTTTTTTAAATTTAGGGACTTAGGTTATTTTAAACATGTCAGTCCCATTGTACCTAATAACTAAATAACAAACTACAATTTCTTAAATTATTTAAACAAAAAATTAACTAAGTTATATACAATTTGAGCAGCATCAGATAATGGTTCAGACAAAATGCTTTGATATTCCCCTAGGTTACAAATTTTAATACCAGTTTTGGCAACTAATAATCGGTATATTTACGAGTACGAGTTCTACCGTGGCACCAGTTATGCGAAACAGCTCGAAGGATTAGTGATGTGTATGACGCTGGAGTCGCAAAAAAAAAACACGGTACATTTTTGGTTTCAACGTTTTCGTTCTAGAAATTTCGACCTTCAGAACCAACCCCGTGGACGGCCGGAGACCAAAGTGGAAAATGAAGAATTAAAGGCTATTGTGGAATCGGATCCATCACAAAGCACTTCAAAGATAGCTGCAGGCTTCGGGGTAAGTAATAAAACTGTATTGATCCACTTGAAGCAAATCGGGAAAGTAAAAAAACTTGAACGACCTCATGAATTGAGTGAATCGAACTTGCAAACATGCGTCGACTGCCGTGTTACTTTGCTCAATCGACACAAAAATGAAGGGATTTTAAATCGAATCATTGCTTGTGATGAAAATTGGATACTGTTAATTGTCATCTGCACGCACCTAGGTACGTGTAGGTATCGGGCCCCGGGGTATACCCCATTCCCCGGATGTCATCATACCCCATTACTATGGGGCAGTCATTATTTAGCCTATCTTGGCATGGTTGTTGCTACATTAATTTGTTAATGTAGCCGAATAAGAAAAATTTTCCCGTAGTTCACCGACTACGGGAAAAGGAGGTAATCTATAGAGGTAGTCTGAGTTGGCCTTTCAGCGGCATTGAGGGTTATTACTCAACTCTCTAATCACATATAGAGAGGAGTTCTCTTGGAAGAGGTCGCCCGTCCGGTGGCCGGGTGTGCAACGGCGCAAAGCCGTTTAGGTGTTCGTGTGGCCCGTTATCGGCACGGTCAAACATGCCGCGCGCTACTTATACTCTCGACCTTCAAGTTGGCCGCTATCACGTCATTCCGGACGTAGCGACCTGCTCCGACGATCGTTCTTAGTGTCAGATTCTGCTGGGCCTGTAGTCGCCGCCTCAGAGGGTCGCTCAGAAGTGCGTACCAGGCCGGTGCAGCATAAGTAATGATGGTCCGGATATACATCTTGTATATCCGGAGCTTGGTTCGTGTTGGCAGCTTGGATGCCAGGACCGGCAAGAGCGTCGCCCGCGCACATCGGGCCCGGCGGACGACGAAGTCGACGTGCGCTGTCATGCGCAGCGTCCTGTCGATCCTGCACCCAAGGTAGGTTACAGCCTTCTGGTACGCAATCTCCTGGCCGTTGAGGGTCAGCGGAGGTGGAAAGTTCCTGAGACGGCGAGTGAGCAGAGCGGTCGTCTTACCAACGTTGACGACCATCCTTCACTCATCCAGCCATGGTGGCAGCAGGTCCAGCAGACGCTGCATCTTGGCAGTGGCAATGTGGGCTCTTCTGGATGAAGTGAAATAGGCGCTATCGTCCCCAAATAGCGCCAGCTCAACGTCGTCCTCCCACTCTTGAAGCCTGCCTGCCAGTGTAGGTATATCGTTGGTGTAAGCCGCGTACAGGACTGGAGACAAACAGCTGCCCTGTGGAACGCCGTCTTTGATGGATCTTGTTGCGGATTCGGCGTCCTCTACGCAGACGTAGAACTTCCTGTCTTCCAGGAAAGACGCTATTAACCGCAATATAGCAGGAGGGACACTGGTCTGTTGTTCCAGCTTATATAATAGTCCTACGTGCCACACCCGGTCGAACGCCTTCTCGATATCGAGAAAGACGCCCAACGATATGCGGCCACGATTGTACTCTGCCGCAAGCAGGTGCAGCACTCTAGTCAGTTGTGTAACTGTGGAGTGACCCCTCCTGAATCCGTGCTGCTCCGCCCGAAGTTGGATGCACGGACGGAGACGTCTTAGCAGCAATCTTTCGAACAGTTTAGCTATATATAGTGGTAATAGCGTGATCGGCCTGTAGTTGGCAGCTCTACGCCTGTCCTTCCCGGGTTTAGGCAAGACGATGATTTTGCCTTTTTTCCAGTCCTCCGGGAAGTGGGATGTCCGCAATATCCCATTGTAGAGTCGACCAAGCTCTACTATGACTCTATTGGGCAGCTGTCGGAGTGCAGCGTTGGCAATCCCGTCATGCCCCGGCGCCTTCCTCGGTTGCAGGCAGGTTATTGTCCTCCGCAATTCTGCGGGGGAGATGAACCAGTCTCCTGCAAGAGGTGGCGCGGGCGACGACAGGAACTCCTGTACGCGACTTTCCTTCCGGGCATGAAGCTCCATGAACTCCGCACTTGCTGTGTTCGGCATAAATTGCTCCTCGAAGTGCTCGACTAGGATATCCGCTCTGCCCTTGGCATCATAACATCGTTTGCCCGTATTATCAGTCAGCGGGCAAACGGGAGGTTTGGATTTAGTCAACTGCCGGTTTAGTCTGTAAAGTGACACGTCTTTCTCTTCCGCCTTCTGGATGCGCCGATCCCAGGCGTCTCCTCTGAAGGCTTGGACTAACACCGACAGTTCCTCCGTTAGGGTGTTCAACTGTGTTTTGATCCTGGGACAGCGAGTACGCGCCCAGAGCTTTCTCAGCGCTCTTTTGCGCTTGATCTGCACGCATATCTCACGCGGCAGATCGTCTCGCCTAGCTGTAATCGGGACGACAGTAGAAGCCGCGTGGAGGGCTTCCTTGATGTTATTGGTGATTCTAGTCGCAGCGGCCTCTACGTCGTCCGCTGTGCTTATTGGTTGGTGTGCTGGAGGTCTCTGCTGAAGGTGTTGACAGTAGAGCCTCCAGTCGACACGGGTTTTAAAAGCTCTAGGCGGCGTAGTCACTGCCTTTAGGCCAAGGGTTATCAGTAACGGGAGGTGCTGTGAAGGGAGGTCGTACAGCACTTCTACTACTATCGGATAGTTGACGTTCCTAGTGAGCACGATGTCTAATACATCCGGGTGCCTCCTTGGGTCGGTAGGAACGTGTGTTGGTTCCTCGGGACCTAAAACGTCATACTGGTTCTTCTCAGCATCTTCATAAAGCTCACGACCCGGTGGGGTGATCACTCTGGACCCCCACGCCGGGTGTTTTGCGTTTAGGTCCCCGGCGATGATTACAGGTGCATCACCTTCCATCACCGTCCGGATGTCTGAGGAGCAGAATGGAGTCCCTGGCGGGCGGTATGCTGCATATATCCTTAGTTCCTCGCCCGCCGCCTCCATTCTTATGCCGATTGAGCGCATTGTCTGGTAGGATGGTAGTTCCAGCTCTTGATGGACGATGTCCCTCCTCACTAGAACCGCCGTCCCTCTGTAGGCGGCCCCTCGAGAAGTGACCTCGTCCCTTCTATAAATGTGGAAATTTGGCAGCTTTATGCGCGTCTTGGGGTTCAATATTGTTTCGCCCAGCAGTATAATGTGTATGTCCTGTTGCTGGGCGACAGTGCGGAGTTCCTGCAGCTTCTGCTGTATTCCGTCCGGGTTCCAGTACATTAGGCGCAGGTTATTCTCCTCCATAGTGACGGGCCAGGAGGTTTGCCAGCGCCTTCATAATTGCTGTTATCGGGTCGGTCCCGGCTCTGATGTCGGCCAGGACTTGTGTGCCGACCTCGATGGCAATACCAACTAGGCGCTGGATTGCATCGACTGTTGGTGCTGTTCTCGGGCGTTGGACTTCTTGTTTGTGGGTAGAGCGTGCTCTGTGTGTGGGTCGGGCTCTCTCTTCGGGTGGAGCCCTCTCCTGCACTCTACCCACGCCCTTTGTGGTAGTCTCCTTAATAACCTGCGCCTGAGGGGCTATTGGTCCAGGTGTAGGGGTAGAGGTAACAGCCCGAAGAGGCTGCGACTTCTTCCTGCTTCTCTCCCGCCTCCTCTTTTTTGAGGGCAGCCGTTCTGTGGCAGGGTTGGCGGGAGGTTGCAGCGTCGCCCCGGTGGTTGCCCTTTCCTGTTCGGGTTCCACCGTTTCCTTGTGTGGTACGGGTGGGGGGGGGGGGCTGGTTGTCTGCCCTTCCCCGTGATGGTAGCCCACCCGTCATTTTGGATGGTTACGGCTTTAGGGCGACTCTGGGGGATCCTTTTCGGGTCCTCCGAGAGTAGCCCCGGTAAGGTTATACCCTGTCTTCGTGCAGTCCTCCTCAGGACTGGGCAGCGGCGGTCGTTTGCCGTGTGGTTTTTGCCACAGTTGGCACATTTGGGTTCCTCTTCCCTACCCCTAGGGCAAAGGCTTGCTATGTGCTCCCCGGCACAGCGCACACACCTCACTGGCCTGAAGCAGTTGGCAGAGGCATGCCCGAAGGCCTGGCATCTGTGGCATTGAGCCGGTCCAGCCTTCCTTTGCCAGGCCTCGATGACGACCCCTCTCATAAAGAGGAGTTCGTCGATGTTATATAAGTTCTGGAGTTGCTCCAGGCTCAGGTGGTCTAACTGGGCAAAGTAGATGCAGCCAGGTCTGCCTCTACGTGGTGGAATTGCCTTGACATACTTGATAGGGAAGCCTTTTGCCCTTATGGCCTCCTCTATTGCCTTGGTGTCTGTGCCCATAGGTAGCCCCCGGATGCCCACCTTAGTGGGCTTATCCTCCTCTGGGGTATAGCAATACCAGGACAGGGTTGGTGTTTCCTTGCTCAGCTCCACCATATAGCGCTGAACTGTACGGAACTCGTTAGCGCTTTGCGGCGTGAACCGTACGCCTTTCCCGAACGGACGGGCATTCAGAGGGTGGCCCAACATTCTGTTGAGCTCCTTAAAATGCCTCGTCCAGTCCGGTAGGCATTCAGCGACTATTGGTGGATATCTTGCTTTTTCCTGGTCGGCAGGCTTCTCAATGGGCGCTGCCACCGGTTGTGGTCGTGGCACTGCTGGTGCAGCTACCATATGGGCATAGCTGGTGGATGGTCGTTGACCATCGTCCTGCGGAAGCCCGGACGGGTTTGTAGTTGCCACTGGCGATGATCGGCCAGCGGATGCAGCCAGGGTTGCATAGGTGGTTGACCCCCAGCTGAAGGACTCTTCGCCCCCCTGCTCATACTGAGCCGAATCTCGGCTACGTCGATCTGGTGATATAGAGCGAGGGGGGGGTTGTGGTGGAGAAGGTGACTTCGGCGGTGATCTAAGCACCTTCTTCGTTGTCACCACCTGGTGGTACCTTTCATCTTCAGATGAGGATAGAGCTTCGTCAGACGACAGCTGGGAGCCTATCCGTTGCCTCTTCTCAAATAGAGAGGCTTCGGTCTCCGGTGGTGTGTGGCGTCTGGCCGTTTTCTTGGCCCGCTGTGCTGGGGCGACGGTTCCTGCCTAACCGTGTACTCAGACACGGCTGGCGTGAGCGCGACGCTCGTTGCGGGCTCTTTCCGCGGCGAGACGGGTTTCCGCATAGGGATATGGGAGAACGCTGGCACCGTTCTGATGCGCTCCGGGTTCATTATATCCCTAATTACTAGAGGTCTCTCCAACACTCCTTTCTTATCCGGCGGTAATTTAGACTTGGGGGGTGGTTCCCCCTTGTCCTTACTCGACATGATAGGTGTGACCTAACTTGTCGGTTGCTCTATACGTGGCCCTATCTATAAGATGGTGAGATTATATAGGTGACTATCTTCACTATGGGCACTGCCTACCCCTTTTGTCAACAAAAGGGTTAGGGGAAGTGCGACGGTGGCACTTTACACGCGACTAGGCACAGGATGCACGAAACGCATAAAGTGCCAAGAATCACCTAGGAGCCGGTGACCTCGACGCCTCACGGAATCACGGGACTCGACGTTCGGCGGAGTATGTCGTACCGGGGGTTATTTGCAGCCACTGTATAACTGCAAGTAACGCACACCTAGGAGATCCTTCAGTGGATACTGTACGATAATCGGAAGTGCTCGTCGCAATGGCTGAACCCTGGAGACAGCCAAATCCCGCCCTAAACGAAAATTGACTCAGAAAAAGTTACTTGTGAGTTTTTGGTGGACTAGCGCGGGTGTCGTTCACTACAGTTTTCTAAAATCTGGCCAAACGATTACGGCAGATATAAGAAGTATATAGTATTCGGATCGAAATTTCATGTACATAATGTTCCCCTTGATTGTGAAGTGAAGTTAGGTGCTGAGGTTTTAGAACGTGTCTTTGAGGCCCGTAACCTCGGCTTAGAGTTGGACTCAAATTTGCGATACGAGAACCATATATCAAAGGTAGTTCGCAACTGTTTTTATAGATTAAAAGTCCTGTAAGGTTCGACAGTATCTAAGTGAAGAACTTCGGGTACGCCTAGTAGATTCTCTCGTTCTATCTAAATTAAATTATTCCGACACAGTTTACGGCCCATGCTTGTATGTAAGAACAGAAAAGTTGATTCAACGGGTTCAAAATGCTTGCGCTCGCTTTTGTTTTAGAATTCCACCCCGTAGTCACGTAACACCATTTTTGAATCAACACAACATTTTAAACATGAGACACCGCAGACAGCACCATTTAGCATGTCTACTTTTTGGCATTTTGAGATCGCAGACACCTAGTTATCTTAGCAGCAAATTAGAATGGAGTAGAGGGAACATCAGCGGTAATCGCAGTCGCCACCTAAAAATACCGCGACATAGATCCGCAATGTTTAGAGGCAGCTTTCGATACGCAGCAACCAAATGCTGGAATAACATCCCACCACCAATTAGGAACGCACAAACGAAATCGTCGTTTAGATTTAAAATCAGACTTTTTCTTATGGAAATCCAAAAAAGATAGCTTAGAAAAACAAGCACAACTTCCATAAGAAAAAACTAGGTTACATTATATGTTCAGTTTACGATTTTATGTAAAAATCGCGGTTGCCGCATTATTGATTGTTAATTATACACTTCTCGCATACTATTCAATTTATGCCTTTGTTACATTAAGAAATTCGCTGGAAATGATTAATATTCAATTTTATTTACGCCTTCGTTACATTAAGAATTCCACTCTCGCATCTGCCACTGACCGACGCGTTAACACACACACGGGTTTCTGCAGAATACCAGTCATCCCAATGGGGGTGTCAGCTTGTGCTGAGCAGCTGACCCTATCGACTCAGCATTGCAACGCTCACATTTCCTATACATAGTTTTTATTTTTTGTTGAATGTTATAGTTTTTCTTCTTTTTATTTTTCGCTAATATTAATTATACTTGTTGTTTTCTACTTATGTACATGTTGATTGTTTATTTTTTGCAAGTGTTGTTTGTTGAGTTGATTAAATGGTTTTATTACTATTATTATTATTATTATTATTATTATTATATATATTGTCAGCAACTGCAAACCATGAAGGAAGAACTAGCTGCTAAACAACCGAGATTGGTCAATCGCTGCTTCACGACAACGCAAGACCACACACTGCACAACAAACAACTACTAAGTTAGATGAGCTTCTATTGGAATGTCTGCGACATTCACCGTACACCGGGAGTATACATAAGTTCTCTTCAATTCTTTCTTATTTTTACTAAAACTGGAGCGGGGTAAAACAATATTTACTAGACGAACCACAATATCTAAACTAGACGGTGATGTACGACAAGGGTTGCCAGGAGTCCTTTATTTTGAAGGACGTCCTCTATAACAGAATAAAAAATTGATCGTGTCCCCTAATTTGAAATCTTTAATAGAGGACAAAGCAATATCGTCTTCGATCAACAATATTAATTTTTTATCGAAGAATGTCGTGCTAGTTGAGGTCAAAGAATTTAAAAAGCACTTTGAGGTGTAATGACGTGCGGTTTTAGGATTGCGTATTAACATTGTTTTTATATTAATAAAGGTTGTTATTGACACTGTAATATAATTTTATTGAAAACAATATCAAATACTTTATTTTAGTCCTGTCTTGTATATATTTAATCCACAGAAATCGTATTATTATTACTATTTCTGTGATTTAATCTTACCAAATGCTCTAAAACATGAAACTTTGGCAACCCTACGTACAACACGCCAAACGCTATCTAGAGAGCGGCGATGATGACGAACGTCGTTGGTGAACATAAACGATTAATCACTTTTATACCCCTATTACACTACCCTGAATCAGGGTGCCTACGCCCTGATTCAGGGTGGTGTAATAAGAGAAAGGGAGTAAGGGTCCCTAATTAGGGCGTCAAAGTGGACCCTGTCCGCAGTGCCCTTCCACCGTGCAGTGCAATAACACTAAGGGAGTTAGGGCACTTATTCGATGCGCGACTAGGGATGCAAACGATGCATCAATTCTTTCAAACATCGATATATCGTTCATAAACATTGTTCTCCATGAGCTATGTTTTAGGAATGATGTTTTGCCGTCAAAGGTTATGAAATAACCAACTATTCGAAGGTATAAAATTCTGTATTTTAAAAGTTGCGAACCATGACTATCACGAATTTTATGTTGCTAAAAAATAAATATTCGAAACCAAATCCCTCAACGTTAGATAACGTCTAAATTTTGAAAGTTAGAAGGTTTACGAGTATTTGACTACGAAAATTTTAACTACGAATCAACAAACAGGCGAATGGTCTTTCAGCAGAAAATAAATATACCTACTTGAACTTCAGAAGTACAATTGTCTTCTATCTGTAATTCCATTTTCGATGTAAACTTGTAGTTATTTTTATTGTGATAGTTAAGATAAGTTTATAAATATTGAACATAACAAAAACACTCACGTCTGCCACCCAGAGGGGTAGGCAGAGACTACGGACTTCCATTTGGCACGATCCTGACATACCTCTTTCGCCTCCTTTACATCCATATATCTACGCATACATGCTCGTCGGTTAAGGGTACTTCTAACGTGGCCCATTTTCAAAATATCGCCAATTTGGTCGATAAACTTTTTTCTAGGGCGTCCCTTCCCGACTCGGCCGTTCACATCTGCCATATAAATTTGCTTTGTCACTCTTTCCTCATTCATTCTTTCTACGTGACCAAACCACCGAAGCATTCCTTTCTTAATCCTGGTCACAACATCATCTTGCATATCACATTTATCTCTTATCACGCATAAATATTGAATATGGATTGAAATTGTTTTATTAATTTTCTTATTAATAATTATATTGTTCGAGCTTTAACTTAATGAATTGCTTAAATACTGTCTTATAAGTTAATGTGTAATGGAAATTATTTTATCGGCTTACGGTACTTCATATTTCGTTACAATAATTTTTCTGAAATATTGATTTTTATGGATGAACATTCATATTCAGAAAATGCGATAATACTGAAAGTAACATATGGAACTACCATAAAAATTTTTTGTTATTAATTGTTATTTTAAAATTCAATTAGAAAGAAATAATCGTAAAAAAATATTTAATTCTTGTTTTCTGAGAACTATTCGATAAAAATTAAATGTGTAAAAATAGTGTAAATCTTCCAAAAATAACATAAGTATAATGTTTGATGATTATACTTCTTTGCTTCATTTCTGTTAAAAATGATTATTTATTCCTTATGTATGTATGTGTGTATGTATGTATGTATATACATATATATATGTATGTATATATATATATATATATATATATATATATATATATAAATGGGGACAAAAACGTCGACAAAATCGATATATCATACATAGGCTTTGATGTTTTTAATGAGCGATGTTGCATCCTATAGATGTGCTTACTTGAAAAAATTACGGCTCGAGTTAACTCATGTTCAAATCCACATAACTCAAACTAAACTCGAGTTACGCAACTAGAGTTAGCAGGACGAAAGACAGTACCTAAACGATTTGTTACAATTACTTTAAAAATATTGTTTCAATAAATATTGTTACGTTGAGCTTGAGGTTCGTGACAATAAAAATTGCCGATAGAATTACCTAAATTAACACTTTATTTCTCCTTACACAAATTAAAACTTAAAAAACACTAATAATTAATCACACTAATTCACTTTATTTCGCTCCGAAGCTTCGCTTGTCTCGCCGAATTCAATACTTCCCCGATCGCGTAATGCAGCGCCTTTATATAGGGCTTTTCCACGAAAACATCCAGAATATTCGAGTAAATACGCGCGCCAACCGACCAAGCGCAGAAAGATCGAGTGTAGAGCTTCTAAAAAGTTTAGTTCTTCAATTTGATACTAGATGGCGCTAGTGCCGTCGACTTCGGTGCGTAACAATACATATACTTTTTTCACTTGTCCATCTCTATGACTGAGTAAGGGCGTAAAATCAGGGTAGTGTAATAACTGACGTCCCTAACTAGGGGCCACGCCCACCCTTCATTCATTAAATGATGAATGAATAGAGTACTAATGCACCTATTACACCACCCTGAATTAGGACCCTGAATGAAGGGTGGGCGTGACCCCTAGTTAGGGTGGTCAGTTATTACACTACACTGATTTTACGCCCTAACTCAGTCATAGGGACAGGCAAGCGAAAAAAATATATCGATATTTTTAAACAGTATCAATATAATATATCGCGTGATAAATATCGATACATCATGTTTTGCATGATGTAGTAGGGTAAAAGCTAAAATTTTATTTATGGAAGTTTGACAACAGCACATGATTGATTTTGTTATTTAATGTTTTGTCTTATTAAATTATGAAATAAATATAAAATTTTAAAATATATCGAAATTGATACGACTTCGATACTCTGAAATAAATAATTTACCCAAGCCAGCCAACTTATACTCACTCAGTCTGAGAGGGAATCTTGTAGCGGCTGAACGTCAAGTCACCTGCTCCATATATATATATATATACTTGATCTAAAATGCCACCTGTATTTTCAAAACAAAAATAGTCGCTATTGCTATGGCTGTCATTGCTACAACAATCAATAATAAGGAAAAGCGGAGGAAAAGAAAGATATGGGTGACAGAATATTTAAAGCTTAGGAATAATCAATCAAACAATCAATAAAAAAAAGAAAGGGGAATGAAAGTGAACGCATGTAAGACGAAAGCTTAGGAATAATCAATCAAACAATCAATAAAAAAAAGAAAGGGGAATGAAAGTGAACGCATGTAAGACGAAAGTGATGGTTTTTGAAAGAGAAGAAAGCAAAACGGTATGTGAAATAAGAATAGAAGGAGAGATAATTGAGCAAGTGGATGAGTTTGTGTATTTGGGATGTGTATTTAGCAGGGATGGTAGATATGATAGGGATATAGAACGACGAGTAAATGCAGGGAATAGAGTAAATGGGGCACTACACTCTATTATGAAGAACCAGAATGTGTCAAAACAGGCACGTATGGTAATTCATAATGCTGTGTTAGTCCCTACTTTAATGTATGGTAGTGAAAGCTGGGTGTGGCAGAAGAAGCACGAAAGTAGAATAAATGCTGTAGAAATGCGGTCTTTAAGGAATATGCTAGGGTTGAATCTGAATGACAGGGTGAGAAATTGCGTGATAAGAGATAAATGTGGTATGCAAGATGATGTTGTGACCAGGATTAAGAAAGGAATGCTTCGGTGGTTTGGTCATGTGGAAAGAATGAATGAGGAAAGAGTGACAAAGCAAATTTATATGGCAGATGTGAACGGCCGAGTCGGGAAGGGACGCCCTAGGAAAAAGTTTATCGACCAAATTGGCGATATTTTGAAAATGGGCCACGTTAGAAGTACCCTTAACCGACGAGCATGTATGCGTAGATATATGGATGTAAAAGAGGCGAAAGAGGTATGTCAGGATCGTGCCCAATGGAAGTCCGTAGTCTCTGCCTACCCCTCTGGGTGACAGGCGTGAGTGTTTATGTATTTTATGAATAATCACTCAAGTATGCGGATTCTCGGAGCCAAATGAATTCCGAAATTACTTGAGAATTGGGGAAGAGGAGTTCGAGGAGCTATTAACTTTAGTGACTCTGGTGGAGCGACGAGTCTAAGGCTACCGAAGTCTAGTTCCCCGGTCGAACCTTAAGCCTATTACGCGAGCTATTAACTAAAGTGGACTGTATATGCGATTGCTTCTACTGCGTTCTACTTGCGTCTACTATAGCATGCGGTACAATGCACTCGCTCTTCCCTAAAACTAAACTATTATTTGCCAAATCTATGAAGGGAATCCTGCTTGATTAGGAAAAAACAAAATTGGAGCGGATTAACACAATTAAACACAATTATATCAAGCAGGAAATATTAGGAACGTTCACTCACCGGGGTGTTTTCTTCTATGCTGCTTAGGCACTATATTGCTGCGACTTCTAGAAGATACTCTGGGTCGACTCTCTGCCTTTGGTCCGATGACGCGTCGGAAGAGAGTGCAGTGCGCGACTATTTCTCACACGAGGTGAGGCGGGTTTCCTGGAGCTCGACTGCTTCCAGGCTAAAGCGGTTCTACTAGTGGTGTGGTTCTAACGACGAGCGCGGCGGGAAGAGAGCGCGCGTCGGTCGCGCGTGCCTTTTATTCCTTCGGTTGCGATGATTACGTGATATTCTAGAATCGTCTTCTTTCCCCTCCCACCCCACCACCCCGATGTGTCGATAGGAGGGTATGAATGATATTGTTTGGAAAAGGATAAACGATTTGGCAAATTCCTACCGTCAATAAATACGAATGGTTTTCCGCGCAACCAGACTCCATATATCGAAAAAAAAAACGATTTTAAGACAGAGTGTAAGTGCCAGGCACAGATTGTTTGTCGCTCATCGATTTCTAGCTACAGGAAATAGCCAGTTTATCACCTGTTTCACCTGTTTGTTGATTTGTAATTAAAATTTTCGGGATTTGATTATTTCCACTAAATACCTTCTAACTTTAAAAATTTAGACGTTATCAAACTTTGATATATTTTTAGGCAACATCAAATTCGTGATAATCACCGTTCGCAAATTTTAACATACGGAATTTTACTATCTTCGAACATTTGGTTATTTCGTAACCTTTGACGGCAAGCCAAAACATCGTTCATAAAAGTAAAACATAGCTCATGAGGAACCATGTTTATGAACGATATATCAATGTTTGAAAGAATCGATGTATTGCTTGCATCCCTAGTCGCATATCGAAAAAGTGCCCTAACTGCCCTAAGTGTTATTATTACACTGCACTGTGGCAAGGGGACTGCAGGCAGGGACCCTTTTGACGCCCTAATTAGGGACCCTTACTCCCTTCGTCTTATTAAATCACCCTGATTAAGGACATGGGAACTATAATTCAGGGCAGTATAACCAAATGTTTGAAGATAGTAAAGTTTCGTATGTTAAAAGTTGGGAACTATGATTATCACGAATTTGATGTCGCCTAGAAAATATATCAAAGTTAGATAACTTCTAAATTTTTAAAGTTAGAAGGTATTTAGCAGAAATAATTCAATCCCGAAAATTTTAAATACAAATCAACAAACAGGTGAATGGTCTAAGTCTAAGCTCTAAGCCGAAAATATGTAATTATACTTGAACTTCAGGAGTGCAATTGTCTTCTATCGGTAATTTCATTTTCGATATAATATTGTAGTTATTTTTATTGTGATAATTAATTAAGATAAGTTTACAAATATTGGAAATGGATTGAAATTGTCTTATCCATTTCCTTATTAATAATTATATTGCTTCTATCGGTAATTTCATTTTCGATATAATATTGTAGTTATTTTTATTGTGATAATTAATTAAGATAAGTTTACAAATATTGGAAATGGATTGAAATTGTCTTATCCATTTCCTTATTAATAATTATATTGTTGAGCTTTAACTTAATCAATAGCTTAAGTACAGTATTACGTGGTAATAGTTGTTTTGTAATGGAAATTATTTTATTGGCCTACGGTACTTCTAAGTTCGTTACAATCATTTTCTGAAATATTGGTTTTGATGGATGAACGGTCATTCACCTGTTTGTATTTCAGTATAGTTTCGTAAATGTATTCAAAAAATTCGATAATACTGAAGGTGACATATGGAACTACCATAAAGAATTAACGCACCACAACATAAGAAATAAAACTAAATCCTAAGAAGAGTTTCATATATCCATGTAATCACATGTCACTTCTATAAAGGGAGATGCTCTGGAGATGTGAGATGCCATGAAAAAGTTATTTCCCGGGCTTCATAGCCTAGTTAAGATCTATTTGCTTATCGTGGCAGCTTCGGTAACCCGTGAGTGGTTATTCTCAGAGGCTGGATTTACAATCACTCATTTACTTTATTTACTATTATTTATTTACTATTTTAGACTAAAGTGGTTGAGAAATCAAGGAGCTAAATCTTATATCTTGATAACTATTTCCTGTAGCCAGAAATCGTAGAGTGAAAAATAATCTGTGCCTAGCACTTACACTCTGGCTTAAAATCGTATATTTTTCGATATATGGAGTCACTAAAGTTAATAGTTCCTCAAACTCCTCTTCCCCAATTCTCAAGTAATTTCGGAATTCATTTGGCCCCAGAACTCCGAGAATCCGCATACTTGAGTGATTATTCCTAAGCTTTAAATATTCTTTCGCCGATATCTTTCTTTTCCTCCGCTTTTCTTTAATGAATGTTGTCGCAATGACAGCCATAGCAATAGCGACTATTTTGTTTTGATAATATGAGTGGCATCATAGACCAAGTATATGTATAGGGCAGGTGACTTGACGTTCAGCCGCTACAAGATTCTCTCCCAGACTCAAGCGTATATCTAGTTACTTTGTGCCAGACTCTCAGACTGAGTATAAGTTGGCTGGCTTGGGTAAATTGTATCGATATTTATTTCAGGGTATCGAAGTCGTATCAATTTCGATATACTTTAAAATTTTATATTTATTTCATTACTTAATAAGACAAAACATTAAACAACAAAATCAATTATGTGCTGTTGTCAAACGTCCATTATTAAAATTTTAGTTTTTACCCTACTACATCATGCAAAATATGACGATGTATCGATATTTATCACGCGATATATTATATTGATACTGTTTAAAAATATCGATATATTTTTTCACTTGCCTGTCCCTATGACTGAGTTAGGGCATAATAGGCCTTCTACACGGTCGGGACCAACCACCAACCGTCGTGACCTTGGTCGAGTTGATGTAAAAATGGACAGTGTAGACATCGGTTGTCTGACCAATATTTTGGTTGAGTCCGACGGCCTTGGTCGCGAGCGCATCCCTCACGACACGTCGGGTCCGTGGTTGACGCCGACCGTGTGGAACGCTGTCGGCCGACGAGAGTGCCTCAGTGCGCGCTTAGCAGTCGTCGCAGGTGGATGTTTAACGGCACTATGGATACGAACGGAAGCAAAGAACGTGAGGTCCTGACCGAATTCTTGTCACTGTACTTGATTTACCATGTCTTAAAGTACCATGTCGTGTTTGTTTAAAGTAATGCGCTCTTTCAGCCACAATTTTATGCATTTTATTTTAATTTTTTCTTTTTTTTTCATCTTCATTCAAGCATAGAAACGTTAAAGCTAAACCTATTTTTTGTTTCAAAATCGATATATCATACATAGGCTTTGATGTTTTTAATGAGCGATGTTGCATCCTATAGATGTGCTTACTTGAAAAAATTACGGCTCGAGTTAACTCATGTTCAAATCCACATAACTCAAACTAAACTCGAGTTACGCAACTAGAGTTAGCAGGACGAAAGACAGTACCTAAACGATTTGTTACAATTACTTTAAAAATATTGTTTCAATAAATATTGTTACGTTGAGCTTGAGGTTCGTGACAATAAAAATTGCCGATAGAATTACCTAAATTAACACTTTATTTCTCCTTACACAAATTAAAACTTAAAAAACACTAATAATTAATCACACTAATTCACTTTATTTCGCTCCAAAGCTTCGCTTGTCTCGCCGAATTCAATACTTCCCCGATCGCGTAATGCAGCGCCTTTATATAGGGCTTTTCCACGAAAACATCCAGAATATTCGAGTAAATACGCGCGCCAACCGACCAAGCGCAGAAAGATCGAGTGTAGAGCTTCTAAAAAGTTTAGTTCTTCAATTTGATACTAGATGGCGCTAGTGCCGTCGACTTCGGTGCGTAACAATACATATACTTTTTTCACTTGTCCATCTCTATGACTGAGTAAGGGCGTAAAATCAGGGTAGTGTAATAACTGACGTCCCTAACTAGGGGCCACGCCCACCCTTCATTCATTAAATGATGAATGAATAGAGTACTAATGCACCTATTACACCACCCTGAATTAGGACCCTGAATGAAGGGTGGGCGTGGCCCCTAGTTAGGGTGGTCAGTTATTACACTACACTGATTTTACGCCCTAACTCAGTCATAGGGACAGGCAAGCGAAAAAAATATATCGATATTTTTAAACAGTATCAATATAATATATCGCGTGATAAATATCGATACATCATGTTTTGCATGATGTAGTAGGGTAAAAGCTAAAATTTTATTTATGGAAGTTTGACAACAGCACATGATTGATTTTGTTATTTAATGTTTTGTCTTATTAAATTATGAAATAAATATAAAATTTTAAAATATATCGAAATTGATACGACTTCGATACTCTGAAATAAATAATTTACCCAAGCCAGCCAACTTATACTCACTCAGTCTGAGAGGGAATCTTGTAGCGGCTGAACGTCAAGTCACCTGCTCCATATATATATATATATATATACTTGATCTAAAATGCCACCTGTATTTTCAAAACAAAAATAGTCGCTATTGCTATGGCTGTCATTGCTACAACAATCAATAATAAGGAAAAGCGGAGGAAAAGAAAGATATGGGTGACAGAATATTTAAAGCTTAGGAATAATCAATCAAACAATCAATAAAAAAAAGAAAGGGGAATGAAAGTGAACGCATGTAAGACGAAAGCTTAGGAATAATCAATCAAACAATCAATAAAAAAAAGAAAGGGGAATGAAAGTGAACGCATGTAAGACGAAAGTGATGGTTTTTGAAAGAGAAGAAAGCAAAACGGTATGTGAAATAAGAATAGAAGGAGAGATAATTGAGCAAGTGGATGAGTTTGTGTATTTGGGATGTGTATTTAGCAGGGATGGTAGATATGATAGGGATATAGAACGACGAGTAAATGCAGGGAATAGAGTAAATGGGGCACTACACTCTATTATGAAGAACCAGAATGTGTCAAAACAGGCACGTATGGTAATTCATAATGCTGTGTTAGTCCCTACTTTAATGTATGGTAGTGAAAGCTGGGTGTGGCAGAAGAAGCACGAAAGTAGAATAAATGCTGTAGAAATGCGGTCTTTAAGGAATATGCTAGGGTTGAATCTGAATGACAGGGTGAGAAATTGCGTGATAAGAGATAAATGTGGTATGCAAGATGATGTTGTGACCAGGATTAAGAAAGGAATGCTTCGGTGGTTTGGTCATGTGGAAAGAATGAATGAGGAAAGAGTGACAAAGCAAATTTATATGGCAGATGTGAACGGCCGAGTCGGGAAGGGACGCCCTAGGAAAAAGTTTATCGACCAAATTGGCGATATTTTGAAAATGGGCCACGTTAGAAGTACCCTTAACCGACGAGCATGTATGCGTAGATATATGGATGTAAAAGAGGCGAAAGAGGTATGTCAGGATCGTGCCCAATGGAAGTCCGTAGTCTCTGCCTACCCCTCTGGGTGACAGGCGTGAGTGTTTATGTATTTTATGAATAATCACTCAAGTATGCGGATTCTCGGAGCCAAATGAATTCCGAAATTACTTGAGAATTGGGGAAGAGGAGTTCGAGGAGCTATTAACTTTAGTGACTCTGGTGGAGCGACGAGTCTAAGGCTACCGAAGTCTAGTTCCCCGGTCGAACCTTAAGCCTATTACGCGAGCTATTAACTAAAGTGGACTGTATATGCGATTGCTTCTACTGCGTTCTACTTGCGTCTACTATAGCATGCGGTACAATGCACTCGCTCTTCCCTAAAACTAAACTATTATTTGCCAAATCTATGAAGGGAATCCTGCTTGATTAGGAAAAAACAAAATTGGAGCGGATTAACACAATTAAACACAATTATATCAAGCAGGAAATATTAGGAACGTTCACTCACCGGGGTGTTTTCTTCTATGCTGCTTAGGCACTATATTGCTGCGACTTCTAGAAGATACTCTGGGTCGACTCTCTGCCTTTGGTCCGATGACGCGTCGGAAGAGAGTGCAGTGCGCGACTATTTCTCACACGAGGTGAGGCGGGTTTCCTGGAGCTCGACTGCTTCCAGGCTAAAGCGGTTCTACTAGTGGTGTGGTTCTAACGACGAGCGCGGCGGGAAGAGAGCGCGCGTCGGTCGCGCGTGCCTTTTATTCCTTCGGTTGCGATGATTACGTGATATTCTAGAATCGTCTTCTTTCCCCTCCCACCCCACCACCCCGATGTGTCGATAGGAGGGTATGAATGATATTGTTTGGAAAAGGATAAACGATTTGGCAAATTCCTACCGTCAATAAATACGAATGGTTTTCCGCGCAACCAGACTCCATATATCGAAAAAAAAACGATTTTAAGACAGAGTGTAAGTGCCAGGCACAGATTGTTTGTCGCTCATCGATTTCTAGCTACAGGAAATAGCCAGTTTATCACCTGTTTCACCTGTTTGTTGATTTGTAATTAAAATTTTCGGGATTTGATTATTTCCACTAAATACCTTCTAACTTTAAAAATTTAGACGTTATCAAACTTTGATATATTTTTAGGCAACATCAAATTCGTGATAATCACCGTTCGCAAATTTTAACATACGGAATTTTACTATCTTCGAACATTTGGTTATTTCGTAACCTTTGACGGCAAGCCAAAACATCGTTCATAAAAGTAAAACATAGCTCATGAGGAACCATGTTTATGAACGATATATCAATGTTTGAAAGAATCGATGTATTGCTTGCATCCCTAGTCGCATATCGAAAAAGTGCCCTAACTGCCCTAAGTGTTATTATTACACTGCACTGTGGCAAGGGGACTGCAGGCAGGGACCCTTTTGACGCCCTAATTAGGGACCCTTACTCCCTTCGTCTTATTAAATCACCCTGATTAAGGACATGGGAACTATAATTCAGGGCAGTATAACCAAATGTTTGAAGATAGTAAAGTTTCGTATGTTAAAAGTTGGGAACTATGATTATCACGAATTTGATGTCGCCTAGAAAATATATCAAAGTTAGATAACTTCTAAATTTTTAAAGTTAGAAGGTATTTAGCAGAAATAATTCAATCCCGAAAATTTTAAATACAAATCAACAAACAGGTGAATGGTCTAAGTCTAAGCTCTAAGCCGAAAATATGTAATTATACTTGAACTTCAGGAGTGCAATTGTCTTCTATCGGTAATTTCATTTTCGATATAATATTGTAGTTATTTTTATTGTGATAATTAATTAAGATAAGTTTACAAATATTGGAAATGGATTGAAATTGTCTTATCCATTTCCTTATTAATAATTATATTGCTTCTATCGGTAATTTCATTTTCGATATAATATTGTAGTTATTTTTATTGTGATAATTAATTAAGATAAGTTTACAAATATTGGAAAAGGATTGAAATTGTCTTATCCATTTCCTTATTAATAATTATATTGTTGAGCTTTAACTTAATCAATAGCTTAAGTACAGTCTTACGTGGTAATAGTTGTTTTGTAATGGAAATTATTTTATTGGCCTACGGTACTTCTAAGTTCGTTACAATCATTTTCTGAAATATTGGTTTTGATGGATGAACGGTCATTCACCTGTTTGTATTTCAGTATAGTTTCGTAAATGTATTCAAAAAATTCGATAATACTGAAGGTGACATATGGAACTACCATAAAGAATTAACGCACCACAACATAAGAAATAAAACTAAATCCTAAGAAGAGTTTCATATATCCATGTAATCACATGTCACTTCTATAAAGGGAGATGCTCTGGAGATGTGAGATGCCATGAAAAAGTTATTTCCCGGGCTTCATAGCCTAGTTAAGATCTATTTGCTTATCGTGGCAGCTTCGGTAACCCGTGAGTGGTTATTCTCAGAGGCTGGATTTACAATCACTCATTTACTTTATTTACTATTATTTATTTACTATTTTAGACTAAAGTGGTTGAGAAATCAAGGAGCTAAATCTTATATCTTGATAACTATTTCCTGTAGCCAGAAATCGTAGAGTGAAAAATAATCTGTGCCTAGCACTTACACTCTGGCTTAAAATCGTATATTTTTCGATATATGGAGTCACTAAAGTTAATAGTTCCTCAAACTCCTCTTCCCCAATTCTCAAGTAATTTCGGAATTCATTTGGCCCCAGAACTCCGAGAATCCGCATACTTGAGTGATTATTCCTAAGCTTTAAATATTCTTTCGCCGATATCTTTCTTTTCCTCCGCTTTTCTTTAATGAATGTTGTCGCAATGACAGCCATAGCAATAGCGACTATTTTGTTTTGATAATATGAGTGGCATCATAGACCAAGTATATGTATAGGGCAGGTGACTTGACGTTCAGCCGCTACAAGATTCTCTCCCAGACTCAAGCGTATATCTAGTTACTTTGTGCCAGACTCTCAGACTGAGTATAAGTTGGCTGGCTTGGGTAAATTGTATCGATATTTATTTCAGGGTATCGAAGTCGTATCAATTTCGATATACTTTAAAATTTTATATTTATTTCATTACTTAATAAGACAAAACATTAAACAACAAAATCAATTATGTGCTGTTGTCAAACGTCCATTATTAAAATTTTAGTTTTTACCCTACTACATCATGCAAAACATGACGATGTATCGATATTTATCACGCGATATATTATATTGATACTGTTTAAAAATATCGATATATTTTTTCACTTGCCTGTCCCTATGACTGAGTTAGGGCATAATAGGCCTTCTACACGGTCGGGACCAACCACCAACCGTCGTGACCTTGGTCGAGTTGATGTAAAAATGGACAGTGTAGACATCGGTTGTCTGACCAATATTTTGGTTGAGTCCGACGGCCTTGGTCGCGAGCGCATCCCTCACGACACGTCGGGTCCGTGGTTGACGCCGACCGTGTGGAACGCTGTCGGCCGACGAGAGTGCCTCAGTGTAGAGATGAGACATACTTGCAAAATTTAATACCAGGGCTTTTAAGTAAGAGTATGGAAAAATACCGGGGTCGAAAACCAGGTTCTAAAAATACTTAAAAGTATTTTGTTGACGCGAGCGACGTGTCCAGCCGCGGTGTCAAAATTTGAAAATACTTGCATAGGAATTCGACCCGTATTGCATGTTATCCTATTATGAATACGGAGCAAAGTCGTATAAATAAAATAAAATACTTTGAAGTTCAAAGTATTTTTTATTCACAAATACGATTGAATTTCTTATTTATATTAAGATATGGATTATTTTCCTATGCAAATATTTTCACGTATAGTTTCAAGTTATTCGAGCATCTGTCTTACAACATGTACTTTCATACTTGCAAGTATTTTTCGCTCGCGCCGTATTGTTAATGTCAATATAATACTCCCGACTCGAACTAGTCATTCATATATAAAAATAATATGAATGACTAGTTCGAGTCGGGCCACAATTACGAGTATTATGATTGAACGTTTTTTAATTTTTTGTTAACGAAATGAAATCTTTCCTTCCTACTTTTTAAATCACATGCTTAGGACTGTCTGCTAAATAATATTTAAGAATATATTATATTCTGTGGTTTTACAGTATTTCAGTATTCTCATTAAATTAACAGAAATATGTTTTCTCTGTACATGTTTGGTAAGGTTTGATACTCCAGATTTGTACGATATAATTACTTTACACATCTTGCATTCGGATTTTATCCCACGCCAAACTTT
This sequence comes from Parnassius smintheus behrii, assembly GCA_036936625.1. Classification (NCBI taxonomy): domain Eukaryota; kingdom Metazoa; phylum Arthropoda; class Insecta; order Lepidoptera; family Papilionidae; genus Parnassius; species Parnassius smintheus. The sequence goes on along the minus strand of JAUPFT010000030.1, from coordinate 4,341,022 downwards.
TCTTAGGAGCCATACTTATGGATTTGTATGTACGAAGATCTATTTACTATTCACAACAAGAACCTATGATCTATACACAAAAAACACTATTTACACGCTATTATTTACAGTTTAAACATCGTCATTTCCAACTAATAAACACAATAATGTTCAGTTTTATTTATTTACGTACATTAATTAATAAAACTTTAAAAATTGTCTCTAAATTCAATAAACACGCAAAATAACTTATATATACATAAATTAGGTCACGGTCAGTAGGTTACGTACTCAGTTCACAATAACAACTGAATTTACAAAAAATCGAAACAAAACTTTTACTTCCTCGAACATAAACATAATTCTCTTATTTACGAATAAGTAAAATACACGCAATAATGTCTCTTTTGTGTACAGATATAAGGGTGAATGGTGCAAAATAGTCAAAAGAAATTTTATGAATAGCATGTTTAGGCAATTATTCTCCTTAATTAGTTTCGTTTTAGTTAGCTTATTTGATTGACAAGTTCCCGATCCGATCGGATGGCATGGGCATTAAGTTTCTACACAGATTAAAGCATTCGGCCTTCGTCGGAAATACTAGGGCTCGACAACCTACTCTCTGCGAGTCCCTCCCGCCAACGCGTCGAGCGAACCCCGCGTTGCTTTCGGTGTCAAAATTTGGAAATACTTGCATAGGAATACGACCCGTATTCTATGTTATCCTACTATGAACAAGGAGCAAAGTCGTATAAATAAAAAAATACTTTGAAGTTCAAAGTATTTTTTATTCACAAATACGATTGAGTTTCTTATTCCTATTAAGATATGGATCGTTTTCCTATGCAAGTATTTTCATGTGTTGTGTTCAAGTTCTTCGAGGATCTGACTTACAACACATACTTTCATACTTGCAAGTATTTTTTGCCCGTACCAGGGCGCCGTACTTTGAAGCGAAAACCTGGTTTTAAAACCTGGTAGCGTAAATACGTCTCATCTCTACCTCAGTGCGCGCTTAGCAGTCGTCGCAGGTGGATGTTTAACGGCACTATGGATACGAACGGAAGCAAAGAACGTGAGGTCCTGACCGAATTCTTGTCACTGTACTTGATTTACCATGTCTTAAAGTACCATGTCGTGTTTGTTTAAAGTAATGCGCTCTTTCAGCCACAATTTTATGCATTTTATTTTAATTTTTTCTTTTTTTTTCATCTTCATTCAAGCATAGAAACGTTAAAGCTAAACCTATTTTTTGTTGTATAGAAAAGCAAGGAGCTATGTATTTTTAAAAGTAACTACCTTACGTATTTACTATTTAAATAGTAGAGACAACTGACTAGTTGAGTCAACCACCCGACCGTGTAGAACGAATACAAAAATCGGTTGACCCGACCAAGGTCACGACGGTTGGTGGTTGGTCCCGACCGTGTAGAAGCGCTTTTAAATCAGTGTAGTGTAATAACTGACCACTCTAACTAGGGGCCACGCCCACCCTTCATTCAGGGCCCTGGTTTAGGGTAGTATAATAAGGGCATTAACATGCTTGAAATAAAGTTCATTTTTCTTTGTTTTTATTGAATGACAGAATTAGTAATAATACAAATAAAACTGCACTCTTAAAAGTCAATAAGCAAAGCAAAGGCAATAAGCCTTAAGTTACGGTCCATTTCAGTTTGTTTTAACTGTAGGTATTTAGTGTGAGTGTAATTTACGTAGTTTTAATTATTTTTGGGAATAAAAAATTACCTATATTAAAAATAGAAAGATAGGAATCGATTCAGTAAACGATTTTCAGCAGCCGATGAGTGGGGAAATCGTTTTGGCTTACATTCGTTGGCTTGATCATGTTAGATTATTAAGTATTTCTTTTTATCTCAAGTTTCTAAACGATTAATAGTCATTTTAAGATATTCTTTTATTATCTACATTATGCTATTTCCTATATAAAAATAGTTGAGACTTAATTTTAATTTCTAACGTTTAAGAATTATAAAAATAACTTCTTTACTAATAATCAATATTTTACAAATAATTATATTCACATAATTAATCACTCAAATAAAAAAGTACTTATGTTTCAAATGTTATTGTACTAGGCAACGAGCGAGCCAAGATGGCGGCATTAGACTGAATAAGTGACGAAGCCTGATTTGTTAAAATTGATTACATAATTAAAAAGACATCCAGACCTATTAATTTTTATATTTCAGAAGTGGGATAATTTGAATCTATCTTACATAAAGGTTTGTTGTTGGTAAATATTTGCTCAGCACTCGGTAAGTGAAAGAAATATGCTTATTTACTATTGTGATTTTCCATTTGGTTTGTAATGTAGTAGTAATGGGTGCGTTTGGCAGAAAAAAGCGCTAGCAAGCGCTTATAAGCGCTAAAATAGTTTTCGGCCAGGACGCGATTGCTACTTCAGTAGCGCTGACACAATCCGCCATTTTGCTTATTTAATTTATTTGTTTTGAAGTAGTAGAGTTTATAAGTTGTTTTGTACAATATTAGTTTTAAGTAATATAATGACATGAATAAACATATACATACTATTAAAAAGTCATGATTGGTAAGTTTTTAATATGAATACTTTACAAACATATATTTAAATTAGGTTAGATTCCCGGTTAAAACTAACATCGTGTTCTGGAGGAAAATAGCTACTTACGATTTGACAGCGCGTACCGCTTACGATCGCCATTTTGCTTACAAGCGCTTGCTAGCGCTTTTTTCTGCCAAACGCACCCATTGTGTTGTGTGTATTTTTAAAAAGATATGTTTTTATCATTGAGTTATAATGTACTACGTACTAGAGAAGCTATTCCAAACAAAAATTGTGCGCTACTCTATGTCTTCGCGCATGCGCGGTAATAGTAGAGTCGCGCATGCGCAGTTGGTATAAACGCGCATTGCGCTTGCGCGGTCAGTTTTTGTTATTATAGATTATATGTAAGTAGAATGGTCAGTATGTAATAATTGTTTATTTATATTGTATTGTTAATTATATCGAGTACAATTTTTTAAATTGTTTTTTATTTTGTATATGTGCTAATTTAATATAATATTACATAATATTATGTCAGAATTACATTTTAATGATATTTTTATCTGAATATTTTAAAAGGTATCTATGTCAAATATAAAAAAACGTACTAAATGTATGTTTAACAAAACTTATTAACATAAAATTTAAATAACAAATATATTTATTTAAATTAGAATCATAAATGTTGTAAATAATCGTTCATAAATGCTGGGCACGCGAGAGTTAAAAATGGACGGATTTATTCCACTTTGACGTTGAAGTGGAAACCTAAAAATAAAATAAAAGAATAATAAGCAGATTTAAACATGAAAAATTTAGCTTAATTATAATAACTTATATGTTTCTACAAAAAAAATGTGTAGTATAATAATATATTCGTCCTAAACTTAAGTACCCACAGAAATGTCGCATCTGAACCTATTAATTTCATAATCTATATTCAATGATACGAGATGGCGTCTTAGTAATAATTTGTTTTATTATTAATTTATAATACTTTTTTATTGAATAAGTATCTTATTAACCGATGAAAAGTAATTCCTTGGTTTTCACTGACATTTATTGAATTATTTGTGCAATATCTAAGTACACAAGACGGCATATTTTTATCAAGAGATTTTTTTTTAAATCAACACAACACGTGACAACTCTACAAGCGCCTAGCGAGTGACTGATTAAAGTGCAGTGCATGCACCGCAGTTGAGTGGAACAGAGTAGCTGAATGCAGTGTCTCCTCTAGTACGTAGTACATAATAGCTCAATGGTTTTTATTAGGTGATTTAAATCATTATAGCATAATGACAAAGTAGGTTTATTCATACAATAATCATTGTGTTTTTCGTGTTTTTTTTTAAATCATGGGGCTGTCTTGTTGTTTAATTGCAAAATAAGTCAAGTCTGTATTTATTTAGACTATTACCATGGTGTTTTTCGTGTTTATAAAATCAGTGGACTATATTATTGTTGTTGTTTTTTTTATGATTTCATATTATAATTTTTTTTTATTAGAAATTTGTATGGTAACTCAACGAAATTTCGTTAACTCCGTAACTCAGGCGCAGTTTACTGCGCCGTTTCATTGAGTAGCGTAATATTGCGCTATGGCGCTATAAAATTTTACACAGTTGTCGACACAGGCCGTCAAAGCAAAACCTCGTGACCCGTGAGTAAAATAAAAAAAGAAAAGATTAGGTATGAACTTATCATTTTTGTTTTTCATTTCACAGAGTTAAAAAAAATATATATAAATTATGTAGCGCCTTATAACGAAATGGCTGAATTATATATAGCCATTGAGGTAATATGTACTTACGTACTAGAACAGCTATCTCAAACAAAAAATGTTCGCTACTCGCGTGTTCGCGCGGTTGTACCCGTAGGTAATAGTTGATTGTATTGTTAAATAGGTAAATTATATAGAGAACAATATTTAAATTTTGTCATTCATTTTGTATTTTATATTTGCTTATTTAATATAATATTATATCACAATTACATTTCAATGATATTTTATCTGTAAGTATCTGAACATTTTAAAAGGTAGGTATCTGAGTCAAATATAAAAAACGTACTAAATGTATGTTTAACAAAACTTATTAACATAACATTTAAATTACAAATATATTTATTTAAATTAGAATAAAAGTCGTTCATAAATGCTGGGCACGCGAGAGTTAAAAATGGATGAATTTATAATACTTTGACTTTGATGTGGAAACCAAAAAATAAAATAAAAGAATAATACGCAGATTTTAAAATGAAAAATTTAGCCAAATTATAATAACTTATATATGTTTCTACAAAAAAATGTCCGTAATAATATATTCGTCCTATACTTAAGTACCCATAGAAATGTCGCATCTGAACGTCTTCATTTTATAATCTATATTCCCTGACATGAGATGGCGTCTTAGGAATAATTTGTTTTATTATTAATATATGTTGGGTGTACTCCTCAGGTAAGCTCTCTCCAGAGCAGAATCGCAGGATCGTCAATGAAGAAGACCAGGATAGTACTAATAACTTGATTTAATAACTATATTTACAATGTCGTATATGACAAATAAGGATATAAGAAACGTGTGTTGCCGCTACGGTTGTACGGTGCAGTCTGAGGCCCGAACGGGGTGGTGGCATGTGTGACGTATGTATGCGTGACGTCACTGTGGGCCCGGTACGATAAAGGTTTGTTGGTTGCGCCAACATCTTCCCGCCTCTTAAAGCTCCTGGCTTTAAGCTTCATCATCATCCAGGAATGGACAGATTCGGTTGATTGCTCGACCAATCGTGCCCTTCGTTGTAAGTATGTCCGCAACTCGACATGCACCATCGGTGCCAGGATGCACTGCTTGAATCCGTCCTAGTGGCCACTTGAGCGGTGGTGTCGCCTCGTCCTTTATCAGAACCATCTGACCAGGTTGAATGTCGGGGCGGCGTCGCTGCCAACGGGTGCGCTGCTGCAACTCGCAGATATATTCCTGGCTCCATCTTGACCAAAAATGTTGCCTTGCCTGCTCGATTTTCGCATATCTTTGAAGCCGGTTAGGGTTCACTTCTTGCAGGTCTGGTGCCGGTAATGAAATGAGCGGTCTTCCTATGAAGAAATGCCCGGGGGTGAGGGGAACTAGGTCGTGCGGAGATGAGGACATAGGACATAGGGGCCTAGAATTAAGTATAGCCTCAATCTGTGCGAACAGGGTTGCTAGCTCCTCAAAGGTTAAATGCGTATTACCTATCACCCTTTTCATGTGGTATTTTGCAGACCGGACAGCTGCTTCATATAAGCCTCCAAAGTTTGGAGCATACGCGGGTGCAAAATTAAACTTAATCTTATCTTCTACAAATGACGCTGACACAGAGTTAGAAGCGGCAGTGAGAAACTCACCTAACTCGCGGTTAGCGCCAACGAAATTTTTCCTATTGTCGCAAAATATCTCTAGAGGGGGCCCTCTACGAGCCATAAAGCGACGCAATGCTAAAATAAAATCTTCAGTACTCAAAGAACTGACAGCCTCAAGATGTACGGCCTTAACCTTAAAATCTATTATGACACACAGGTAACACTTTGACAGTCTTGCGCCGCGACCTTTCCTGTCAACTGTGTAAAAAGGACCTGCGAAATCAGTTCCCACGATCTCAAAAACATATCCAGGTGTGACCCGTTGCGCTGGTAAATTGCCCATTATTTGTTGCGCAACTTCTTTCATCCTCTTACAGCGTGTACAATCACCATAAGTACGTCTCGCCAGTACTCTGCCATTCAAAGGCCAATAATGTTCACGAATAGCTGAAAGAAGAAGCTACGGTGGTGCATGCATCAACTTCAAATGAAAATACCTAAATATCAATTTAGTAAAATGATGCTTTGTATCCAGAATTATAGGATGCTTTTTGTCGTACACAAATTTCGAGTTATCTAATCGACCACCTACACGTATTAATCCTGACTCGTCTTGGTAAGGATTTAATTTACTTGAACCAGGTATAGAACTTGGGTTGCTCTTAAAATCAGCAAAGCTTTCACATTGTGATAAATAAGCCAGCTTGGACTCCGCCTGTTCAAGCTCGTCCACTGTTAGCAAACTCGACTCATACCTTTGCTTATGCACCAATACATTGATAAAACGACACACATATGCAAATATGCGACGTAATTTAAGAAAACTAGAATACCTTGACATGTCGATTATTGGCGATATCGATTTATCAATGCTTACAGTGTGTGCACGCAACTCAGGTAAGCTCGCTTGTACCGCGCCGCGCTGTTCAGGCCATTGGCTTTCGTTATCCTGCAGGAATGCAGGTCCCTCCCACCACAGTGACAACGACTGTACTTCGCCCGGGTATACTCCGCGCGAAGCCAGGTCGGCTGGGTTCTGCGCTGAGGGGACATACATCCACATGGCGTTTGAACATTTGTCATTAATCTCCGCGACTCGGTGCGATACAAATGTGCATAACTTGTTTGTCGGAATGCACAGCCATTCCAATACTATTTTACTGTCTGACCAAAAGTACCTATTCTTAATATTGCATCGTAAAGCTTGTACAGCCTTTTCACATAAGCGTGAAACTAATAAGGCTCCACAAAGCTCCAGACGGGGAATGGTCGTGGCCTTTAAAGGTGCGACCTTCGACTTAGCGCATAAAAGTCGTACTGTGTAATTACCTAACTCATCCATTGATCGCAAATAAACACATCCAACATATGCCTTCGAGGCATCCGAAAATGCATGGATTTCGATTGTTACCGCATTGCTACAACTTGCATGACGCGGAATACTTATTTCCTTTAAATAACCTATGTTATTTATAAACCTAGTCCAGATACAGTCAGGCGCCTGGGGAATTTCCTCGTCCCAGTCCAATTTCTGTGACCAGAGTGATTGCAAGAAAATTTTACATAAAATAACATATACACTCAACAGCCCTAAAGGATCAAAAATGCTTGACACTACAGATAGGACAGCCCTTTTAGTGTACTTAACATGGTTATGTATCAACTGCAATTTCGAACATTTGATTAAAATATTATCCTCATTAGAATTCCATTCAACACCTAAAGTGTTACTTTGATTGGATATTTTCAAATTATCTTGCTGACAATTGCTTTCTTCCGCTACACTGCGGAGAAACTCCTTTGAGTTGCTTTTTAATTTTCTTAAATTAAAATGAGCAGAACTTAAAGTCTCGTCGATCCTTTGGTGTAAATTTATTAATTTTTTCTCATCATTTAAACCTGTTATTAAGTCGTCTATGTAAAAATCATGTAATATTATTTCTTTCACCAAATGATCGGTGCTTTCATGACCTAATTGAGCGAGACACCTAGTGCTGAGGTAGCTTGCCGATGACGTACCGTCCGTCAGGGTATTAAGCGCCAAGTACCTCATGCGCTCGGCTTCATTATTACGCCATAAAATTATTTGAAGGTGCCTCTGTGTTGGTTCCACGACTACTTGTCTATACATCTTCTCTAAATCTCCTGTGAATATGAAAGCGTGTTGACGAAATCTTATTAGAATAGAGAAAATGTCGTCTTGCACCGTGGGACCCACCATGAGGATATCATTGAGCGAATAACCAGAATCAGTCTTCGCTGAGGCATCAAATACCACGCGACACTTTGTGGACTCGCTTTGCTCTTTTAAAATTGGATGATGCGGTAAGAAATAGGCTTTTTTCTGGTTTGTCACTCTCCGATAAATGACCTAATTCGGCATATTCATTAATAAAATCTACATATTGCGATTTTACGTCAGGCTGCCACTTAAAACGTTTCTCTAATGAGTCGAATCGTTTTCTCGCTAATCTGTATGAGTCACCCAGCACATCTGGATGCGTACTAAACGGCAACGTAACGCAAAACCTCCCGTCAGCTAAGCGTTTCGTGTTTTGCTTGAAGTGAGCTTCGTACGTCTCCTCTTCTGGGGACAACACTGGTGTAGTTGGCACTTCCTCCAACTCCCAAAACTTGCTTAGCTGATTACGTATTTCCATACTAAATCCACAATGAGTGCTTTTTACCTTTGAACTGCTGCTATCGTTACTACTTAACATTACAGGTCCTACCATTAACCAGCCAAGTATAGAATTTTGCAACATGGGCTTATTGTGCCCCAGCCTTAACCTTTCACTGCTAATTACATCCCAAAAAATGTCCGCTCCCAATAACATATCTATTTGTGAAGGCTTATAATAAGCAGGGTCAGCTAAAACAACATTTTGTGGAACAACAATATTCGAAACGTCCACCTGTACTAACGGCAACTGACCCGTTATCTGGAGAATAACAAAAGCATCGACCTTTATACACGATTCCTTATCACTGCGCTCGCGCGGCTGGATTGACACGGTGCAACGTCTCAGCGCATCAAACGAAATATTATTAATGCCGGTCACCCGAACCGTGTCAACAGGTTCACTTTGTATGCCTAACTTATTCCTCAGCGCCTCCGTAATAAAACAAGACTGCGAACCACAGTCTAATAGACAGCGGGCTTCGTAAGTTTTGTTTGCGTTTATATTTTTTATTGAAATTATTGCAGTTGATAGTAATACCTGATTTTCAACGCTGGCTGATAACGATATAGGTGTAGACACAGACTCCTTGCTTTCTACACTTTTCTGAGGACTGGATGTCATTGTTTTATGCAGCAGAGTATTGTGTTTACGTCTACATATAGCACATGGACTCGATTTACATTGGTGGGAATAATACCCACCTCGGAAACAGTTCATACAAATCTTTAATTTTCTTATAAAGTGTTTCTTTCGTCCAATGACATTTGGTTAAATTTTTCACAATTATATAAGAAATGATCCCCACTACATATGCGGCAAACTCGTGCATTATTTACGTTTAAGTGGCTCGACGTGTTAGACTCGCTTGCCGTCGCGACAAATGCCTTTTGAACCTTATCCATTCGTTTATACGCAACTTGTTTGTCAGGCTTGTCGCTAGTGCTAGTGTTTGCACTTATCATTTCCTAAACGTCGGCCCTTTGTCGCAAAAACTCATAAAAGTTTTCTAAAGTGGAATTCTCGGTTAAACTATTCCTATACTCCTCCCATTTCGTACTGGTTGCAGTATCTAATTTGTTCGCGAACATAAATATAATGAGCGTGTCCCAGTTATCAACCTTTTCACCTAAACTACTTAAAGCCCTCAAATGTTTCGACACATGGTCAATTAAGAAACGCAATGATTTATCAGACTCCCTTCCAATAAAAGACATATCAAACACTGACTTAAGGTGAGTATGAATCAGCTGACGTTTGTTATCAAATCTACCGCTAACGAGTTTCCAGGCCGCTTCGCAATTTGCCGCCGATATGTCCAATGATTCAATAACAGACGCTGCGCTTCCTAATAAGGATGCTTTTAAATATTGATACTTGCAAATATCACTGAGATTGTCATTATTGTGCACAATTGACAGGTACACATCGCGAAATTATAACCATTTGTTTGTACTGCCATCAAATGTAGGCAGCTTGATGGTCGGAAGCCTAACGCCGGCGTCAGCCCCACTGTGGGACGAGCGCGCGTCCATCCCACCATCAAATCCCGTGGCCTCCGAGGAGCGAGGCTCATTAGCTGCGATCAACTCCTGAGCACTACTCATCGCGATAAAAAACAATTTTTCCGTATTTTCCCGCTCGCTAAATTCCACTTGCTCCTCGGCGGGTTTGCCTGACTTCGCCTCATTAACCTCAATTTGAGTTTGAATTTTATCATAGTCTTCAAACAATGTGTCCGCTTTCCGTAATCGTAATTTTAACTCATTTAAATTTCCCTGCCTATGTCTTTTAAACTCCTCTAAATAATTCCTAAATGTAGTTAATCGCCCCTTAATAGATGCCCTCTTCGCTTTGAACTCTGTGTCAGTCATTATGCAAACAAACAAGATTAGTAGGTAAAATAGATTGCAATAAATACCTCAATACGTAAGCTTGCCTTTTTCATATGAAACAGCTGTGCGCCGAGACCGGGGATACCGTAGAAAAATAGACACTCGGCGCAGGCGACGTGGATCGGCGCATGCGCAGCGGACGGCACACTGGAATATTCGGCCGGACAACTATTAATTACCTTATAAAAACTAACTATTTGCCTACTTGTATCGTACTGATGCGATAAGAGAAGTGACAGATAAGAAGGATCGGGCGAAATAATAAAGGAATGCAATTATGCGATCGATGCGCTCAAGTTCTATACCTGGTTCAAGTAAATTAAATCCTTACCAAGACGAGTCAGGATTAATACGTGTAGGTGGTCGATTAGATAACTCGAAATTTGTGTACGACAAAAAGCATCCTATAATTCTAGATACAAAGCATCATTTTACTAAATTGATATTTAGGTATTTTCATTTGAAGTTGATGCACGCACCACCGCAGCTTCTTCTTTCAGCTATTCGTGAACATTATTGGCCTTTGAATGGCAGAGTACTGGCGAGACGTACTTATGGTGATTGTACACGCTGTAAGAGGATGAAAGAAGTTGCGCAACAAATAATGGGCAATTTACCAGCGCAACGGGTCACACCTGGATATGTTTTTGAGATCGTGGGAACTGATTTCGCAGGTCCTTTTTACACAGTTGACAGGAAAGGTCAGTAGTTACGTTGTACCAGTTCTGGCGCACTGAGTCAGAAGGGGTACAAGTAAGATGTTCGTCGACTCACGATACTAAAAAAAAAAAAAAAAAAAAAGGTTTTGGCATGCTCTGATCACGAATCTGCGGTCCATTTTTGCGTAGGACGCACGGTTCCGAAGATGTGCAGATCAATTAACTCTTATCTAATTGATATCCGCTGCGAGCCTCCACCGTCATTAGCACTCCATTGTCCTTATCTACTTATCTATTGTTGATTGAGTACCGTCATTATCTATTATTCGTCAGCGTGTGGGTCGGCTTATGCTATTGTATTATACTCCTTTGTTCCTATCTACAACACTAATCTGAATCATCAATAAAACACATTACCTAATTTTGTAAAATTTTTTATTTATATAATACAAAATCTTATTACTTATTATCTATAAAATAGGAGCGAAACATCTCATCCACTAACATATCGTTGTACAATGTGTTCTCTGTAAATATACTCGTAAAACTATACATTGAACATCCCTGAAACTTATATAGTAAATACATTAAGCAATATTCGCCACAAACTGAAGTCCTATCAACATTCCAGTTCTATCTTTTACAATTTCGTACAGGTGCCCGTCCATATGAATCAAAATATTCACCGACGTCATTCGTATCGATATATAAAGCTACCCAATGTGACCCTGGTTTATCATCTATACCCAAATTGCATATTACCTACTCAGGTCATAAATTCTATCACATGTTTAATATAAAATAATTGAAACGAGTTTATTCATTATGTAACCATTTATATACCAAAATGAACTTAACAAAACATAGATTCTTATGACACTATAGTTTATATTATAAAATGACCTCCGTAATTTTGAATACAGACCTTCAAACTGCGCGGCCAGTCGTCTATCGCAGCCCGAACGAGGTCCATGTCATATCGGCGGCTGCCTTAATCAAGGATGTCTTGAGTGACTCCAAATTGGGATGAGGCTTTGAGCACGCCCTTTCCTCCAAGTGTTGCCATATCTTGTAATCTAACGGATTCAAATCTGGACTGGTCTTTGTGTCGGATGAAGTCGATTTCACGCGCCGCCAGCCAGTCTTTTTTTTTGTTTTTAAAGAACGTTACCTCCACACTAGGTTTTTCTCCTGTATCGTGGGGGCAGTTTACAAACACAAATTTCACAAGGACAAACATCCAAACTCGGAACAATTACTTGTAGGTCGTACAAATACTTGTTCCGTGCGGGATTCGAACCCGCGACCCCCAAGCGCAGCCACTCATTGCTAAGCCACTACGCCACGGAGCTGTCAAAAGTCTTGTGTGCTCTTCGCTCTATGAGCTGACGCCGATTCTTGTTGGAATACCCAGTGCCTGTTATTGAACATGGTATGAGAAACAGGTTACACAAGGTTCGTCAGGACTGTATTTTGATACACAACTGCATTCGTTTTTAAACCTTTCTCACAAAAATGTACCTCTGTTAAGCCCCAATAAGAAACTCCCAACCACACCATGAGCGAGGATGGAAAATGACCCCGTTGGACACGCGGAATACGGTTGCTCGCTTCTTCACTACTGTGTGCGTACACCTTATCATTTTGTTTGTTGTAGCTCTCTTCTATGGTAAAAATTTTTTCATCCGAAAAAAGAATTTCCCGATATTTTTTCCCGCGTACCGCTTCAACAAAGCGCGGCATCTCTTCAGTCTCAGATCCATTAGACGAGCATTCAAACGATGTCCTGTTTTTCTTCGATATGCCCGAAGCCCTAAGTCTTCATTTAACGCCGTGGTTCTGCTTAACCCCATCTGAAGGGCCAACAGTTTCTGCTTACGTTTGGGATTTCTTTGAATTCGCACCTTTACAGCTTTTATCACTGCTGGAGTCCTAACAAATCGAGGGCGACCACTTCTTGACCTGTCATCTACACTAGAGTCTTCATTGTAGCGTTTGATGGTACGATAAACGAATCTTTTGGTTATATTCAAATTTTTCAGTATATCAAAAAATTTAATTGGCGCGTAATCGCAACTGCAACACGGTCTTTTTTAAGCGTCCACTCCATATGTAAAAATGAGTAAAATTCTAAAAAGTATACAGTTTTATTCTCATGAATAATTCGAATTCAATAAACTTTTTTGTGGCCAGCATTCTAAAAGAAAAGTTTTTACTGTGTGACAATACTTATGACCTGACTAGGTATATACGTTGGTACGTGGGTGTACATGGACAGTCTGTTAACAGCATAAACATTATTTTCTAGACTGGGGTGAATCTTTTTCAGATGTTGTTGTACATCTAGTGTATCCATGATACAGCGTGACCACTTTTTAATGAGGGAATCTACCAAAGATACTGCTAAAATCTGCTGAAATCTACTAGATCGCATTTTAAAATCTACTAATTTTTAGAGTAATATTTGAGCCGTTTTGGGTAGATACGAATTGAAATAAAACACATTTGTTAATAAACCCTACATTTAATCAATCATTTATGATGAATATTTTTGTATTATCATTGTCATCGAATGTTTTAACATTTTTATATAATTGTTTTTCATTTTTCATTGTTTTCAACATTGAATTACCAGGTTCAAATTTTGTACATTTTCCCCATTTCTTTAACCCCTACTTAGCATGTAAAATTGCACGAACGTTTTGGTTATTAAATCTGTTACGATCTTTTATTTTTATTTTCTTTATTGCAGAGAAAATGCGTTCACATTTGGCGTTCGATACTGGTAAACAAAACATTTGCTTTGCAAATTTACTGATGTTTCTAAATTGAGGTTTATTGTCAGCATGACGTAGTTTACTTACTGACGCCCAAAACTGTTCAACATTAGTGACAGCCTCTCCGCTGCTGGTACTCAGGGTTAAGATTAGGTTCCCTGAATTCATTGTCGATTATTTAAATGTCACTTTCGCACACACAATGTTCAGAAATTTTGAGGCAATATTAAACAAACTTGTAAATTCAGCATGTACAGTAGTTTGGGGATCTAAGAATCACATAATTTCAAAAATATCGTCATCAAATGGTGGTCTTATTTTTAACTACACACACAAAGATTCTTGACACCTTTTAAAATATCTTTAAGCTGTTGCGGTTGTATTTGAGCGCGATGTGATTCTGAATGTTTGCCAAAATTAACACCCAAATACAAATTGTTTAAGGGTAAATAATTTACGGAAGAATTGGGGTCAATATTATTCATTGATGTAGTTTTTCATATTGGCTTTTCATATAACAGCTCAAAATGGAGGCAAACATAGCTCGCATATCATTGTGCAAGTGATGCACGACAGGGTAATCTCCTTGGAAAATAGTGTTGAATTTATTTGTAAATGGTAATATATAATCAATGAAATAGAAATATAGTTTTATCGTTTCGTCATTTAAGGCATTATAAATAAATTCCACAGATCTATCTCCATTTGGGTATTTCACTGTCCCTGATAATATAATTTCAATGCTGACCATTGTTACGATCCAGAAAAACCAATCATATTTTTGTTATGTTTTGCTGAAGCACTATGCTCTTTGATAGACACAATTCTTGCACAAATTTAAGAACTACAAGCTTTATAATAAGCATTATTGTCATGACATTTTAAGCCACTTTGAAAATAATGGGTTTTCTTCCCACTCCGCACGATAAGTTTGATCGTATCTTCTTTTCATTTTAAATTACATAAATGTATGATTCCACCAAAGCAAACAGTACAAATGAACACAACGACTAATAAAACTGTGTTAACTATCATTATAGATGCAACTTAAAAATTATGTAAGTTGAAAGACATATTTTATAAAAATAGTCTTTTTCTATTGGAAATTTAAATTCAATTTGCTATGCTCACAATAACATTCATTCAATAATAAGGGAATTCCAAATCACTTTCTTGTGTTGCCAACTGTAAAATTAAAACTTTTTGGACATGGATGCTTGGTTTTAAGCCTAATATTCTTTGATAGCGAATTAATACCAAAACCTACCGATGTGTTTCTCATTTCTACTAAATTCTACTATGACATTTTATCCTACTAGATTATCGACTTATTTGCTTTAAATCTACTAAAAAAGTAGAAATCTACTAAAAGTGGTCACGCTGCCATGATATTTGTTTAGGCCTGAGTCGGCGCTCGGGTCGAGCGGGAGGCGCGCCTGACGGCGGAGGCGCGGGGGGGTGCAGTCTGGTGCGGTGCCCGGCTGCGCCGGCGTCGGGTTTTGCGCTTCACTTATCGCAGAGCGTGGATCTGGGTAGTTGCCCGTTGTGTGAATAGTTTAGTCGCACCTCTGCCTTAACGTATATACTTCGCGAACCTGAGTAGTTTGCCGCGCGGTCCGGTGATATTGCTTTTTTCACAAAGGTCGAGTTTGTATGTGACGCGCGTTCGGTTAAATCTTGTTGGACTTTATTGGATTAACCTAATGACAATTGGCTTGTCTCCAATTAACAAGTGAGAAACGAGTGTAATTTACTAGGTTCTTAAATTTTTGTGACGGACTGCCACTTCGATATAAAGAATAGAGGTGAAGCCTTGGGGTCGGCGGTTCTGCAACCAGCAGGAAGTCAGGTTACATAATTTAACACAATCCCACCACAACACAGTCAAGCACACCCACACTTACACCTGAATCTTCCTAAGGTAGACCCTACTTCGAAGAAATAGGTAAGTTTTTGTTTGGTCCCCCTTTTACCGCTAACGTGTAATATTCCACAAGCCATTTAGGCCGACCTCCTGTTGCTCGTCGAGTGGAACTCCTGATGGGCCCGAGTTCCACGACCTTTGCCCGGGTAACTAGAGGCCGTAACAATTGGTAGCAGGGCGTGGTTTTCCTGATGGGTTTTGAAACCACTCCCAGCTCAATACGTAACGTTTGTTGCAATACGTATTAATAATTTTGTTTTGTTCGCGTGTTATTTGTTAGCGGATAGGATCGGTGTATAGAACCGTGTAGTAACCGTATTTTTTGAGTTTTATTTACTTTATTCGGTCGCTTACTTTGTTAGTGGTAGGTAGAATTGTGCCACGCCCGCGGCCGGGCGTAAGCGGACTGTTTAGGTATTTACCTTAGGTTTAGGTACACGCGTCGAGTAGGGTTTATAATTACCGTTGCTACATAAGCGTGGCAATTGCAAATATTGTATATGTAATAATTATCAATCAGCGTTGTCTCGTAAACCGACTGTAGTTATTACTCGTGGAATAGTAATTTGTTTGAATTAAATTAATTGCGTAGTATAATTTACTGATTGGATAAATAGTATTTTGTATTGTATTATTTTTATTGTGATAATTAAACTAATTGTGTAAGTAATTTGTACTAAGTTTAATTCGGTGATAATCGTACCTTGTAATGATGCCTTCACACCGGTCACCGACGCTTCGCTTACAAGCGGAACTGCGCTGGGCTGCGAATGCTCACAGCTTGATAGGGAGACCCGATAGAATCCATAGCTTGGAGAAGCGGCTCGAGCAGGTCACGGCCCGAAGGGCCGTAGTGGAGGAGGCATGCTCCGAGATTATGGCTTCGGGAGCGGAACAGGGAGTCCTAGACTCCTGTCTTTCCGACTATGAGCAATTTTTTGCTCTCACGGATGACCTGATTGAGGCAGGGGCCAAGCAGGCTAGTGACGCGCGTGAAGCTCGGCTGGGTGTCCTGCTCGAGTCCCCTCGGAAGCAGCCCACTCACCCGGAGCTGTTGGGACGACTTCCCACTCTGGACCTGCCAAGGTTCTCCGGGGTCCTCTCCGAGTGGTTAACATTTGTGGGACTTTTTGACAGCCTAGTGGATGCCCGGAGGGATTTAACACCAAGCCAGAAGATGGCGTATCTCCTGGCCTCATTAGAGGGGGAGGCCTTGGGCGTCGTCGGCCATTTGAAGGTGTCGGACGACGCCTACCTGAACGCTCGGGACCTCCTTGCCGGAAGGTATGCCAACGTACGGCGAATTGCGGACGAGCACGTCAAACTTCTGTTAAACCTCCCGTTGCTAAAGGACCGGGCCCGACTACGACCGGACGTCGTAAATCCGGTCTTGGTGGCCTGCAACTCGTTGAGACGGCTGGATTTGCCGGTGGACGAATGGTCCTTTTTGTTGCTCCATATTGTGCTGTCCCGCCTACCTCTCGATCTTCGACTCCATTTTGAGGAGAGGTACGGCGGAGACGGCGCCTCCTATATTCCTCCCTTCAGGGATCTGCTGCGGTTCTTGGAGGAGCAGTGCCGGCAGATTGAAAACGCAGCGGGCACCGCCGGAGATCTGCGGACTGCTAACCGAACCGTGACCAGGGAAAGGCGAAACCCCCCGGCCAAGTTGTTGGCAACCCCCCTCAGACCTAGTGGTGCTCCTGCGGGAGGGCGCCCCCTCCTATCATCTTATAGTGGCCTAGTGGCCAGGAAGGAGCCCCCCTGCTCCTATTGTAGAGCAGCAGAACACCAGGTGACGTCGTGCCCTAAATTATTAGGCAAGCCTGCCTCAGCGAGACGAACCATCGCCAGGGAGCGCCGCTGGTGCTATTCATGTTTAGAACGGCACCTCCAACGAGACTGCCTGCACCAGCGGCCCTGTCCGCACTGCCAGGGCAAGCACCACGCCGTTTTGTGCCTGGGCGCGAACGGCTCTTTCTCCCGGGGCTCGGCTGGGCCCTCATCCCCCACGGGCGGGGGCGCCCAGCCACCCCCTCTGACAGGTGACGCTCGTCGCTCTCCTACCGACGACCCTGCCCCTGGGTTCGGAGGGGGTTCCCCTCACGACCAGTCGGGGGGTCGTTCCCCCAGGGGCGGGGGGTTCGTCACCCCCCCTCGGAGGGTCGAGAGGGACTTCGCGGCCACTCAGCGATCAGCGAGATCCTTCTCACCCCCATTAGCAGAGAGGCCGCGACTGGAGTACCACCCCCCCCCCCTTTGGTCGGTCCCGCTACTACGGGCTCCCTGAGACCTCGAAGCTGTCCAGGGCCTCCAGGCCAAGGTTCCCAGAAGCCCCCCAGGTCGGCCCGTTCTGCGATTTTCATCCACGGGTCATTGAGATGCCGCCGGAATTCCGCTTTCCGGACCCCCGGCTTGAGTGCCGGTCCGACGAAGGCAGCTCCTGCTAGGAAACTGCCGCCCTAGCTCCCACCACGGCCGCCTTCACTGATCCTTTAAGCCGTCCGCAGTCCACCTGTCAAACTGTTCTATTGCCGACGGCCGCCGTGAAGGTGTACAACCCGAGTGGCGACTGCTTAACTGTTCGCGCTCTATTGGATTCAGGTTCACAACGCTGTGTGGCCTCCACTCGGTTAGTGGGAAGACTAGGGCTCCCCTGGAGCTCCAAATCATGTCCAATGGTAGGTATTGGAGGTGCAGAGCCTCCTGCTCCTAGGGGACAAGCAAGGCTGGTGTTTGGTCCTGCAAGCGAACACCTCCACATCTTAGTTAAGGTAAATGTCCTCGATGATATTGTAGGCTTTCTCCCTAATGCCCGTATAAATGATAGCGCGGTTTGTTGTACGTCTGGCTTGAGACCGGCAGACCCTCAATGGTCCCAACCTGGGCCGATAGATTTGTTGCTGGGGGCCGACGTGCTGGGGTTCATCCTGTTAGGCGAGATACGAGCCCTACAGCCCGATGGCTTGTCAGCCGTGTCCACTGTATTTGGGCACAGTTTCTTTGGACCGGTTCTGTGGTCTCCACCGCATCAGGCAGCCGACCCGCTCCCAGTGGCGGGCGTGTCTCTTTCGGACGTCGTCCAGCGGTTCTGGGAAATTGAGGAGCCGCCACACGCGCCTCGAGTCAACCCTCTGGACCGTGAGTGCGAGTTGTTCTACCAGAACAATACCGGCCGCCGTGTCGACGGTCGCTTTGTCACCCGCTTACCCTTTCTTGACTCACGGCCTCCTTTGGGCCAATCTCGGACCATGGCCGAAAAGAGGTTGCTTTCTATGGAGCGCCGTATGCGTCGCGACACAGCCTTTCGCGACAAGTATGTCGAGTTCATGCGCGAATATCAAGAGCTGGGTCACATGTCACCTTCTCATTTCGACTGGCGATCACATGAACACTACTTCCTCCCCCACCACGCGGTTTTGAAGTCCCCTGGGAGTAAGATTCGGGTGGTTTTCGACGGCTCCGCCCCCTCGTCCAATGGGGTGTCCCTGAACCAGTGTCTCCACTCTGGTCCTAAATTGATCAGGGACATATCCGACATTTTGACCCACTTCCGTCGGCATCAAGTTGTTTTTGTAGCCGACATTCGGATGATGTTTCGACAATCAGTGGTCCACCGTGATGACCGTCGATATCAGCTGATCCTGTGGCGCGAGAAGCCCAGCGATCCGATACAAGTGTTCGAGTTGAACACCACCACCTATGGACTCCGATCCAGCCCGTATGTCGCCATGCGAACCCTCCTCGAACTAGCTGAGAGAGAGCGCCTAAGATACGCTCGGGGGGCTTCTATTTTGGAGACCTCGGTCTACATGGACGATATTTGTACGGGTGCCTCCACCGTCGAGGAGGCCCTCGTATTGCGAGACGAATTGATTGCCATCCTGAAGTCGGGAGGTTATGAGCTGCGCAAATGGTTGTCGAACTCCCCTCATATTTTGAAGGACCTCCCAGGAGAGGATCAACAAGACCCTCATCTATTCGAGCACCCTGACAATCCTAATTTGTTGACTGTGCTTGGCATTCAATATCAGCCTGTTCAGGATACCTTCACGTATCGAGTCAAGATCGATCCCCCCCCTAAATCATGGACCAAGCGCTCTGTGTTGTCAACTGTAGCTCGCACCTTCGATCCTAATGGTTGGATTACTCCGGTCATCTTTTTGGCTAAGTGTTTCCTTCAAAAACTCTGGATATCCGGGTTGGGTTGGGACGACCCTATAAGCGGTGCTCTCTTGCGAGAGTGGCTCTCAATTGTGTCCTCCCTTCCAGACATCGACCGGGTCTCCATGTCAAGGTGCTTCCTCCCTCCAGGGAAATGCAGGGTTACCCTGCACGGATTTTGCGACGCCTCTGAGAAGGGTTACGCTGCTGTTGTATATTTGCGGACGGTGAGCTCTTCTGGCCATACTTCCGTCCATCTCGTACTTGCTAAAAGCAAAGTGGCTCCCATTAGGTCCCGCTTAACTATCCCTAAGTTGGAACTGTCTGGAGCTGCTCTTCTCACGCGACTGCTCAACCACGTTCACTCCTCCTTGAAGTCGGTAATCGACATTACGGACGTCTACGCTTGGTCGGACAGTGAGATAGTACTTTGTTGGCTCCGAGCGGCACCTCACAATCTTGAGGTCTTCGTGTCGAACCGCGTGTCCCAAATCCAGAATTCTGTCACTTGTCTAACGTGGAGACATGTCCCAGGGGAGTTGAATCCAGCAGACTGTGCTTCTCGTGGCTGTGAGGCCTCCTACTTGGTTGATCACCCGCTGTGGTGGGGGCCCGGCTGGTTAGCTGAGTCTCAGGCGTTCTGGCCCCAGAACAAATACTCTGAACCAATTGAATTGCCTGGCCTACGAGCCCGAGTAGGAGCGGTCAAGGATAAGCCCACTCGTGACCTCTCCTTACTAGAACGGTACAGCTCTCTCGACAAGCTCTTGGGAGTAACGGCTTGGTTGCGTCGATTTGTCCGCAACTCGAGAGACCCTAGATCTAACCGAATATCGGATTCCGCCTTGTCCCCTAGCGAGCGGCGCGAAGCCTTGATGCATTGGACCCGTATGATCCAAGCGGAGCATTTCGAGCTCGTGATTGATACCTTGAAGCGGGGCTTAGTTGTCAAGGGTGCGCTGGCCCGCCTGAACCTCTTCCTGGATGACTCGGGGATGCTTCGCGTGGGCGGACGTTTGAAAAATTCTCAACTGCCGTACGAGGCTCGACACCCTCTACTGCTCCCCAAGGACGGCGCCTTGGTTCGGTTGCTGGTAACTCACTACCATGTTCAGAATGCCCACGCTGGGTGCAACGCACTTTCGGCCATTTTGCAGCGGGAGTTTTGGATTTTGGCGGGTCGACGCACCATTCGGAGCGTCATCTTTAAGTGCATATCTTGTTATAAGTTGAAGGCGCCCATATCACAGCCGATGATGGGCGACTTACCACCCGACCGCGTCAGAGCCATCCGACCATTCGCGGGAGTCGGAACTGACTTCGCTGGCCCCTTCCTCGTCAAGTCCTCTAACCTTCGTAACGCGCGTGCTCATAAGGCCTATCTGTGCGTTTTCGTGTGCCTCTCCACTAAGGCTGTTCACTTAGAACTTGTAAGTGCCCTTAGCACGGAGGCCTTTTTGTCCACACTGGGTCGCTTCGTATCGCGTCGCGGTTTACCGGACCTGATCCGGTCGGATTGCGGAACTAATTATAAGGGTACTGATAGGTATTTGAAGGAGGTCGTTGAATTTCTGTCTAGCAACAGGACCTATTTAACTACTGCGATGTCCAAGAAGGGCATCCAGGGCATGGGGCGGTATTTTTGAGGCGGTGGTGAAGGTTGCAAAGACGCATCTCCGTCGCGTTATTGGCGAAACTATTTTGACATTTGAAGAGCTTGCCACCGTATTCTGTAAAATTGAAGCAGTCCTCAACTCTCGGCCCCTCTGTCCCCTCTCGTCCGATCCGAATGATTTAGAGGTTCTAACCCCTGGCCACTTCCTGATAGGCCAGCCGCTTAACGCCCTGCCCGAGTACCCCTTCCGGGAAATAGTCTCTTCGCGGCTGAGCAGATTTGACATGCTGCAACAAATAACTCAGAGCTTTTGGCACCGATGGTCTCTGGAGTACCTACATCTTTTGCAGCAGCGCGTTAAGTGGTCTGACAAGACGGACCCCCCTCGGGTTGGAGACCTCGTGTTAGTTAAAGAACCTAACGCCTCGCCCTTGTATTGGCGCCGTGGGCGCATTGTCAAGTTGTCGTATGGACCGGATGGGATCCCTAGGGTGGCCGAGGTTTTGGTTGGAGATTCGGTTTTGCAACGTGCCGTCTCTACCCTATCCCGTTTGCCAATTTACTCGCGGACCTAGATCCTCATGTCCGGGACGGGGGCTTGTTTAGGCCTGAGTCGGCGCTCGGGTCGAGCGGGAGGCGCGCCTGACGGCGGAGGCGCGGGGGGGTGCAGTCTGGTGCGGTGCCCGGCTGCGCCGGCGTCGGGTTTTGCGCTTCACTTATCGCAGAGCGTGGATCTGGGTAGTTGCCCGTTGTGTGAATAGTTTAGTCGCACCTCTGCCTTAACGTATATACTTCGCGAACCTGAGTAGTTTGCCGCGCGGTCCGGTGATATTGCTTTTTTCACAAAGGTCGAGTTTGTATGTGACGCGCGTTCGGTTAAATCTTGTTGGACTTTATTGGATTAACCTAATGACAATTGGCTTGTCTCCAATTAACAAGTGAGAAACGAGTGTAATTTACTAGGTTCTTAAATTTTTGTGACGGACTGCCACTTCGATATAAAGAATAGAGGTGAAGCCTTGGGGTCGGCGGTTCTGCAACCAGCAGGAAGTCAGGTTACATAATTTAACACAATCCCACCACAACACAGTCAAGCACACCCACACTTACACCTGAATCTTCCTAAGGTAGACCCTACTTCGAAGAAATAGGTAAGTTTTTGTTTGGTCCCCCTTTTACCGCTAACGTGTAATATTCCACAAGCCATTTAGGCCGACCTCCTGTTGCTCGTCGAGTGGAACTCCTGATGGGCCCGAGTTCCACGACCTTTGCCCGGGTAACTAGAGGCCGTAACAATATTACTGCTATTAGTAGATTACTACAGTACAATCTACTCAATGACTAACATAGGAATGATCAATTATGTGATTTCTAAATATTAAATTGCATTTTTTCTGTTATACAAAACCTATTTGAGTCATCAATACACTGAATAAGACGCAACACGAAGAATGTGAGATAAGGTTGTTGACGCATAAAGTTATTATCAATTCTACTGTAGAAATTCTTTAGATTAGAATTATTACTTACTGGTACTATATAAGACCAAGCAACTGCGGTCATGGAGTTAGTGTATGGTCGTTTGACCGCAGTGTATCTATCAATAATACATTTGTGTTACTTCAACGCATCAAAGGCCATAGATGTAAGTGTTTAATCTATTGACAAACTTACTTTTCTTTCTGTTATTTTTTTTACGTGTGTATGATTTTGAACGACAGGCCTGTTGGTCTAGTGGTTAGTGACCCTGACTGTTATGCCGGAGGTCGTGGGTTCGATTCCCACCCAGGACAAATGTTTGTGTGATGAGCACGATCATTTGTTCTGTGTCTGGGTGTAATTTATCTATAATATTTATGTATTTAGAAATATATAAGTATGTTTATCAGTCGTCTAGTACCCATAACACAAGCTATGCTTAGCTTGGGACTAGATGGCGTTGTGTGATAGTTGTGGAATATTATTATTATTATTTAGTGTTAACAAATTATATTTAAATATTTTGTGTGTGTATATGATTAAGCCGTGGTAGCTCAGATGGTTAGCGCAAGCTGTAAATTTTACAGTACGTAACGCGGGTTCGATCCCCGCCGACACCAATTAAATTGTTAATTGCAATTTTAAGTGTTTATTCTATTGACACACTTACTTTTCTTTCTGTTGTTTTCTTACGTGTGTATGATTTAGTGTAAAGTGAAGTGTGGGTTTTTTACAAGTGGTTATTACTTGAAAATAAAATTTTAAATTAATCATAAATTTTGTTTGATTTCCCAAAAACATTAGTTATAGTATACTATATAATACAAAATTGGTTCAACAGAAAAACAATTTTTAAAACTGTTGACGACGAATGTTAGAATTTTTAATATTGAAGAATACAAATGTCCAAAATACAATGATTTGGTAAATGTCATAAATTTAAACAAACGTTATGTGTGTAATGATCATATATTTGCAAAAAAATAATCACAAAATTTTACATTGTTCTTGTGACGAAGTGTGGGTTTCTTTACAAGTGTTTATTGCTTGAAAATAAAATTTTAAATTAATCATAAATTTTGTTTGATTTCCCAAAAACATTAGTTATAGTTTAAATATTGTGTGTGTATATGATTAAGCCGTGGTAGCTCAGATGGTTAGCGCAAGCTGTAAATTTTACAGTACGCGACCCAGGTTCGAACCCCGCCGACACCAATTAAATTGTTAATTGCAATTTTAAGTGTTTATTCTATTGACACACTTACTTTTCTTTCTGTTATTTTCTTACGTGTGTATGATTTAGTGTTAACAAATTATATTTAAATATTGTGTGTATATGATTAAGCCGTGGTAGCTCAGATAGTTAGCGCAAGCTGTAAATTTCACAGTACGCGACCCAGGTTCGAACCCCGCCGACACCACTTAAATTGTTAATTGCAATTTTAAGTGCTGATTTACCACGTGCTCGGCGGTGAAGGAAAACATCGTGAGGAAACCTGCATGTCTGAGAAAATTTCGAAGGCATGTGAAGTTCGCCAACACGCATTGAGACCGCGCCACGGACATTTCCTAGCCATAAATACAAAGACAATAGCAGAAAGTAAAAAGTTAAAAAATACTTTTTTAACAATGACAGTCATTAGTTGATCATTAGTGAATGTGATTCTGTTTTCTTAAATTACAGGAAGAAAAGAGCAGAAGGAAGAAATGGGATGATGGGAAGTAATGAAGAATGAATTGTTATGTGAAGTTTGTTGGAACAAACATATTTTAGTCACGTGTAAATGCTTTTAACATTTTGGTTCAAAATGACACAAAATCTAAAAAATATTAGATACATCATCGACATGGACGGATTTTACATTACATATCCTCATAAACATTTTCAATGTAGAGAAATGGCTATTCTAGACGTAAAACTATCTAATAAAAATGATTCGTTTATCGATCATTATTTGTTTCGGCCAAGTTATCCTTTCAATTATGTGTCGCCAAAAGACAAAAAAACTGTTCGTTATTGTGAAATACACGTGCACGGCGTTCCATATTTTGATGTGACCGAAGAATTAAAATGTGCCTACAAACAAGAGAACATCATTCCCATACTAAATTGGTATATTAGAAATTTGTGCAAAGACGAAGTGATCGCATACAAAGGTGGTTCAACAGAAAAACAATTTTTAAAAATGTTGACGACGAATGATAGAATTTTTAATATTGAAGAATACAAATGTCCAAAATACAATGATTTGGTAAATGTCATAAATTTAAACAAACGTTATGTGTGTAAAAATCATATATTTTCAAAAAATAAACACAAAATTTTACATTGTTCTTGTGACGAAGTGTGGGTTTTTTACAAGTGGTTATTACTTGAAAATAAAATTTTAAATTAATCCTAAATTTTGTTTGATTTCCCAAAAACATTAGTTATAGTATACTAAATAATACAAAATTGGTTCAACATAAAAACAATTTTTAAAAATGTTGACGACGAATGTTAGAATTTTTAATATTGAAGAATACAAATGTCCAAAATACAATGATTTGGTAAATGTCATAAATTTAAACAAACGTTATGTGTGTAATAATCATATATTTGCAAAAAAATAATCACAAAATTTTACATTGTTCTTGTGACGAAGTGTGGGTTTTTTACAAGTGGTTATTACTTGAAAATAAAATTTTAAATTAATCATAAATTTTGTTTGATTTCCCAAAAACATTAGTTATAGTATACTATATAATACAAAATTGGTTCAACAGAAAAACAATTTTTAAAAATGTTGACGACGAATGTTAGAATTTTTAATATTGAAGAATACAAATGTCCAAAATACAAAGATTTGGTAAATGTCATAAATTTAAACAAACGTTATGTGTGTAATGATCATATATTTGCAAAAAAATAATCACAAAATTTTACATTGTTCTTGTGACGAAGTGTGGGTTTCTTTACAAGTGTTTATTGCTTGAAAATAAAATTTTAAATTAATCATAAATTTTGTTTGATTTCCCAAAAACATTAGTTATAGTATACTATATAATACAAAATTGGTTCAACAGAAAAACAATTTTTAAAAATGTTGACGACGTATGTTCGAATTTTTACTATTGAAGAATACAAATGTCCAAAATACAATGATTTGGTAAATGTCATAAATTTAAACAAACGTTATGTGTGTAATAATCATATATTTGCAAAAAAATAATCACAAAATTTTACATTGTTCTTGTGACGACGTGTGGGTTTCTTTACAAGTGGTTATTGCTTGAAAATAAAATTTTAAATTAATCATAAATTTTCTTTGATTTCCCAAAAACATTAGTTATAGTATACTATATAATACAAAGGTGGTTCAACAGAAAAACAATTTTTAAAATTGTTGACGACGAATGATAGTTTTTATTAATTTTATTTTCAAGCAATAAACACTTGTAAAAAACCCACACTTCGTCACAAGAACAATGTAAAATTTTGTGTTTATTTTTTGAAAATATATGATTTTTACACACATAACGTTTGTTTAAATTTATGACATTTACCAAATCATTGTATTTTGGACATTTGTATTCTTCAATATTAAAAATTCTAACATTCGTCGTCAACATTTTTAAAAATTGTTTTTATGTTGAACCAATTTTGTATTATTTAGTATACTATTACTAATGTTTTTGGGAAATCAAACAAAATTTAGGATTAATTTAAAATTTTATTTTCAAGTAATAACCACTTGTAAAAAACCCACACTTCGTCACAAGAACAATGTAAAATTTTGTGTTTATTTTTTGAAAATATATGATTTTTACACACATAACGTTTGTTTAAATTTATTACATTTACCAAATCATTGTATTTTGGACATTTGTATTCTTCAATATTAAAAATTCTATCATTCGTCGTCAACATTTTTAAAAATTGTTTTTCTGTTGAACCACCTTTGTATGCGATCACTTCGTCTTTGCACAAATTTCTAATATACCAATTTAGTATGGGAATGATGTTCTCTTGTTTGTAGGCACATTTTAATTCTTCGGTCACATCAAAATATGGAACGCCGTGCACGTGTATTTCACAATAACGAACAGTTTTTTTGTCTTTTGGCGACACATAATTGAAAGGATAACTTGGCCGAAACAAATAATGATCGATAAACGAATCATTTTTATTAGATAGTTTTACGTCTAGAATAGCAATTTCTCTACATTGAAAATGTTTATGAGGATATGTAATGTAAAATCCGTCCATGTCGATGATGTATCTAATATTTTTTAGATTTTGTGTCATTTTGAACCAAAATGTTAAAAGCATTTACACGTGACTAAAATATGTTTGTTCCAACAAACTTCACATAACAATTCATTCTTCATTACTTCCCATCATCCCATTTCTTCCTTCTGCTCTTTTCTTCCTGTAATTTAAGAAAACAGAATCACATTCACTAATGATCAACTAATGACTGTCATTGTTAAAAAAGTATTTTTTAACTTTTTACTTTCTGCTATTGTCTTTGTATTTATGGCTAGGAAATGTCCGCGGCGCGGTCTCAATGCGTGTTGGTGAACTTCACATGCCTTCGAAATTTTCTCAGACATGCAGGTTTCCTCACGATGTTTTCCTTCATCGCCGAGCACGTGGTAAATCAGCACTTAAAATTGCAATTAACAATTTAAGTGGTGTCGGCGGGGTTCGAACCTGGGTCGCGTACTGTGAAATTTACAGCTTGCGCTAACCATCTGAGCTACCACGGCTTAATCATATACACACACAATATTTAAATATAATTTGTTAACACTAAATCATACACACGTAAGAAAATAACAGAAAGGAAAGTAAGTGTGTCAATAGAATAAACACTTAAAATTGCAATTAACAATTTAATTGGTGTCGGCGGGGATCGAACCCGCGTTACGTACTGTAAAATTTACAGCTTGCGCTAACCATCTGAGCTACCACGGCTTAATCATATACACACACAAAATATTTAAATATAATTTGTTAACACTAAATAATAATAATAATAATAATATTCCACAACCATCACACAACGCCATCTAGTCCCAAGCTGAGCAGAGCTTGTGTTTTGGGTACTAGACAACTGATAAACATACTTATATATTTCTAAATACATAAATATTATAGATAAATTACACCCAGACACAGAACAAATGATCGTGCTCATCACACAAACATTTGTCCTGGGTGGGAATCGAACCCACGACCTCCGGCATAACAGTCAGGGTCACTAACCACTAGACCAACAGGCCTGTCGTTCAAAATCATACACACGTAAAAAAATAACAGAAAGAAAGGTAAGTTTGTCAATAGATTAAACACTTACATCTATGGCCTTTGATGCGTTGAAGTAACACAAATGTATTATTGATAGATACACTGCGGTCAAACGACCATACACTAACTCCATGACTGCAGTTGCTTGGTCTTATATAGTACCAGTAAGTAATAATTCTAATCTAAAGAATTTCTACAGTAGAATTGATAATAACTTTATGCGTCAACAACCTTATCTCACATTCTTCGTGTTGCGTCTTATTCAGTGTATTGATGACTCAAATAGGTTTTGTATAACAGAAAAAATGCAATTTAATATTTAGAAATCACATAATTGATCATTCCTGTTAGTCATTGAGTAGATTGTACTGAGGTAATCTACTAATAGCAGTAATATCATGGATACACTAGATGTACAACAACATCTGAAAAAGATTCACCCCAGTCTAGAAAATAATGTTTATGCTGTTAACAGACTGTCCATGTACACCCACGTACCAACGTATATACCTAGTCAGGTCATAAGTATTGTCAAACAGTAAAAACTTTTCTTTTAGAATGCTGGCCACAAAAAAGTTTATTGAATTCGAATTATTCATGAAAATAAAACTGTATACTTTTTAGAATTTTACTCATTTTTACATATGGAGTGGACGCTTAAAAAAGACCGTGTTGCAGTTGCGATTACGCGCCAATTAAATTTTTTGATATACTGAAAAATTTGAATATAACCAAAAGATTCGTTTATCGTACCATCAAACG
Source organism: Parnassius smintheus behrii (assembly GCA_036936625.1). Classification (NCBI taxonomy): domain Eukaryota; kingdom Metazoa; phylum Arthropoda; class Insecta; order Lepidoptera; family Papilionidae; genus Parnassius; species Parnassius smintheus. The sequence continues at coordinate 4,311,909 of JAUPFT010000030.1, read as the reverse complement.
CTACAATGAAGACTCTAGTGTAGATGACAGGTCAAGAAGTGGTCGCCCTCGATTTGTTAGGACTCCAGCAGTGATAAAAGCTGTAAAGGTGCGAATTCAAAGAAATCCCAAACGTAAGCAGAAACTGTTGGCCCTTCAGATGGGGTTAAGCAGAACCACGGCGTTAAATGAAGACTTAGGGCTTCGGGCATATCGAAGAAAAACAGGACATCGTTTGAATGCTCGTCTAATGGATCTGAGACTGAAGAGATGCCGCGCTTTGTTGAAGTGGTACGCGGGAAAAAATATCGGGAAATTCTTTTTTCGGATGAAAAAATTTTTACCATAGAAGAGAGCTACAACAAACAAAATGATAAGGTGTACGCACACAGTAGTGAAGAAGCGAGCAACCGTATTCCGCGTGTCCAACGGGGTCATTTTCCATCCTCGCTCATGGTGTGGTTGGGAGTTTCTTATTGGGGCTTAACAGAGGTACATTTTTGTGAGAAAGGTTTAAAAACGAATGCAGTTGTGTATCAAAATACAGTCCTGACGAACCTTGTGTAACCTGTTTCTCATACCATGTTCAATAACAGGCACTGGGTATTCCAACAAGATTCGGCGTCAGCTCATAGAGCGAAGAGCACACAAGACTTTTGACAGCTCCGTGGCGTAGTGGCTTAGCAATGAGTGGCTGCGCTTGGGGGTCGCGGGTTCGAATCCCGCACGGAACAAGTATTTGTACGACCTACAAGTAATTGTTCCGAGTTTGGATGTTTGTCCTTGTGAAATTTGTGTTTGTAAACTGCCCCCACGATACAGGAGAAAAACCTAGTGTGGAGGTAACGTTCTTTAAAAACAAAAAAAAGACTGGCTGGCGGCGCGTGAAATCGACTTCATCCGACACAAAGACCAGTCCAGATTTGAATCCGTTAGATTACAAGATATGGCAACACTTGGAGGAAAGGGCGTGCTCAAAGCCTCATCCCAATTTGGAGTCACTCAAGACATCCTTGATTAAGGCAGCCGCCGATATGACATGGACCTCGTTCGGGCTGCGATAGACGACTGGCCGCGCAGTTTGAAGGCCTGTATTCAAAATTACGGAGGTCATTTTGAATAAACTATAGTGTCATAAGAATCTATGTTTTGTTAAGTTCATTTTGGTATATAAATGGTTACATAATGAATAAACTCGTTTCAATTATTTTATATTAAACATGTGATAGAATTTATGACCTGAGTAGGTAATATGAGTAGTTACGTTGTACCAGTTCTGGCGCACTTGTAGAAAGGTTGTACCAGTTCTGGCGCACTGAGTCACAAGTACGACGTTCGTCGACTCACGATCCTAAAAAAAAAAAAAAAAAAAAAAAGGTTTTGGCATGCTCTGATCACGAATCTGCGGTCCATTTTTGCGTAGGACGCACGGTTCCGGAGATGTGCAGATCAATTAACTCTTATCTAATTGATATCCGCTGCGAGCCTCCACCGTCATTAGCACTCCATTGTCCTTATCTACTTATCTATTGTTGATTGACTACCGTCATTATCTATTATTCGTCAGCGTGTGGGTCGGCTTATGCTATTGTATTATACTCCTTTGTTCCTATCTACAACACTAATCTGAATCATCAATAAAACACATTACCTAATTTTGTTAAAATTTTTATTTATAAAATACAAAATCTTATTACTTATTATCTATAAAATAGGAGCGAAACATCTCATCCACTAACATATCGTTGTACAATGTGTTCTCTGTAAATATACTCGTAAAACTATACATTGAACATCCCTGAAACTTATATAGCAAATACATTAAGCAATATTCGCCACAAACTGAAGTCCTATCAACATTCCAGTTCCATCTTTTACAATTTCGTACAGGTGCCCGTCCATATGAATCAAAATATTCACCGACGTCATTCGTATCGATATATAAAGCTACCCAATGTGACCCTGGTTTATCATCTATACCCAAATTGCATATTAGTAGTTACGTTGTACCAGTTCTGGCGCACTTGTAGAAAGGTTGTACCTGTTCTGGCGCACTGAGTCACAAGTACGACGTTCGTCGACTCACGATCCTAAAAAAAAAAAAAAAAAAAAAAAAAGGTTTTGGCATGCTCTGATCACGAATCTGCGGTCCATTTTTGCGTACGATGCACGGTTCCGGAGATGTGCAGATCAATTAACTCTTATCTAATTGATATCCGCTTCGAGCCTCCACCGTCATTAGCGCTCCATTGTTCTTATCTACTTATCTATTGTTCATTCAATACCGTCATTATCTATTCTTCCTCAGCGTGGTGGTATTGTTATATACTCCTTTCTTCCTATCTACACTAATCTGACTCATTAATAAAACACATTACACAATTTCGATAAAATTTTTATTTATAAAATACAAAATCTTATTACTTATTATCTATAAAATAGGAGCGAAACATCTCATCCACTAAAATATCGTTGTAAAATGTGTTCCCTGTAAATATACTCGTAAAACTATGCATTGAACATCCCTGAAACTTATATAACAAATACATTAAGCAATATTCGCCACAAACTGAAGTCCACTCATTCTGAATCCTATCAACATTCCAGTTCCATCTTTTACAATTTCTTTTAAAAAACTCTAGATGATATCGTACAGGTGCCCGTCCGAATGAATCAAAATATTGACCGACGTCATTCGTATCGATATATAAAGCTACCCAATGTGACCCTGGTTTATCATCTGTATCCAAATTGCATATTATATACGTTGGTACGTGGGTGTACATGGGTAGTTTATTGGCAGCATAAACATTATTTTCTAGAGTGGTGTGAATCTTTTTCAGATGTTGTTGTACATCTAGTGTATCCATAATATTACTGCTATTAGTAGATTATTACAGTACCAATCTACTCAATGACTAATATAGGAATGATCAATTATAGTGATATCTAAATATTAAATTACATTCTTTGTGTTATACAAATCGTATTTGAGTCACCAATACACTGAACAAGACACGACAGGAAGGACGTAGGAATGTAGAGATAAACAACAGAATGTAAGGTAAGCTTATTGACGCATAAAGACACTATCAATTCTACTGCAGAAATTCTTTAGATTAGAATTATTACTCACTGGTACTATATAAGACCAAGCAACTGCAGTCATGGAGTTAGTGTATGGTCGTTTGACCGCAGTGGATCTATCAATACTACGTTTGTGTTACTTCAACGCATCAAAGGCCATGGATGTAAGTGTTTATTCTATTGACAAACTTACTTTTCTTTCTGTTATTTTCTTACGTGTGTATGATTTAGTGTTAACAAATTATATTTAAATATTATGTGTGTGTATATGGTTAAGCCGTGGTAGCTCAGATGGTTAGCGCAAAATGTAAAATTCACAGTACGCGACCCGGGTTCGATCCCCGCCGGCACCAATTAAATTGTTAATTACAATTTTAAGTGTTAATTTACCACGTGCTCAGCGGTGAAGCAAAACATCGTGAGGAATGCATGTCTGAGATAATTTCGAAGGCATGTGAAGTTTGCCAACACGCATTGAGGTATCGCAGCGAACATTTCCTAGCCCTAAAACCCTCTCAGAAATGAGAGGAGGCCTATGTTCAGCAGTGGACTTTAATAGGTTGTAACTTTAGCTTTTTTAACTTTTATGATTAAGTGTTACCAAATTGATATTAACATGATAACTGTGTTGTTGCAGAAATCATTGAGCTTCGATGAAAATACATATAAACAGTATTACTACTCGCCACTCTCCCCTCAAGAAGAGAGTGATGACATCGTCATTAATAATAACACATGCGATGGTGGAAAAAGAAAATTGCAATCGATTGATCATTTTTTTGAAGCTGAATCAAAAATAAAAAAGAGGAAGCTGTTATCATCAACCGTAGCACGAGCCGCTAGAGATGGTGTATCATACATTTCTACTAATTCTGACGATGGAGACCAAGCGACGCATCTCATCAAAATTGAAATGTACGATATGAAGAAGCTGTCCAAGATTCCAACTACTGATCATTGGAAACAATGCTTCCACGAGGATTAAATATTACGTAAAGACTAATAAGGATAGCATCTACGACAACACAAACGCCCTCGTATACAATATTACAAAGACAATAGCAGAAAGTGAAAAAGTTAAAAAATACTTTTTTAACAATGACAGTCATTAGCTGATCATTAGTGAATGTGATTCTGTTTACTTAAATTACAGGAAGACAAGAGCAGAAGAAAGAGATGAGTGTGGCATACGTGTACAGAACACATCATTGAAGAACAAAACTACAACACTGAGTGGAGATGAAAACGAGAAGAATATGCAGTACTCAAGAGCTGAATATCCATTCTTCAGTTCAAAATCTAGCCGGTTGCTCAGTTTCGAAAACTGGCCTCTCGTTATGCGACAGAAACCTGAAGATCTTGCAGAAGCCGGTTTCTTTTATACTGGCCATGCAGACAGGACCAAGTGTTTCCATTGTGGTGGTGGCTTAAAAGATTGGGAAGATGATGATGATCCTTGGCAGCAGCATGTTCAGTGGTTTAGTCAGTGTGCTTATGTAAAATTTAAACTCGAACAGAGTTTTGTATTAGATTAAATAGAATATTTATAAAGAAATAAAAAATAATATATTGCATACAATTTGTTTTATTTAATTTTATAATGTTTCACATAGTTACATACACACAAAATGCATTACACATAACTCATAAAATCTAACACACAACACATATTATAACCTTAACTACTATAGTCTACAGTAACATTTCTGTTTTTATCTATCTCAATAATATTATCAAACTCAAAACTATACAGTTAATTGTTTGTATTAGTGAGGATTCAAATCGTACTTCTAATCTTACACTACCATGCTTTATGAGATTCCAATGAGCTGATGAGTTGGCTGATAAATCAGGAGTTAAGTCAAATGCTAATAGACAGTAACCTCTGGCATACTGTTCACAAGAGATTCCATTTCCTTCATTAAGAAAGTGAATACCAGTTCCCGAGAATAGAGTATGATATGCTGATGTAAATATGCTATTATTAAAAGATGGTTGCAAAGCTGGTTGCAAATTTGAAGGTATTTGTTGACCATCAATATATAAGCTGAAAGAATTAATACCATAGTTTTCAAAGTTAAATGAATTTTTAGTAAGGGAACCATTAAATGCAGAATTGTTCACAAATCCAATTATACATCTTTTGGGTACCTGCCCTAAAAATATATTATCAAGAGTTTTTCCTTGAACACCCGATGGAATTGTTAAAACTTTTACTTCAGCTCGAGTAATAGGATATTTAGCAGTGGTAGAAGCTAAAACTTTTTGATGTGCGAGTAATACGCTTGGATTAATTCGTGCTCGTCGAACAATAAGAGTTGCGTCCGTAATGCAAACTTTAAACTTTACATCGTTTGACCCAGCAATTAAATTAAAGCTCTCTCTCGATCGAACCAATTTAACACTCATTTCAACACCATTAATTAAAAATTTATCTTGGTTGAAAATGTCACCGTGAAGATGACCAATCATTTCTATTTCCTTACTTTCACTAATCAATTCCTGTCTTTTAACAAATCCCATGTTTTTACCATCCGTAGAATCCATTTTTCCTGCTGTATCATCATACCAAAGACTACAAGTAAGATGAGATTGTTTAGCAGCAGGAGCATAGTTTAAAAGGGTTTCCATGTATGCTCGATATGCATAGGTATTATTAGGTGGTGATACAAGTTTTTGGTTTAAATAAACATCAAGTTGACTAAAAAGTGAATGCAGCCAATTATTTACAGGTGCTACTTTTGTAGTAGGTATCAAGTTAGTTGAATCTTGATTTAATACTTTTGCCTTTATGTGGAGTAATGTATGAGACAAATCTATGTAGTCATCGCCTGTCCCAGGAACTTGAAACTCGATAGGTCCATCATCACCAAGAGATGAAATTGGTTTATAATGAATCCACAATCCATTTTCAATGCTAGTTTGTGTAGACGGTAGTGCAAACAAATCCAATTCTGACTTAACGCACTCGCAAGAATGATTATGAAGGAAAGACATATTTAATTTGAAAATATATCTTTGTTATTTTTTGGTTTTAGACCAAGTTTTTTCGCAGCTTTCACTTTAGCAGTTAATGGTGGAATGAACGAGGTCAATCGTTTTCTTTTAGTTTTTATACCCAGATCCTGTCATGTTAAATTGATCAATTTTCTCATCAGCCTTTCGTTTTAAATTCGTACTAACTTGCTTTAGACGATCTTTTGTTGAGGCTTCCATAGGACGCGCTTGAACCATATCCGATAAAAGTCCTACTCCAGCGTTTAATGCCTCCTTACCAATCACTCGAGCACCACTTGAAAGTAAAGGTAAAACTGATCTAAATAACCCCCCTAAGAAGCTCCCAATACCATGACCGCGTTGGTATGGTGCACCCTTATAAATTACTCCAACTCCTGACCCAGCTTGATGTGTATAATAATTTTCATATGGACATTTATGATGATCACGAAGAGAATTCATTATAATAATTTTCGGAAATGTAGTTTAATACACACGGTTCCAAACTGGAATGGTATTTTTTGTCCTGTGCTCGATCTTATAACTATTTCCAGCGTATCGAACTCTCTTCGCATAACAGGTAAGTAATGAGGTTGAGAGAAAACGTGCATTTTATTTGCACCATAAATGTATTTTGTAGGATCTAATGAAATGACTCTTAGTAAAGGAGTCATAACATCACCCACAATCTGAGGATCGATAATGTCACAATATAGAAAGAGTTGAGATGGTAACCCTAAGTGTAAATTAGCAGGACACTTTCCAAAATTTCTCTCTAGGAGATTTTTATTTGGTTCATAACCTAGTTGTAAACTTAATTTGGGTGATAATGTTACGGATGTTATATTTTTATCCAAAACAGAAATAGACACAAATTTTGTTATTTCATCATAGCGAAATTTCAAGTTCTCTCCGATACCATTTAACACTCTTAAAATATGCTCAACGTTATCATAGTTGGTAGCTGGAATATGTTTTTTGTAGTACACTGTGGATGGTTTATCTTCATTAGGCATTAACATAGATTTTGTAATGTATATAACATTTTCATGATCTTGAACAGTAAACATGGTACATGGATATTGAAACTCGACAACTCCAACCGACCATTCACCTTCTAATTTAATAGCTTTCGGTAATTTCGTTGAAAAATTTGTGGTCTTGTTATCAGGAAAGTATTCCATTGAACTATTGCTGAGCAAAGTTAAATAAAAACTTTCTTTATTCATATTTCTTTTAAACTAGAAGCTAAAATCCAACTGTTAAATTTATCTGGATAACCTTTCCACTTCACTAATACTTCTTTTCTGTTACCTGAGTAACGAGTGTCAATTATTTTATCTATTTTATATTGTGAGGTGGGGTTGTAAGTGATTTTCTGTAATTCTCTTTCATAAAAAGTACCAACTATTGGTTCATTTTGTAAATCTGTTATTGTATAAACAACCCATGGAGATCTATCAATTATTGAAGATATAATAAATATTTCATCACTCCAATTTGATTCATATCCTTTTTGGAAAGCATGTTTATATTTAGTTATTCGAACATAATCACCCACATTGAAATTTGGTTTAGGATTTTCTAAAGAAAGTTTGTTTGACCGTCTATCATAAAGATTAGTCCAAACTGTCATAATATTGTTGGAATTTACATCACATGGGCACATCTTAATACTAGAGTGAAAGCTGTGATTGTAAGAGTATATTAAATCTTGTAAAACATCTATATATCTATAAGTATTATTATGAGTGAAATAACGCCACATTTTCATTTTTAGTGTTCTTTGAAATCGTTCAACAATACTGGCCTTAATGTCAGGATTGTTAGTGGTATAGTAATTAATCTTTTTTGATTTGAAGTATTTTTGTACATCTTTTGAAATAAATTCTGTACCTTTATCAGATTGTATGTGAGTAGGTGTTAAATTAATTTCAGTAAATATACTTTCAAAACATTCTTTAGTTGTTTCTGAGTTTTTCTTTTTCATTGTTCTTGTAAAAGCATATTTACTAAATACATCAATAACACAAAGTATATACTTGAAACCATCATTATATTGAGAATAAGTTCGCATATCACTTAAATCAGCTTTGCACAGTTCATTAATATTTGATAGAATGTACCTATTACGCGGGAATTTTTTTCGAATGGGTTTATGTAATGTGTATGTTTCTTGTGATTTTAACCATTCCTTTACTTGCTTTTTATTAATTTTACCCTTCATGGCTTTTGATAATTTATCAATACTACCAAAACCAGCGGGATTAGATGGATCATAATAAATCCTGTTAATTTCTTCTAGTACGGGGTCCATTTTTCCCACTCAAGCCTTTTACGTATTTTAGTTGTAGACTTTTTATCTCTACTGCTCGGTGTAGAAAACTCTTGAAATTCAATCTCAGAGGGTTTGTTCAGATCTTTTGCTTGAAGTTGGTTAATAAACTCACATCTCTTTGGATTTCCAATATAAGTAAGTGGTACTTTAATATCTTTTAATGCTTCAGCAAATCTATCCCACCCTACTGGATCACTTCTTTTTAAGGGTCTTAGTGAATCATTTATTAAATCAACAATATTACTTCCAGGAATTTTTTCATTATCAATTATGACTGTACCTTCATTATCCCAATGTATTTTACCTTTACTTGTTTCAACTAAGTTTAATAATAACTGTCCTTTTTTATTATAAGTTTTTGGTATTAAACTGAGTATTTGAGCTGGTGTGTAAAGTGGATTTTCAACATTTTCTTTACTTTTGATGGATCGATTCTCCTCCAACAAAGATTCAGCATCAACTGAAGTTTTTAGATCTCTATCTTTATTTTTAAAACCAATTTTAGACTCGTTTGAATCTTCATTAGATGTATCAGAATAAATTGGTAATCTGAGTGGTTGACGATCCTCTTCGGTAAAATGAAGGTATCTTTGCAGTGTTTGTAAATATAACATCCATTTCTTTCGGTCTTCCGTCTTACTATTCATAATATTTTGCATTTCAATATCTAATCGAGATAAACTACTACTCGTATTAACCTTATTTTCTTGTTTTAATTTTTCAATCAATCCAGGTTCGATAAGTATCATTTTCTTTGCATTTTCCATGTTAACTGGCTAGTCCACTCACTAATCCACTCAATATTGCACCTAATATTATTGGTAAGAAAGCCCCTCCTTTTTGTATAATTATATTTTTCTTAGTTTATGTTTACACTTACGCACTAGTTGACGGAGTATATTTTTGTGTTTATTCAATTTTTGTTTATGAATTGTCTTCCTTAAAATCCTTGATCTTTAAGAGGTACTTTTCCTTGTAAAACGTTATGAATACACTCACAAATACAGTTAATTTCTTCTTCATCACACGTTTTAAGTAATGCTCTTTGATATTTTGGTTTAAGCGTATGCAAAGCGTTTAGCAAATGTTTATGCGTTGTGAGTCGACGATGCATCATTTAGCAATGATTTGAAATGTTTGATTCTTGGTGTATTTAAACTCTTTTGTGGGAACGTAGACTGTGCAGAAACCATTAAATGGGAAGACATTTGTCTTGATACGACAAAAATCATTGGTATTCTGTTTTAAATCTACCTTTAAATATCCATGCGCCTCTAGAGTTGCATCCCTGTAGGCATCTTCAATAAATTTTGGGTTATCTGGTGACACTTGTCGTGCTAAATATCTTATTTGAGTTTTATCTCGAGGGTTTTTAAAATATATTATATAACTTGAGTTTAAGGATATGTCTCTTTGCCCTTTACCCTGATGAAATAAATTTTGTGTTAAATAAAATACACTAAGATTCCTGTGATGACTACCTTTTGTAAATATATCCACAATTCTTCCATCGGACTCTCTCATTAGATCATCAATAATAACAAGATGTGGGTTTTCACCGTCAAACATATTAACATTTGGAATTCCTTGATGGTAGTTAACATTTGATAAATTATATAAAGGTTGCATTTCATCAAAGCACCATGTGATCTGATTAAAATCACAATTACATATTTCTGTAACTGATTTTATGAAATTTGTTACAAAATTTGACTTCCCACATCCACTTGGCCCCGCCACAATAGCAGTAAACGGATGGATAAAGTGAAACATTACACACGTCTAAAGTACTAAGGGGTGAAATAAAAAATGAAAGTGTTGGTGTTAACAATTAATATATATTGCAAACATTATATAAAACAGAATGATCTGTATACTATTTCTAACACAATTAGTACATCATAATTTTACAATCAACTCAACCTCAAATAAATGCACACACACACGCAAATATAAACAACAATTAACTTAAATTATTTACAATAAAACAACGATTAAATATGTAATAAACTCTACGTCATATTATACTATTATCATTATTTTACAATCAATACAAATTTTATTTACATGCAGACATAAAATTAAAAACTATCAACACTTAACGCAGTTTATAATGACCCCAAGCTAATGTTTCAATATTATTATCTAAAATATGCCTCTTTGTGTCATTATATGATATACCAATCTTATTTAATTTTTGTGTAAAAATTGTGTGTTTAATTGATTTAAATCTAAGCATACTATAATATTGCACTTTTTTATTAAATAGAGAAGACTTATAATTATCCATGGTCATCTTTTTAGTGATACATTTATTTACCCCTTTTGCCTTGGCTATAGTCTTATTCTCTAAGTTAAAAGCGTACATTTTGGATCGTAAACCCACAAATTCTTTCATGATTTTACCATTATTTTCATCTTTAAAAAAACCTAATTTCTTTTTATTTAATTTTGGATATTCAAAAATATTATTTGCATCATAAGCTGAGGTATCAAAGTATGATGAAAGGTCAGGTTTTATATCAGAGTAAAAATCATCTGTAAATATATGATATATTAAACTATCCGTATCTGTATACAATAATTTGATTTTACTAAACTTTTTAACCATATAGTTATAATGAAAATCATACATTAATGTTTTTGAAATATCTAAAATGCAAAACCCTAAATAAATTGGTTTGTTATATATTAACTTTGTTTTTCGCAACTGAACCGCAACTAGGTTTTCCGAAAATACTGAAAGACTATGAAATTGTGGTTTAGCGATTAGATCTTGAACACCTAAAGCTTTGCCCTGGTTCTCCCAGTGTGTAACTAATTTTATGTTAACCCTTTTTTCAATATTCTCCATAGTCTTTCCGAAGACTGAATTATTCATTAATTTATAAAAATCTTTTTCGAAATCTGATTTTGCTAACGTTCTTAATTTTGTGTTTAGATCTATGTACATCTTCAACCAGCGAGACTGTTTAAATTTTAAAACTCTATGAATTTTAGTTAATTTAACCCCCATTTCTATGCACTGCTTTAAATTTCTGTAATGAATTACATATTTATCTTTATTATTTAAATTTGGGACTAGTTTATTTTCATTAATATTGCCTGCACAAATGTTTTCGGGGCATAAAGGAAAGTCCGAATGTAAATCATGAAGTTCATCTGGATATTCCAAATCAACTTCTAAAATAAAACCGAAGTTCGATGTCTCAGACACATTAAATTCTGTATTCGGATTTACCCATTCGAATCCACCAGTAGGAAGACATTGAGACATAGCCCAACCATATAAATTGTTGGCATCAAAATATGTGATGTATGAATTTGGTTTCCCTGCATCATAATCCCCCATATATTTGTTATTAGCTCTAGCATAACGATTACTACATTGAGATACACCACCCCTGATACCTGATCTAATAAATGCAATTTTCTCATAATCTGTTAAAAGTTCTTATTCTATTTTTGCATATTTTAACATTGCATCCCAACTTAAACCGGGTGCTGTGTAATAATGGGCAGGGTCTAAATCATAAGTATTAATACATGTTAGGCTTAAACTATCATAATTAGTCATAAGTTCATATGGATAAACGCCTTTCCGTTTTAAACGAAAGAAATCTTCATCATTAGGATAATTTCTACGTAATTCTTGAAATTGATCACTACTGAGATTTTTGGCCAATTCTTCTAATTTACATGATAAAAACTTAAATGAATCTATGAATCTTAATATAATTTCGTGGTTATTCATTTTTAATTTTTTGGAAAAGGATATATATTTTTCTTTATTTTGAGGGATAACTTCGACTTCACCATCACAAAAGTTTAACGCGTGAACAATAAAATGAGCATCATAGCGACTAAGATTGTGTAAAAATATTGGTATATAACGAGGTTTTCTGAACTTCGAGCTACATGATCCGTGAGCAACACCTATAAAACTACCGGTGTACCAATCAAAATCATAAAAATGTTCTGCTAACTCTGTTTCACAAATATGACAAATGGTTGCATTTGAAATTTGGTTTTTGTCTTCATTTGTTAGCGGAAGTGGAGGATATTTTTGAATTCTATTTATTTCTTTGAGATTGTTAGATAAACTTTCCATAAACACTTGTGCACACTTGGGTCCGCAATACGTTACATATTTTGATAATTTATCATCATATGAACATTTTATATAATAACCAAAACTATGTACTTCATGTTTCTGAATATTGTGTGTGAAAGGTTTGGAAGGATCGTTAGAACATGATTTTATTGGTTTTAAAAATGCTTCAAAATCAGCATAAACTACGAATGGTATCTTCAACTTTTTTTCATAACTATCAAATTTAATTTTATCATTTGAAATAGGTTGACCAAACCAATTCTTTTTTTTAAAAGTTTCACTGTTTGGTAATTCTGTACAAATGTGGGCACAATCGTATTGTTCATGGTTATTTAAACTTTCCTTAGATGGAAAGTGAAGTAGACATGCTTCGCAAATGTACATGATGTGAACGTCTTTTGAAATTTGTTTACTAACTAACCGCGATAAATTTTTTATGTAACAATAATGATTTTTTGTATCCTTGGAAAAAAATAATAAATTGATATGTCTATCTTTACGACACTTTGTTAAAAATAATGGACCTACTATAGAATTACATCGTTTTTCTTTATTATATTCTAACCCAAAAACATTAATACTAATATCATTTAATTTCTCTACTTTTGCTATGTCAGAAATTTTAACTGGAAAGGAAATACCATCAAATTTAAGTTTATTTGCATGTTTAACGTACGATGATACACGATCCGCGTCTTTGTTTACGGGATATAACGCCGAGAGTAACGCCCATTTAAAACAAAAATAATCCTTGCTTTTTACATTTATAACAGCCTTTTTTAATTTTATGTCACGAGGAAGATCTATGTATGAAGTACCGCGTAGGGGGTTAAATTTATTAACATTCATGTCTATAGATTTTATGTTTTTTAGACTCCATCCACTATCTTTTTTTTTTCAAATGCACTAATTTTAGTAGTAATTGTATCATTTAAAGATGAAAAAAAAAATATTTAAGTCATCTCCTTGACAAATAATATAGTTAATCGTTTGAAAATCGAACGTATCATGAATATCTTTAGTTTGTTGAACAAAATCAGCATGCAATATGAAGTTTACTTTAAAAATTATGTGTTGATGAATACACTCTTGTATTAAAAATAAAATATCATCTTTAATAGAATTTAAAAATAGTTCAGGAGTTTCAAAATTTACCAATGTCGAACTATCTACTCTACTCTTGATTTTATAAGTTAAAATCCTATTTCCAAAAGCAGATTCAATAACACTAACGTTTGATAAAGAATTATGTGAATTTAAAAGATTATTTTTGTGAACATTACTTTTAAAATGATTAGCTAAATACCGTTTCTTGATAAATATATGACACGTTAGACATTCCACTTGATCATCGTTACTGATACTGTTCCCTGCAGAGGTAGGCGCTTCTGCTTCCGTTGTTGGTTTTTTGATGATCTTGGGTTCTTTGCTGCTCGTTCGCTTCGTTCCTCTTCCAAGTTGTAGTGGTTGACTACTAAAATGTTTAAATTTATTAAAAACTGTACAAGACATTGTGTAAATTATGATCGAAATGAATGTTTATTTTACTTACTTAAACTGTGTTTCAACCATCGCACAGTGATTATACAAATCATCATCATACGATGAATCGAACAGTTGATCCTTCTCCATTTCATCACAAACTTTAGACAACTCCTGATTTAATTCGCTGTTGAATAGTTCCGTATTCTCTTCCATGGTTGTGGAAAAGAAAGCACTGGTGCACACTTCACTGAAGTTTGCCATCCTTATAGTAAAGAAGAAATTAGGTAGCAGAGTAAGTAACAGTTCAGTGTTGGTAGACCAACTGATACCCAAATTTCAAATAATGTCCGATATTTAACTCTAACAAAGGATTAGAAATAGAATATAATGAGTACACGGAAGTAATTTAAGTAAACAGAATCACATTCACTAATGATCAGCTAATGACTGTCATTGTTAAAAAAGTATTTTTTAACTTTTTCACTTTCTGCTATTGTCTTTGTAATATTGTATACGAGGGCGTTTGTGTTGTCGTAGATGCTATCCTTATTAGTCTTTACTTAATATTTAATCCTCGTGGAAGCATGTTTCCAATGATCAGTAGTTGGAATCTTGGATAGCTTCTTCATATCGTACATTTCAATTTTGATGAGATGCGTCGCTTGGTCTCCATCGTCAGAATTAGTAGAAATGTATGATACACCATCTCTAGCGGCTCGTGCTACGGTTGATGATAACAGCTTCCTCTTTTTTATTTTTGATTCAGCTTCAAAAAAATGATCAATCGATTGCGATTTTCTTTTTCCACCATCGCATGTGTTATTATTAATGACGATGTCATCACTCTCTTCTTGAGGGGAGAGTGGCGAGTAGTAATACTGTTTATATGTATTTTCATCGAAGCTCAATGATTTCTGCAACAACACAGTTATCATGTTAATATCAATTTGGTAACACTTAATCATAAAAGTTAAAAAAGCTAAAGTTACAACCTATTAAAGTCCACTGCTGAACATAGGCCTCCTCTCATTTCTGAGAGGGTTTTAGGGCTAGGAAATGTTCGCTGCGATACCTCAATGCATGTTGGCAAACTTCACATGCCTTCGAAATTATCTCAGACATGCATTCCTCACGATGTTTTGCTTCACCGCTGAGCACGTGGTAAATTAACACTTAAAATTGTAATTAACAATTTAATTGGTGCCGGCGGGGATCGAACCCGGGTCGCGTACTGTGAATTTTACATTTTGCGCTAACCATCTGAGCTACCACGGCTTAACCATATACACACACATAATATTTAAATATAATTTGTTAACACTAAATCATACACACGTAAGAAAATAACAGAAAGAAAAGTAAGTTTGTCAATAGAATAAACACTTACATCCATGGCCTTTGATGCGTTGAAGTAACACAAACGTAGTATTGATAGATCCACTGCGGTCAAACGACCATACACTAACTCCATGACTGCAGTTGCTTGGTCTTATATAGTACCAGTGAGTAATAATTCTAATCTAAAGAATTTCTGCAGTAGAATTGATAGTAACTTTATGCGTCAACAAGCTTACATTCTGTTGCTTATCTCTACATTCCTACGTCCTTCCTGTCGTGTCTTGTTCAGTGTATTGATGACTCAAATACGTTTTGTATAACACAAAGAATGCAATTTAATATTTAGAAATCACATTAGTCATTGAGTAGATTGGTACTGTAATAATCTACTAATAGCAGTAATATTATGGATACACTAGATGTACAACAACATCTGAAAAAGATTCACCCCACTCTAGAAAATAATGTTTATGCTGCCAATAAACTACCCATGTACACCCACGTACCAACGTATATAATATGCAATTTGGATACAGATGATAAACCAGGGTCACATTGGGTAGCTTTATATATATCGATACGAATGACGTCGGTCAATATTTTGATTCATTCGGACGGGCACCTGTACGATATCATCTAGAGGTTTTTAAAAGAAATTGTAAAAGATGGAACTGGAATGTTGATAGGATTCAGAATGAGTGGACTTCAGTTTGTGGCGAATATTGCTTAATGTATTTGCTATATAAGTTTCAGGGATGTTCAATGCATAGTTTTACGAGTATATTTACAGGGAACACATTGTACAACGATATTTTAGTGGATGAGATGTTTCGCTCCTATTTTATAGATAATAAGTAATAAGATTTTGTATTTTATAAATAAAAATTTTAACGAAATTGGGTAATGTGTTTTATTAATGAGTCAGATTAGTGTAGATAGGAAGAAAGGAGTATATAACAATATCACCACGCTGAGGAAGAATAGATAATGACGGTATTGAATGAACAATAGATAAGTAGATAAGAACAATGGAGCGCTAATGACGGTGGAGGCTCGAAGCGGATATCAATTAGATAAGAGTTAATTGATCTGCACATCTCCGGAACCGTGCATCCTACGCAAAAATGGACCGCAGATTCGTGATCAGAGCATGCCAAAACCTTTTTTTTTTTTTTTTTTTTAGGATCGTGAGTCGACGAACGTCGTACTTGTGACTCAGTGCGCCAGAACTGGTACAACCTTTCTACAAGTGCGCCAGAACTGGTACAACGTAACTACTAATATGCAATTTGGGTATAGATGATAAACCAGGGTCACATTGGGTAGCTTTATATATCGATACGAATGACGTCGGTGAATATTTTGATTCATATGGACGGGCACCTGTACGAAATTGTAAAAGATGGAACTGGAATGTTGATAGGACTTCAGTTTGTGGCGAATATTGCTTAATGTATTTGCTATATAAGTTTCAGGGATGTTCAATGTATAGTTTTACGAGTATATTTACAGAGAACACATTGTACAACGATATGTTAGTGGATGAGATGTTTCGCTCCTATTTTATAGATAATAAGTAATAAGATTTTGTATTTTATAAATAAAAATTTTAACAAAATTAGGTAATGTGTTTTATTGATGATTCAGATTAGTGTTGTAGATAGGAACAAAGGAGTATAATACAATAGCATAAGCCGACCCACACGCTGACGAATAATAGATAATGACGGTAGTCAATCAACAATAGATAAGTAGATAAGGACAATGGAGTGCTAATGACGGTGGAGGCTCGCAGCGGATATCAATTAGATAAGAGTTAATTGATCTGCACATCTCCGGAACCGTGCGTCCTACGCAAAAATGGACCGCAGATTCGTGATCAGAGCATGCCAAAACTTTTTTTTTTTTTTTTTTTAGTATCGTGAGTCGACGAACATCGTACTTGTACCCCTTCTGACTCAGTGCGCCAGAACTGGTACAACGTAACTACTAAGGTCGCGGCGCAAGACTGTCAAAGTATTACCTGTGTGTCATAATAGATTTTAAGGTTAAGGCCGTACATCTTGAAGGCTGTCAGTTCTTTGAGTACTGAAGATTGTATTTTAGCATTGCGTCGCTTTATGGCTCGTAGAGGGCCCCCTCTAGAGATATTTTGCGACAATGGGAAAAATTTCGTTGGCGCTAACCGCGAGTTAGGTGAGTTTCTCACTGCCGCTTCTAACTCTGTGTCAGCGTCATTTGTAGAAGATAAGATTAAGTTTAATTTTGCACCCGCGTATGCTCCAAACTTTGGAGGCTTATATGAAGCAGCTGTCCGGTCTGCAAAATACCACATGAAAAGGGTGATAGGTAATACGCATTTAACCTTTGAGGAGCTAGCAACCCTGTTCGCACAGATTGAGGCTATACTTAATTCTAGGCCCCTATGTCCTATGTCCTCATCTCCGCACGACCTAGTTCCCCTCACCCCCGGGCATTTCCTCATAGGAAGACCGCTCATTTCATTACCGGCACCAGACCTGCAAGAAGTGAACCCTAACCGGCTTCAAAGATATGCGAAAATCGAGCAGGCAAGGCAACATTTTTGGTCAAGATGGAGACAGCAATATATCTGCGAGTTGCAGCAGCGCACCCGTTGGCAGCGACGCCGCCCGACATTCAACCTGGTCAGATGGTTCTGATAAAGGACGAGGCGACACCACCGCTCAAGTGGCCACTAGGACGGATTCAAGGAGTGCATCCTGGCACCGATGGCGCATGTCGAGTTGCGGACATACTTACAACGAAGGGCACGATTCGTCGAGCAATCAACCGAATCTGTCCATTCCTGGATGATGATGAAGCTTAAAGCCAGGAGCTTTAAGAGGCGGGAAGATGTTGGCGCAACCAACAAACCTTTATCGTACCGGGCCCACAGTGACGTCACGCATACATACGTCACACATGCCACCACCCCGTTCGGGCCTCAGACTGCACCGTACAACCGTAGCGGCAACACACGTTTCTTATATCCTTATTTGTCATATACGACATTGTAAATATAGTTATTAAATCAAGTTATTAGTACTATCCTGGTCTTCTTCATTGACGATCCTGCGATCCTGCTCTGGAGAGAGCTTACCTGAGGAGTACACCCAACATATATTAATAATAAAACAAATTATTCCTAAGACGCCATCTCATG
This sequence comes from Parnassius smintheus behrii, assembly GCA_036936625.1. Taxonomy (NCBI): domain Eukaryota; kingdom Metazoa; phylum Arthropoda; class Insecta; order Lepidoptera; family Papilionidae; genus Parnassius; species Parnassius smintheus. The sequence goes on along the minus strand of JAUPFT010000030.1, from coordinate 4,293,387 downwards.
TCAGGGAATATAGATTATAAAATGAATATGTTCAGATGCGACATTTCTATGGGTACTTAAGTATAGGACGAATATATTATTATGGACATTTTTTTGTAGAAACATATATAAGTTATTATAATTTGGCAAAATTTTTCATTTTTAAATCTGCGTATTATTCTTTTATTTTATTTTTTGGTTTCCACATCAAGGTCAAAGTATTATAAATTCATCCATTTTTAACTCTCGCGTGCCCAGCATTTATGAACGACTTTTATTCTAATTTAAATAAATATATTTGTAATTTAAATGTTATGTTAATAAGTTTTGTTAAACATACATTTAGTATGTTTTTTATATTTGACTCAGATACCTTTTAAAATGTTCAGATACTTACAGATAAAAATATTGTTACGCGCTCCAGTCGACGATATACTAGCGCCATTTAGTGTCAGGAACGAGAGCGAGTAGAGCGTTACAGAAAATGACATCACAGATCTCTCAACCGACAGCGCCACCCGAAGAACTAAGTTTCTAGAAAATCTATACTCGAACTCTCGGTACCTTGCGCGTGTTTACTTGAACATTCCGGATATTTTGCTAATTTAAATAAATAGGTGGCGCAAGATGCGATCGAGACAGAGTTGAACTCGGCGACACAAGCGAAGCTTCGGAGCGGAATTAAGTGAATTAGTGTGTTTAATTATTAGTGTTTTTAACTTTAACTTGTATAAAGTAAATTAAAGTGTTAATTTAGGTAATTCTATCGGCAATTTTTATTGTCACGAACCCTAAGCTCGTAACAATTGGTGTCAGAAGTGGGATAAAATAATGCCGATTTTACCTAAGGAGGAAACGGAGGGTGTCCGTACCCGAAGTCAACGCCAGCAGGAGACGGACCAGAGGAGATTTGGTGGTGCAACGCCGCAGATGTCTGAGGGCCAGCCGCCGGCCACGGAAGCCGGTCCGTCAGCAGCTTCTACGTCTGTGGCACCTGACTTAGGTGCTCTGATGGTGATGCTGCAGCAGCTGCGGGGCGGACAGGAGGAACAGGCCCGTCAGTTGAAAGAGCAGCAGGAGGAACAGGCCCGCTGACACGAGGAACAGGCCCGCCGACAGGAGGAACAGATGCTCCTCATGAAGGACCTTCACGCTACCTTCGGGAAGGAGATAAAGGAGGTGAAGGATAGGGTTGCTCACCATGACAACCGCCTGTCGGAAGCTGAAAACCGAATCGAGAAAGCTGAAACCCGAATCGACCAAGTAAACAATCGGGTTGACATCGTAATGGCTGACATGAAGAAATCACTGGACGAACTCAAACTTGGAGATGGAGCTACAGCTCCCGTAGTAGCTACAACACCTTCGCTACGTGGGTTCAAGGTGCCACCGTTCGACGGTACCTCTTCCTGGTCAGCCTACAAAATCCAGTTCGAGGCTGTTATGAAGGCGAACGGCTGGAATAAAAGTCAGGCCATGACTGCTCTCACACTAGGCCTGCGCGACCAGGCCTTAACAGTTCTGGAAGCTCTCGGTGAGGAAGTGACTTATGAGCAACTCCCTGAGGCGTTGGAGGCGAGATATGGCGACGCTCACCTGGAACACGTCTTTCGTGCGCAGCTTAAAGATCGCGTGCAGCGCATCAACGAAAACCTGCAGCAGTGGGCTCTAGAGGTGGAGAAGCTGGTGCGAAAAGCATACCGGTCTGTACCTGCGCTCATTGAAGGGAACCTGGTGCAGACATTCATCGACGGCATCCGCGACCTGGAAGTCAGAGTTGCTGTGAGGCTCGAGCACCACGAGACGCTTAAGGACGCCTTGGCCCATGCACTGGAGGTAGAAGCCGTGCGGCAGGACCATCATTCCCATCGCGTCAGGGAGGTTGCAGCAGCTACAGTTCGTGACCGCAACAGAGGATACAGCCCTAGGTGCTATGGCTGTGGGGAAAAGGGCCATCTTCGATCCAGCTGCCCTAAGCGAACCGTGGAAAGGAGGGTTGATCGACCTCGAGAGGGTAGTGCAGCTAACGGCAGTGCCTGGCGGCGACAGGATCAACGTTCACCTCACGCTAGGGAGGTTACAGCAGTTACGGTTCGCGACCACAATAAAAAATACAGCCCGAGGTGCTATGGCTGTGGGGAAAGGGGCCATCTTCGGTCCAGCTGCCCTAAGCACACCCTAGGAAGGGAAGGCGAACGGTCTCAGGAAGGAAGTGCGGCTAACAGCACCGCCCAGCAGCAGCAGGAATACGACTTTACTATCAGACACTGCAGCGGGAAATCTCACGGCAACACAGATGCATTGTCAAGAAGACCTTGTCCGTAAGATTGCAACCATTATAGTAGGCAAGAGAGTAAGGAAGTGGTATCCGTGAGGATGCTCAGGACAGACCACCTCAGCAACGGGTGGAAGGACAGCCTACGACGTGCACAGCAGGAAGGATTCTGGGATGGATGAAGGCCCGTGCTACCAAGCCTAAGTGGAGGGACGTCTCAGCGATGAGTTCAACCACGAAAAGCTATTGGGCCCAATGGGACGGCTTGCTGCTTCAGGATGGAGTCCTGTGCCGTAAATGGGACAATGGTCGAAGAGACAGCTGTCGTTTGCAAATGGTTGTCCCTAAAGCTAAAGTGCCGAATGTTCTGCAGCTGTGCCATAATGGTCGTTCAAGAGTCCATTTGGGAGTTAAACGAACTCTACTGAAGGTCCGAGAACAGTTTTACTGGGTCCATTATCGTGACGATGTCGAGGATTGGTGTCGTACATGTACAAGTTGTGCGGCCGTGCGGCGACCTCAGACACGTAGTAGAGGAGCACCGAAATTGTACAATGTTGGTGCACCACGGGATAGGACAGCCCTTGACATGGCGGAGCCGTTACAGAAAGGCGCAAGAGGGACTCCTAAGATCGTCCATGTGGATCGCTTGGCGCGTTATCAGGGGACCGATAATGCTCGGGACGAGCATGTCTTAGGAGGGGGCAGTGTTACGCGCTCCAGTCGACGATATACTAGCGCCATCGAGTGTCAGGAACGAGAGCGAGTAGAGCGTTACAGAAAATGACATCACAGATCTCTCAACCGACAGCGCCACCCGAAGAACTAAGTTTCTAGAAAATCTGTACTCGAACTCTCGGTACCTTGCGCGTGTTTACTTGAACATTCCGGATATTTTGCTAATTTAAATAAATAGGTGGCGCAAGATGCGATCGAGACAGAGTTGAACTCGGCGACACAAGCGAAGCTTCGGAGCGGAATTAAGTGAATTAGTGTGTTTAATTATTAGTGTTTTTAACTTTAATTTGTATAAAGTAAATTAAAGTGTTAATTTAGGTAATTCTATCGGCAATTTTTATTGTCACGAACCTCAAGCTCGTAACAATATCATTGAAATATAATTGTGATATAATCCTATACTATTAAACGAGCAATTCTTGTATATATATAATCGGGATCTCGGAAACGGCTCCAACGATTTTCATAAAATTTAGTGTCCAGGGAGTTTCGGGGATAAAAAATCGATCTAGCTAGGATTTATTTTTAGAAAATGTCTTTTTGTCCGTGTTTTTAGGCAATTAAAAACTGCTACAATATCGTTAGAATAAGAAGGTAAATTTTGACAGATTGTTAATGGTTATAAATATATTAATTGGTATAGAGGGCGGTCACAGAATCGTGAAACCCCGGTTCGAGCCCAGACCGATCGACCGTTTTTTTTTTAATTTTTTTTCAAGTTCCTTTCTTTTTTTAGAAAATCTATTTTTTTGAGCCCTTTTTTAGTATTTTTTAAAAACACGAAAATTTAAATTAAAATAATTGCACTCATGATTTTTTATTCAAATAACCAGTTCCGTTTTTTCTGTTATGTCGCTAAGATCAAAAAATATTATTTATACGTATTTCATCAGTATGTAATTTGTATCTAAATATAATTTTCAAAACACACGAATTAAAAAAAAACCGAGCGAAAAATACCGAGCAAAGCTCGGTCAACCGGGTACTATTATATTAAATAAGCAAATATAAAATACAAAATGAATGACAAAATTTAAATATTGTTCTCTGGTTGCGCGGGAACCCATTCGTATTTATTTTATATTGGACGGTAGGTGCCAAGTCGCTTATTCCTTTCCGAAACTATATCATTCATACCCTCCTATCGACACATCGGGGTGGTGGGGTGGGAGGGGCAAGAAGATGATTCTAGAATGTCACGTAATCATCGGAACCGAGGATATATAAGCAGTCGTCGTTGAAACCACACAGCCTCTTCCCGCCGCGCTCGTCGTTGAAACTACAACGCTTCTCTCCAGACGTACCCCTGGGGCCCCGGAGTGTCTGTCCAGAAGAAGTTCCGGAAGTCGCCGCTATAGTGCTCTACAGGATAGAAGAAACCCCGGTGAGTCAATATTCCTTTAATTACTGTCTGATTAATATAATTGTTTTAACCCGCTCCAATTCTGTGTTCTCCTAATTAGGCAGGATTCCTTTTCATCGATTTGGCACAATAATAGTTTTAGTTTTAGGGAAGAGCGAGTGCATTGTACCGCATGCTATAGTAGTCGCTTTTACGTAAGCGTAGAAGCAATCGCATATACAGTCCACTTTAGTTAATATCTCGCGCAATAGGTTTAAGGTTCGACCGGGGAATTAGATTTTCGGCAGCCTTAGACACGTGGCTCCACCATTTTATGGTCACTTCGGCAGGATTTGGACTGGGTTTAGTGGCCGACCAACTATTTCTGGTCGAATTATTAAATTAATTATTTAGATAATGCACTCTAATTTATGGAATAGACTTAAATAGTGTTCGTTTAAATTTAAATTTTGATTAGGCACTCGCAAACAGAATTATTCGTTTTGTAGCGCTCGTATTTGGTTAAATTTAAAGCTTATTAAATAATTGAAACAGTGTAATAGGAACCGTTTGATACGCTTACCCCAGAATTTTGATAAAAATATTGAGTTTAGCGAACGACGCGTCGCCTCGACTCGCTGTGCAGGTGTTTGATTTAATTACGTAATACGGCATACCGAGTGTCCATCCTTCATTGTTTGTGCGTTGTGAGATTAATTGTGATTAATATAACTTTATTATAATAATTTAAAATGGCAGTTAGTGGAAGTGAACAAAATTAAAACGCTTTATGCTAAGAGGGACATACTTAATGATTTCTTATATTTACGCGAACACTACACATTGAAATAATACTAGTTTTTACGGAATATATCCTGTTGAAGATTGCATCTCAATTGTAACTAGAAGGCTGGAAGAAAACAACATGCCCGTAGAATATGCAGTATTACTCAGACACTGCCTTACATCTGGCTACCTATTGTGGAAGGAGGAGTTCTACAAGCAAGTAGATGGTGTGGCGATGGGCTCACCTGTATCTCCCATTGTCGCCGACATATTCATGGAAGACTTTGAGGAGAAAGCCCTGCTTAGTTCTCCCATAAATCCAAGGTTCTACAAGCGGTACGTAGACGACACTTTCACAATTCTACCTTTAGATAAAGTAACTGCATTTTTAGACCATCTTAACTCTATAAATTCTAAAATTCAGTTCACAATGGAGTTAGAGGCAAACAATTCCTTTGCTTTTCTAGATGTGTTAGTAATTCGGAATCCTGATAACACCTTGAGCCATACTGTGTATAGAAAAAAGACCCATACAGATAGATATTTAAACGGTGATTCTCACCACCATCCTTCACAGCTAGCTACCGTGGGTAAATCTTTGTTTCAGAGAGCACGAGGGATCTGTGACAGTAAACACCTGGCTGCAGAGCTCCACCATGTCAAGCAAGTTTTGCATGACAACAAGCTTCGAGTCCCGCGCCTACGTCACAGTGAACGAGTGAAGCCGGCCACAGTCGAGCGTGTACCTGCTGTACTGCCATATGTTAGAGGAGTCACTGACAAGATTGGCTACATCTTGAAGCGCGCTTCCATCAAAACATACTTCAAGCCGCTGAAGAAGATTGGTCAGTTTTTACCATCGGTCAAGTGTAATGTCCCTCTGCAAGATGCAGGAGTGTACAAGCTTGATTGTGAATGTGGTCTCTCCTACATAGGACAAACTAAAAGATCAATAAAAACCCGCGTTAAAGAACATATAGCTGATGTGAAGAATCGACGCTCCGGGAAGTCTGCAGTCTGTGAACACGTACAGGATCGCCCCCGTCACTACATCAGATTTGATAGACCGCAGATCCTCGCTAAAGAACACCGATTCCTTCCAAGGATGATTCGCGAGGCTATTGAAATCAAAAAACATCCTAATTTCAATAGAGAAGATGGCTGGGTGCTACCATCTGCTTGGGATCCTATAATAAATAAAATTAAATTCCAACCCAAGCATACAACTGCAAGACTTCAAGATACCATAAGTTCATACTGCATAGATCGGAACAAAAGTTAAATTTTAATCTATGGTAACCGCGGTTAACTATGACATATGGACATTGAACATCTCAGTCCCGCCCGTGACCATGAGTGCTGTAAAGCGTTCGAAACGTCGGGTATTTAAAAAGTTAAATATACGCGATATATTCCGTAAAAACTAGTATTATTTCAAGGGACATACTTTTTTCGCGTATGCAAAATATAAGTGATCATATAAAGAACATTAATATAGAAGCAGTGCGGGAAACTTTTTTTAATGAAATCGAAACGGTAGATTCGTTGCGGACAGATTACGAAAGAATATTAGACCAAATTAATCATTTGGAATTACAAATCGACCCGAAATACATAGTGAACTACCAACCGCTGCTGGCATTCGAAGATATGTTGTGTCGCGTGAAAAGAACTGCGAAATCCCTACAATCCCAAAACGAGGCAAAGCCGGAAATGCAGGTACGTCCACGTGACCCAATTAGGTTGCCGCCAATAGATATTCCGGTATTCAATGGTGATATTAAGACGTGGCCCTTCTTCTTCAGTAGTTTTCAAAACAATATACACAATAACCCATCGTTATCGGACGCTGAAAAATTATATTACTTAATTAGTAAACTTAGTGGCAGGGCACAGTCGATCTGCTCGGGTTTTACACCTACAGCAAACAATTACTTGTTAATATTCGAAACGCTTAAAACTAAATATGAAGATAGGAGAATGTTAGCTTCCGAATATTTGAACCAGATATTCGATCTTAAACCTATATCATCCGCGAACATCAACGGCTTAGAGCAGATTCTAGATAAATTTGTGGCATCGGTGGCTGCACTTAAGAATTTGAAATTTAATGACCTTATGGACGTGGTGTTTCTCCATATTGCACTAAAGAAATTAGACCCCGACACCGTGCGTGCGTTTGAAATGGAGCATCGTAGCTCGGAGATGCCTTCCTTTCATTCATTAGCATCGTTCGTGCGAGATCAAATAAAGGTGATGCAGCGCTCTCCGAACGTTAAACAGGAGATTAAAAGGTGCGTCGACCGTAGACAGACTCAACCATCTAAAATAGCAGGGTCGTTAACTTACGTAACCACTACATCAACATCACTCCAGCATACTTGTATCGTATGTAAAGATAAACACGGTAATTTATATAATTGTGCGACTTTTCGTAAATATTCACCAAGCGAACGTTATAAATTAGTAAAGACAAACAACCTATGTTTGAACTGCTTAAGCGATAAGCATTTAGTTGCAAAATGCAATTCGAGTTCCGTATGTAGCAAGTGCGCCAGGAAACATCACACGCTATTACATTTTGAAAATAGCAACATAGCGGCGTCAAGTAAAGCGGACAAGGAATTCACCCCTACTAAGGTCAACGATTCTAGCGGTCGACCTGGTGATGTCGCTCTGTGCTCATTGGCAAATATGGGAGCACAACCTCCTTCAACCGTGTTACTGGGTACGGCACGTATTTTGGTTAGGGATTCGCGTGGAAACGAACAAAGCGTCCGTGCACTGCTGGACAGCGGAGCCCAAAATAGCTTTATAACGCGACAATGTTGTCAGCGTTTAGGCTTAGTAATAAATAGGTCACTTTCATGTCCTGTAATTAAAGGCATCGGAGGTATTAGTAAGGCTACCCAGGGATATATAAATTTAAAATTTTATTCTCGGATAGATTGTAATGTTAACTTTGATATAAATGCACTAGTAATAGATAGGGTCACTGAACGGTTGCCAACCGTTTCGGTTGACACCTCGGCATTGATTGAATTTAAAAATTTGACTCTAGCGGACGACACTTACGCCGTTTCTGGAACCATAGACATGCTCATTGGAGCATCGCTTTTCCCTCATCTTTTGTTAAACAATAAGGTCAGGGGCAACTCCTCGCATACCGCGCCTTACGCACTGGAAACCGTATTGGGCTATGTGATCCTTGGCTCCGCCCCCATCATAGATAGTATTTCGGCAACCTCTTATTGTGGTATGGCTGTTGAACCGCTCGAGTCGTTAGTCCGCAAATTTTGGGAGATGGAGGAGGTGAACGTCCCACCCATAGCTAGCCCAGATGACAGGTTATGCGAGGAAATTTACGTCCGCACGACCGTTCGTGATCGTGACGGTAGATATAGTGTAGCGCTACCCTTTAAGGGAGATGTTTTATCTCTCGGCGATTCGCGTCAAATGGCGGAAAAACGTTTCTACAGCTTGGAGCGTAGGATGCTCGCTTCACCCCAGTTAAAGGAAGCTTACGACGGCGTCATTAACGAATATATAAGAGAAGGTTACATATCACTTGTGGCTTCGAAATTAGATAACTACGAAGACACACCGTCGTATTTCATACCACACCACGGGGTTATTAGGGAGGACAAACTTACATCTAAGTTACGTGTAGTGCTCGACGCTAGTGCTAAAACTAGCACTCACCTGTCGCTTAACGATATCCTCTATAGTGGGCAAAATTTACAGGGCAGTTTATTTAATATAATAGCCAATTTTCGTTTGTTTAGTATAGCACTATCCGCCGATATTCGCCAAATGTTTCTTTGCATAGGGGTCCGTGAATGCGACCGTAGATTCCAACGCATTTTATATCGTTTCAACCCAAAGGAACCTCTAATGGTGTTTGAATTTAACCGCGTTTGTTTTGGTTTAAAGTCGAGCCCATTTCATGCGTTACGCACGGTGAGACAGCTCGCTCACGATGAAGGTCCCTCTTATCCTAAAGCTAAGAGGGCAATTGAGAGCGGATTATATATGGATGATTTTGTGTACTCGGTCAATAGCGTGGAGGAGGCAACCCTAACCACCGCCGAGGTTATAAGGCTCATGAAATCGGGTCAATTCGATCTTGTGAAGTGGACTAGTAATTCGCGTCCGGTTTTAGATACAATCCCACTATCACACCGTCTTTCGGCGATAAAGGAATTCGACGATTCCGATACACACAAGGTGCTCGGTCTGTGTTGGTCACCAGAGTCCGACGTGTTTAGCCTTAAGGTAAATCCACCCGTAGAGAAATGCACAAAGCGCACAATACTGTCATGCGTTGCTAGATATATTGCTGGGACGTCACGGGTTTCGTAGCTCCTGTGGTATTATACGCTAAGCTTTTGATTAAACAACTTTGGTTATTGGAATGCGACTGGGATGACTCGCCGCCTGACAGCATTGTTCGGTTGTGGCAGCGCTTTAGAGAGGAACTTCCTTTATTAAGAGAAATTAAAATACCGCGTCATATAAACGTAGATAGAAATAGCGTCATAACGGTCGTTGGGTTTGCAGACGCCAGCGAGAAGGCTTACGGGGGCGTTGTATATTTCCACGTCCAGAATAATGGTAGAAATTCGATTAGCCTCATTAGTTCTAAGTCGAGAGTCTCCCCCCGTAAGGTTGTCTCTCTGGCGCGCTTAGAGCTTTGCGCAATATTAGTACTCACCAAGCTTATTACCGCAGTTATCAGCGCATGTAGGGATAGAGTTCTCATAGAAAGGATATTTGCCTTTTCCGACTCCACCGTCGCCTTATGCTTGGTTCATTCTTCGCCCCACCGTTGGGATACGTTTGTCGCGAACCGAGTGGCCAAGATACAAGACGAGTTAGAAACGCGGAACTTTTGTCACGTGTCCGGTACGGAAAACCCCGCCGATTGTCTATCCCGTGGACTCACCCCGATGCAAATAATGGACCACCCGCTTTGGTTCCACGGACCTGCTTGGGTTCACTTGGATCCCTCGCAATGGCCGATAACCGATTTCGAACCTTCGTCAGTGTCACAACCGCCGGAAGAGAAGAGACACGCTGTAGTGGCGAACGTTTCGAGCGAGGTTTCTCCAATCATTGCCTTGGCGAACCGCTTGTCCACTTGGTCGAAATTATTGCGTAGCGTAATTTACGTTTGTCGATTCGCGAAGCTTTTACCGCGACGTTCGTATGTCTTAGCATCCGATTACAACTATGCCGAATCAAAAAAGTATACGGTTATCAATACACATAAGGGTTTATACATGTACAATCGACTAGTTTACGGTTTGTCGTCGAGTCCGGGAATTTTTCAAAAACACTTAGAAGAATTATTGACAGGGTTACCGAACGTGGGTGTATTTTTAGATGACGTAATTATAACGGGTCCTGATAGTCGTAGTCACATAAAAAATTTAAATAAAGTGTTTGAGCGATTGCAGTCTCACGGGTTGCGCGTTGAGAAAGAAAAATGTGTATTTTTCGCAGAATCTATTAACTATTTAGGGCACGTCATTAGTAAAGAGGGCGTTCACACATGTCCGGAAAAAGTCCGGGCAATTGTAAACACGCCTGCACCCACCAATATTTCAGAACTGCGATCTTTCATCGGGCTAGTAATGTATTATGGTAAATTCGTACGAAATGTTAGTTCATTGCTGGCCCCGTTATATCGTTTGCTAAAAACCGGGGTTCGATTCCTGTGGAGTACTGAGTGTCAATTGGCATTCAATGAAGTAAAAAAAATATTAAGTTCGAGCGAAGTGCTTGCTATATATATATACGTTAGACTTACCCGTGGTACTGACGGCAGACGCCAGCGGAATCGGAGTCGGCGCCGTGATATCGCATATCACTGAGGAGGGAGAGCGGCCGATCGCATATGCGTCGCGAACACTCAGCGCGGCCGAGCGGGCCTATGCGCAGATAGATCGAGAGGCCTTAGCAATAATATTCGGTATTAAAAAGTTTCATCAGTACTTATATGGTAGAAAATTCGTTTTAAGGACTGATCACAAACCCTTGACGTATATTTTCGGCAGTAAAGTGGTCATTCCAGTTATGGCCTAGATTACAGCGTTGGGCAGTATTATTGTCGGGATACAGTTATGACATAGAATATGTAAGTTCACATAAAAATTGTGCAGATGCGTTATCTCGTTTGCCGCAACCGGTACATAAACGGCTTCCGAAGTCGGAGGGAATGAATTACATTAATTTCTTAGAAAATTTTCTCCCGGTCACAAATGATGACGTCAGAACGGCAACAGCACGCGATCCGGAATTAAGTAGAATTTTAACCTATGTTCAGTCCGGATGGCCCGCGTCCTGCCCAAAAGAAGTGTTGCAGCAATATTATATTAAACGTAATGAACTATACATAGATAGGGGCTGTATTATGTGGGGTTACCGCTTGGTGATACCGCGCACTTTAAGAAAAAAAAATACTTATGCAATTACATACTGGTCACATGGGCATTGTTAAAACTAAGTCCATAGCTCGAAGTTACGTATGGTGGCCTAATATAGATACAGACGTCGAATCCGAATGCCGAGCATGTGAGACGTGCGCGGTGGAATCACAAGCACCCCCGCGCGCCCCACCGCAGCCTTGGCCGTACAATTTGCAGCCATGGAGCAGACTCCATATAGATTTTTTAGGCCCTTTTAACGGAAAAAAAATTTCTCATTTTAATAGACTCCAGTACGAAATGGCTAGAAGTGTTTGAAATTCCAAAAACAAATACTACAGCGGTTATTAAGGTATTACGGTGTACGTTCGCAAGATTCGGCTTACCACTAGAGCTAGTATCGGATCAAGGGCCACCCTTCACTAGCGCGGAATTTAAGGAGTTTTTAACACGAAATGGTATTCAGCAACGTTTCTCGCCCGCTTATCACCCGTCTTCGAATGGCGCCGCGGAAAATGCTGTAAATATTTGTAAAAAAGCAATAAAAAAGCACATAGGGAATCAATCGATGTTGACACCGCGTTGCAAACATTTTTACTTACTTATCGTAACAGTATACATAGCAGCACAGGTGAAAGCCCTTCAATGCTGTTACAAAAACGAACGTTACGATCACGGCTAGACTTATTACGAAGCGATCGCGCGCTCATAAATAAGGTAAATCAGGCTCAAAGTAAGCAAGTGGTGTACACGGGCGGGGTGCAGCGCTCGTTTGCACCGGGGGAACCTGTGTGGGTGCGAGAGTACGGCCACAAGGATAGGTGGGTGAAGGGAACGATAGTTCATGGCGAAGGTTCGAGGAGATATGCGGTGGACAAGGGGGACAGTCGACAAGTAGTTAAGCACGTTGATCAAATCAAGGGTTGTACGACATACCATACCCTGAGGAGCAAAGCGAGTCAATGAGGGTACAAATACCTGAGCAAAGCGAGTCAATGAGGGTACAAATACCTGATAGTAGTGGCTCGGCGAGAGACGGAATGTCGAAGGAGGACGACGCCCCGGACACATCTCCGACTACGGTTGTGGGTGATTCGGGAAAGGAGAGGAAACGGGTTTCGAGTGAACACATTAAAAGTCCTGGAAACGAATATAGTACACCGCCAACGTCACCTAGTGCACCGTCGCTTGAACCGCCTCGAGCCCGATCCGGGCGAGTTCGTAAACCTGTTGTTAGGTTTCAAGTTTAGCAAGTTATTAGATTTATAGATTATGTATTATATAGTTAAGGTATTATTATTAGTAAATTTGTGATTACATAATTTATGTACTTTACTTAATATTATCTGATAATACCATATATTAAAAAGGGAGGTGTAATATATGTAGGTACAGATTAATATTGTATTATGTAGGTAGGCGCCACCGCGCGTCTTCACTAGCCAGTCGCTCAATACATGTTATGAAGTCACACCGTGTTTTATCTTTTTAATACCGAGTTATCCAGTACATCTCAAGATCTTGTAGAGTAATACAATCAGTAAAGCCCTTCACGCACACCGGGTCTAAGATCGTGGTATAAGATCCACAAAGGCTTACGTCTGCATTTTCGTATGTCTAACTACTCGAGCGGTGCATATAGAACTCGTTGGTGATCTAAGCACAGCAGGCTTTATGGGTGCATTTAAAAGATTTCTTTCCCGCCGTGGCCCTGTAAGTAGATTGTATTCGGATAACGGTATGAACTACGTCGGTGCAAAACGTATTCTATCGGAACTAAATGAGCTCTTAGCTAGCAATTATTATAATTCGGAGTTCGCTCACATTCTAGCCGAGAACCGCATTGAGTGGTCTCTGAACGTCCCAGCCGCGAGTCATTTTGGGGGCAATTGGGAGACTAATATCAAGAGTCTAAAGAGTCATTTATTCCGAGTAATAGGAGATCGAATTTTGTCCTTCGAGGAGCTAAGTACGGTGCTCGCTCAAATTGAATGCGTAATGAATAGTCGCCCACTTTGTCGTACGTTGTCTAGTGACCCCTCGGAACCGCTGGCTCTAACTCCAGCACATTTTTTTGAATTTAACGCCTTTAAAGTATTTGCCAGCCGCAGATATGGATGAGAACAGTCTTAGCATTTCCGCACGCCACAAATTATTAGATCGGTTAGTGCAATCGTTTTGGAAACGATGGAGGATGGAATACTTGCATACTTTGCAGTCTCGGCAAAAATGGAACACAGCAACTGAGCCTTTAGCTGTAGGAACTGTAGTTGTGCTCACCAAAGAGAATACGCCGCCTCTCCACTGGCCGTTAGGAATTGTCGAGGAGGTCTTTCCCGTTTCCGACGGAGTAATTAGGATAGCTCGCGTTAAGACCACGGTTGGGTCTTACCTGCGTCCTGTTATCCGTTTGTGCTCCCTGCCTCTTCCATAATTTAAATTAGCTTTCTAGATTAAAATTGTAGTTGAATTTTGGTAATCTTAGCGTTAGTTAGTTATTTTGTTAGTTGATCTTAGCTCTAGTTGTTTTAGTTAATTTTGAAGGAAATCCTTCAAGGGCGGGGGAGATGGTTGCGCGGAAACCCATTCGTATTTATTTTATATTGGACGGTAGGTGCCAAGTCGCTTATTCCTTTCCGAAACGATATCATTCATACCCTCCTATCGACACATCGGGGTGGTGGGGTGGGAGGGGCAAGAAGATGATTCTAGAATGTCACGTAATCATCGGAACCGAGGATATATAAGGCACGCGCGACCGATGCGCGACCTCTTCCCGCCGCGCCAGTCATTGGAACAACAGCTCTCTTCCCGCCGCGCTCGTCGTTGAAACTACAACGCTCCTCTCCCGACGTACCCCTGGGGCCCCAGAGTGTCTGTCCAGAAGAAGTTCCGGAAGTCGCCGCTATAGTGCTCTACAGGATAGAAGAAACCCCGGTGAGTCAATATTCCTTTAATTACTGCCTGATTAATATAATTGTTTTAACCCGCTCCAATTCTGTGTTCTCCTAATCAGGCAGGATTCCTTTTCATCGATTTGGCACAATAATAGTTTTAGTTTTAGGGAAGAGCGAGTGCATTGTACCGCATGCTATAGTAGTCGCTTTTACGTAAGCGTAGAAGCAATCGCATATACAGTCCACTTTAGTTAATATCTCGCGCAATAGGTTTAAGGTTCGACCGGGGAATTAGATTTTCGGCAGCCTTAGACACGTGGCTCCACCATTCTCTATATAATTTACCTATTTAACAATACAATCTACTATTACCTACGGGTGCAACCGCGGGAACACGCGAGTAGCGAACATTTTTTGTTCGAGATAGCTGTTCTAGTACGTAAGTACATATTACCTCAATGGCTTTATATAATTCAGCCATTTCGTTATAAGGCGCTACATAATTTATATATATTTTTTAACTCTGTGAAATGAAAAACAAAAATGATAAGTACATACCTAATCTTTTCTTTTTTTATTTTACTCACGGGTCACGAGGTTTTACTTTGACGGCCTGTGTCGACAACTGTGTAAAATTTTATTGCGCCATAGCGCAATTTTCAGCTACTCAATGAAACGGCGCAGTAAACTGCGCCTGAGTTACGGAGTTAACGAAATTTCGTTGAGTTACCATACAAATTTCTAATAAAAAAAAATTATAATATGAAATCATTAAAAAAAAACCGGCCAAGAGCGTGTCGGGCCACGCTCAGTGTAGGGTTCCGTAGTTTCCCGTCCGTCACAATAAGTATTCCCACTTATGAGTTTAAAGGTGGGTATCCATAAGGTTCGCGCTCCAGCAGCGCTCCGCGCTCCTGCAACTGCTCCCGGTAGTGGGTACGTGCGCGAACATGGAGCGTGCAACATTGCACGTTCCGCGGCAGGCGATGCCAAGGAGAGACCAACCGAACAATTCGATAATACCCGACCCAATGTAATATGTACCTACAGCGCCATCTCTCGGGGAATTTGGTTACTAATTAATACATACACATGCCAGAAGTTTTCGGTGGCAATTTTGGATTGCGAGAACCGATTTTAATAATTCTTTTTTTGTTTGAAAAAAGATACGTTCAGGATAATAAAATATGTAAACGAAGTTAAAAAAATGCTTGCATATACGATTATACTACAAACTTAGTCCAGAAATCATTTTGTACAACTTTTTGTCTTTTTTGTACAAAAACTGTTTCCATCCAAGTTCAAAATAATTTTCCTAGAAAGTCCTTATAAAGTTATACTTTTCAAATTTTTTTCATATTTTCTAAACCTATGGTTCAAAAGTTAGAGGGGGGGGACACATTGTTTTCTACTTTTGGAGCGATTATTTCCGCAATTATTGACATTATCAAAAAATGATTTTAGTAAACCCCTATTCATTTTTAAATACCTTTCCAACAATATATCACAAGTTAGGGTTGAAATTAAAAAATAAATCACTTCCCACTTTACATATAGGGGGGCTACCCTAATAAAACATTTTTTTCCAATTTTTATTTTACCACTTTGTCGGCGTGATTGATACACATATTGGTAGCATTTCAGCTTTCTAGTGCTAACGGTCACAGAGATTAAGCGAGGACGGACAGACGGACAGACAGACATGGCGAAACTATAAGGGTTCCTAGTTGACTACGGAACCCTAACAACAATAATATAGTCCACTGATTTTATAAACACGAAAAACACCATCGTAATAGTCTAAATAAATACAGACTTGACTTATTTTGCAATTAAACAACAACAAGACAGTCCCATGATTTAAAAAAAAACACGAAAATCACAATGATTATTGTATGAATAAACCTACTTTGTCATTTATGCTATAATGATTTAAATCACCTAATAAAAACATATCTTTTTATAAATACACACAACACATTACTACTACATTACAAACCAAATGGAAAATCACAATAGTAAATAAGCATATTTCTTTCACTTATCGAGTGCTGAGCAAATATTTACCAACAAACCTTTATGAAAGATAGATTCAAATTATCCCACTTCTGAAATATAAAAATTAATAGGTCTGGATGTCTTTTTAATTATTTAATCAATTTTAACAAATCAGGCTTCGTCACTTATTCAGTCTAATGCCGCCATCTTGGCTCGCTCGTTGCCTAGTACAATAACATTTGAAACATAAGTACTTTTTTATTTGAGTGGTTAATTATGTGAATATAATTATTTGTAAAATATTGATTATTAGTAAAGAAGTTATTTTTATAATTCTTAAACGTTAGAAATTAAAATTAAGTCTCAACTATTTTTATATAGGAAATAGCATAATGTAGATAATAAAAGAATATCTTAAAATGACGATTAATCGTTTAAAAGCTTGAGATAAAAAGAAATACTTAAGCTTCATTATATTCTGCCCTATGAAAGCGTTATAAAGAGATAAGCACTTTACTGGTGCCGTAAAAAGCAACTATTATGCTCGACACATGTGGTCAATTAAACCGATCAATTGAACTGTCCATAGAGGAGGAACTGACGTACATACATTAATCAGTTTTTAGATAGTGAGTGAGTGTGATATCTTAAGTTGAATTTATTAACTGACACACGAACCAACTATCGCGGCTTGCAGCCGATGAGTGGGGAAATCGTTTTGGCTTACATTCGTTGGCTTGATCATGTTAGATTATTAAGTATAATTCGATTATTTTTTGTGCAACAAATACCATTTTCTTTCTTTTTAAGCTTGGCGGGTGAATTGCTGCATTCCGCATCTATGGCGCTGCAGTTCGTAACCGGACGGGAAAATTTCCGCAGATATTATATAAATCATAGAATACTATAATACACAATAGAATGGCTGTCAACCTTATTTTGTACGACGATAGGCGTCGCCGGGAGCACACATACAAGCAATAACGGCGTATTATCACTACTACAAACACAATTCGCTGTGTTGACAGACTGATTTTAATATATATTTATCTGTAAATAGCGTGCAATTTGGCATTTCCTAAATAATTTGCATGAGTAATTTGGAAACGATTGTAACGTCAAAACACATCTCGTGTTGATATTTATATGTGTGAATTGACGTGTTAGTGACATTTTAGTGGCTACACGGACTCCGCCCACTCCCCCTTTCTATTATGTATGTATTATAGTATTCTATGATATAAATACTCTCTGGGGATAAAAAGTTCTATTTGATCAATGTTACCATTATTTTGCTTACAAAATATAAAAATTTGGCTGCAATACAGCTCCATTTTGCGTGAGTTTAACGACAGATTGCTGTTCCTCTTCCTAATATCGTTTAAATCATAACTTGAAACGGATTTTGTAATAGTGGTGCGTTTTGTGTGTTAAATTTCTGTACATTTGCGGTTTACCCTTGAGTGTAGGTTTGGCACATTTTTCCTTTCTTGCACATCTTCTTTGTGGAATAGGCCACCGAGCAACCTACGTATACGAATTAGGGACCTTCAATTAAAGAACCTACTCTTTTTTGAAAGGCCGGAACACATCCGCAATTTCCCTGGTGTTGCAGTTGTTGAAGTACCTTCAGGTGAGCCGCATACTCCTTACCTTAGCTTAGCCCGTCTTAAATAAAAAAATATTATTGGAAATGGCGTTACAAGTGTTTGGATGATAATATGATTCTCAAATCGTGTGGCGGCGGGGAAAGAATATCCACTACCTGATATCATCCCGTAAAGTTACAGCCTATATACTTCCCACTGCTGGGTACAGGCCACCACTCATTTCTGACTTCACAGGTCTTCGAAATATCTTTTTCTTATTTCTCTGATATGTAGGTTTCCTCACGATGTTTTCCTTCAACGCCGATCACGTGGTAAATTCGCACTTAAAATTGCAATTAACAATTTCACTGGTGCCGGCGGCGATCGAACCCGGTTTGCTCGCGTACTGTGAAAATTACAGCGACCGCTAACCACCTGAGCTACCACGGCTTATATCACCCCGTGAGTGTCATAAAAGGCGACAAGACGCAAGAGAGAAACTGAGCCAGGAGATGGGCAGCAGGATCTTTCTGATTACAGCTGTATAAAATATAAAAACCGCGGTTGTCAGCGCCGCAGCTATATACAAGGTGCCCCAGCGCGAAGTGACCACCCGGCGTCTGTTGATTATTTGGACACAAGTGACACAACTATCAACAAATACCAATAGAGTACTGGTCTTATCGTTTTTTATTAGGTTTTTTTGTAGAGAAACCTGATATGTTGCACTATTTTCAAGAGATGTTCTTTGTTCTTACATTTTTTTCATTCTGTTTTTTTCTTTGACAGTTGTTATCATAGTTTATCGATTCGAGGTATAAAATTTATTAAATACGCGATACGATAATATCCGTAAATATAGTTTTGTTTACGGATTTTATCGCGTTTAATTAACTTATTTTAACTTATTTTTTATAACCATCATTGCTGACGCGATAAATATTCAATGAGTAGTGTCTGCGTAAAGTTAAGAAACCATTGTATAAAATTTACCCAAAATTAAACAAGAATTAAGCACTCATCGAATTGCATCTCAGCTGGATATAAAGAAAATAAGAGTGTGTAAAAAAAAGGACTTCACCCTTACCATTTTCGAGATGCTCGAAATTTACGAGAAGAAGACAGTACACCAAGGTCGGTCTATATCGATAAACTATGATAACAACTGGTAAAAAAACAGAATGAAAAAAATGTAATGTATGTAGCAGAAAACATATCTTGAAAATTGTGCACCAAGTCAGGTTTCACTATAAAAAACTTAATAAAAAACTAAACCGATAAAACCTGTACTTTAATGGTATTTGTTAATAGTTTTGCCCAAATAATCAACATACTCTGGACAGTCACTTCGCGCTGGGACACCACCCACCGTATGAGGCAATCGAGTTGCAGTAAGATTTAACTGGATGTGGCACAAATTCTATTTTACTAATTGAAAGTTTCTGAGTAGTTCCTAATATATCAACAGTTGTGAAATATTTAAAGAAAATCGAATTTAAAACCAAAAATAAGCCAAAAAATAAATTCTATATTTTATTGTCACTCTCTGACGATTAAATAAATAAATACATTATGACAAACATCGAAATAAATTAAGTCACTTATAAAAAAGCTACTTCGGCAATGTATTTATTACCTTACGTAATTCTTGTATCTTTTACAGCTAGTAATGTTCTCTGTTGGTTAATTCAACGAAACAAAATTAAACAATTACATAATTAAAAATAAACAATGAAAATAAAATTAATCACAAATATAATAATCTTGACTAGTTCAAAGATAGACAGGGTTATTTTGCAATAATCGGCCAAATTTGCAGAGAAGGTTCAGAATTAGCAATATAGGCAAATGGTGAAGATAAATTAATTTAAAAGAATCTTAAACATTCCGTCCTTTATATTTTTTGCATTCAAAATCCGCGGTAATGCATTATTTTAACTGATTTTACTGCGCACGCACACAGTAACGGTATATCATTATTTATATATTTGAACTTAAGTTTAAAATTTCGCTACTCTTTGAAAAATAACCCTGTATAAGAATGTTTTCTTAGGTTGTTGATAACGAAGAACTATATTTTAAAATAATCTTTGTATTAATTAATTCACAATCTTATTTATAAATGCTAAAATATTTAAACATATTAGTTAGACCTCAGATTAACAATATAGTTACAATATCACGCATAGAAAATGAAATTAAAAGAAACTAATTCTATTAAAGTTGCAACTGGCAACTTTCAATTTTTTTTTTTATTATTGTACACAAAATCATTTTTTTCAATAAGAATGACATTAAACTTTCGTTTTTAATATTTCTTTGGTTTTTTTAATTTTAGCATCATAAGCCACTGTAAATCCTGTCTAATAAACTTAAATTAATACTTTATAAATTAATAATCTGAGTAAGACGGTGTCACCTTTCCAAGGCCATCCAGCGAGACGGGTCTGTAGTAATCTTGCATTTCGCCCCAACCGCGTGGCGCAACGTTAAAGTTTGGTCCACATGTGAGCGGAAGACGCGGGCTTTTTGGCGAAGCATAGACATCGTTCAATTTTGTCGGCGCCAAAGGCACAGGAACTTCAACATTTTGTACAGTAATTGTTGGTGATGAAAGCGGAAACGGTTCCATCTTTGGAAGATTCGATGTATGCTTAAGAGCAGATTTTGGGTAAGTTTTCTGGTTTCTCAGGCTCGATGGCGGACGGTATGGCGTGTCGTGATTTGCGACTGGCGTCGGAGTCGAACATGTGTTAGACGTATTGCGACCTGGAAACATCCAAAAACAAGTGTTATACAAACAAATTGATGAAATCATGTATGATCTGCAGGTGATGTGTACATTCTTGCGAAATTTTCGATCAAGGTGACAACTTACGAGCCATGCGCAAAAGGTTGACCGATGATCTACCACTGCCACTGACGATGTTTTTGGTCTTCATGACTCCAAAAAAGATTTTTAAGCCCTATAAGGTTCGCGTGAAACGAAATCTTTATTTATAGGGCCTTATTAACTTTAAAATTTTATTAAAGTAAATTTGAGGTTAAAAAGTCCATATGTGCATAGCCACGCATTTACGTGGTAGAGCCACACTGCAGCTATATTATGGTTGTAGCACAAATGGGTTGGCTCGAGGACTGCGCTGTCATTGAATACCAGAGTAAAATAGCAGCTTAGCTTTTTAATAAATAATTTATTACTTTGCAACCTTCCGCTAACCAATTACAATGATGTGTCTTACCTGGATTGAAGAGCACCTCCCGCCCTCCCTCAATTGCATGCACTAACTCCGTCACCACTAGTCCCAGCACCACTACTCCCGGCAACACTACTTCCAACACCACTATTCCAGGTAAGACACACCATCGACGACAATACGACACGTGTTTCGCCTCTACACGAGGCATCCTCAGGTAATGTAGATTCTACGGCGACTGACCGCTAGACGCTAAGAGATCATTGTAATTGGTTAGCGGAAGGTTGCAAAGTAATAAAATATTTATTATAATGGATTTCCGCAAAGTAACGCCTGATTCTATCAAGTAGCTTAGCTTTTTGCTGGAAACGAGGCATTCAATTTTAGCCTTTAGGGAAGACAAAACATCCACATTTTGATTCTTAATTGAGGATAAATGAAGATGTCTATGGACCACAGCATCGAATTACCATTAGATGGACTGTGCGCTCGATTGTCACCCTCCTTTTATTTAAAAAACCTCTCAGAAAGGAGAGGAGCAGTGATAAGCTGTACGATCTGTTATTGACACTGATATACTTCACTGTAAACTTCACTGAGTTTTCTAGTTGACATTTGCATGCAATACAATCTTATTAACATTTTGTTCACAGTGTTTTAGGTAATTAATTTGTGTCTATAAGATATAAGAAGGGACCAAAAATGGAACCCTGCAGTACCCCATTTTAGCACAGCAGCTACAAAACTTTCAATCTCAGCAACACGAGATGTACGATTGTGTACAATACGCTTATGTAGGCATTTGCTATGCTTGCAAGTTTTAAGGCAACAGCATAGGGATATTGAAGACAGTTCATGTCACAATTTAAGTGAAACTTCGTTGACTATAATAATTAATAACATAAACGTAACTTAAACAAGAAATTGTAACTGTATGTAAGTTATTGATATTTTAACATTGACATTAACTTTCACTTATTATCAACCGATAATAGAACCACGGCGAAACCGAACATCTTTTATGGTCCTTTGAGCCGAATACACACGATTTGAAAAGGAGCAATTCGTATTCCTGTACAAAAAAATTGGGCTGAATGTAAATTCAAGATATGTATCTAGGTACTCTACATACCTAATTGCAATCGTTTTTTAAAATATAATAACCTCTAAACCGAATTTGAGTCATGGCGGCGAGTCTCAACGGAGAAAAGCCATCTGCGAAAAACAGGATGATAGTGCACGAGTGTGTGCGCAAGAACATATTCTATCTTTATTCCCTTATTTCGATTCCATATATTGTTGAGATCGCAATTCGGCAAAACCAGAGAGATCTGGTATAGGAACAACGCAGGATATTTCCGAGGCACAGGAGTAAACTACCACCAACTACCTGAATCCGGGCTGCTAATTAAGAATATCTTGACCACAGTTACTGATTTTGCCCCACCCCGGGATATTCCCAACTGGGAGGGAGACCACGTGACCAACAGTCGCACTTGCGAGCACTAGACCAACGAGGCAGTCTTATAAAACATAGCAAGATGTTGAACCTAATGCCCAAAGACTGAAAAACTGGAAGCAGCATCATCCGTATGATGATACGAGTCTTCGTTCAATTTTAAGCGACGCAATTCTAATGGTTAAGGGCGTGGAGCTCAAACTCAGAAAATTATATCTTCGTGGCCTCTCCCTTTTTGCCTTCCAATCATGCTTGGTAGCTACCGTGTAGTAGCGGTAGAGGGAACAAATCAGGAGGTGGGCAGCAGCGTCTTCCTAATAATGACAAACAACTGCGGTTGCCAACCCGCTTGCCAAGTGTGGCAACTATGGCAAATATCCCCCCATGAGGTAATCTATGAGGGAGGCCTATGTTCAGCAGTGGACTTTATAGGCTGTAATAGACGGATGGATACGCGTTTTCTGTTCATTAAAAAACGGTGGCTACAATTTGAACGTTTCCAATCTCACCTCTTCCCTCGTGCACCCACTTTACCGAGCGCTTCTTCCTGTTGACGTACATACTCTGACCACGGCTAGTGTGGTTGCTAGCGTCGCTCAAGGACTTGGATATCGCTCGTGCCAGGTCCATCTGTTCTTTGACGGTTGGATGAACGCCAGGCACGTAGAACGCCGATGATGCAAATGTTTTCTCTGAAACATAATTGTATTGATTTTTTTTATAGAATAAGGGTAACAAAGCTCACAGTCCACCTGACGGTAAAAGGACGCTATGACTCATAGATCTTCATCAACCTCAAATAAGAATCAAATGCATATGTATCATCACTCCTCAGGACTAAGATGGAATGCCTCGACTATCGGCTATCGATTCTTCGAGCTATATGGCCGGTCCACTGCCACTTCAGCTTACTAATCCATTAGGCTCACTCTGGTTCTACTGCGGATATCCTCATTTCTAAGTTTATCACGTAGAGAAACTACGAGCATTGCCCTCTCCATAGCTCGCTGAGCGACCTTGAGGTGCCTCACACGGCCAGCAGTTAAAGACCACGTCTCAGATCCATAGGTCATCACTGACAACACCCACTGGTTGTACAACGCTGCCCAGCCGAGTTGAATCCGTCGATTGACCTCTCGGTCGAAGTTGGACTTTCCTAGTCGGATTACTTGTCCCAAGTAAACATACTCGTCAACAACTTCGAGCTTAGTACTCCGAATAACCACCGGCATTAGTTTGACATGGATATTACACATTAATTTTGTTTTGTTCACGTTCATCTTAGGACCTATCCATTGGTAGACACTATTGAAGTTACTGAGCTTAGTGCTTAGGTCCTCCAGTGATCCTGCCATAAGCACTATACCGTCTGCAAACCGAAGGTACTCGCCCATACGTTAATACGTATCCTTTCCAGTCCAGTAGTTTGAAAACGTGAAAAGTTTCGGGG
Organism: Parnassius smintheus behrii; assembly: GCA_036936625.1. Taxonomy (NCBI): domain Eukaryota; kingdom Metazoa; phylum Arthropoda; class Insecta; order Lepidoptera; family Papilionidae; genus Parnassius; species Parnassius smintheus. Next base: position 4,269,249 of record JAUPFT010000030.1, on the reverse strand, counting down.
ATGTTACGTCATCCGGTCTTACACCTCTCTACAGTTGGATAGGCTTCTTACTCCGGTTCTGTACTTGGATAGCTGTCGTAGCCCTACTGTACAAATACTTCAGCACTTCGATATACCGACAATCAACTTGGCAACGCTGAAAAAACTGCAGCACCGTCTAAATTTCGATGGAACCAAAGGCTTTCTTAAAGTCCACATACGCAAGACAACGTTGCAGATTGTACTCTTCCGACTTCTGTACAATTTACCGAAGGGTATGTATGTGGTCCATGGTGCTAAAGCCTTTTCGGAAACCGGCTTGTTCGGGATGCTGGAAGTCGTCGAGTCTGCGTGCGAGACGATTCGTAATGATTCTCGAAAACAGCACGTAGACGCGGCTTAAAAGGGAAATCGGTCTGTAGTTCTTCAAGGGAGCATTGTCGCTTTTCTTGAAGAACAAGACCACTGCACTTCTGTTCCACACCTCCGGAGTAGTGCCACCATAAAGGATGGAATTGAAGAGCCTCTGAAAGATTTTAAGTATCGGTTTTCAACTCGCTTCCAGAAGCTCCGCTGTAATTCCATACAACGCCATTCTGATTTCGCTCAGACTGACTTACGAGATATCATCGGAATAGACACACAATAGTTAGTTATTTATGTTTCTGTGGTAACATGAATATTTCCGACAACTGCTCGATAAATATGGGACACCGATAGTAACAGCGCTGTGGCTGTCCTGCGCCTGATCTCACCCGTCGTGTTGGATTGTCATCCCATCGGACTATGAGAGGAATAGAAAGTATACCAGTGTTGGCGCAAACACTCGAGCACTATAATCGTGTCTTGCGCAGATGGCTGGTCTCCGTTACATATATCATTTTTTAGTTTTGTTAGTTGATTTAATTTCTTTGTACGTTTTCCGTTTTTGTGTACACCACGTACACGAGCAAAGCGGGTTCGATCCCCGCCGGCACCATAAAATATTTAATTACAATTTTAAGTGCTGATTTACCACGTGCTCGGCGGTGAAGTAAATCATCGTGAAGAAACCTGCATGTCTGAGAAATTAAAAAAATATTTCGAAGACATGTGAAGTTCGCCAACACTCATTGGAGCAGCGCGGCGGACACTTCCTACCCCTAAAACCCTCTCAGCCATGAGAGGAGGCCTGGGCCCAGCAGTGGGACGTATATAGGCTGTACTGTGTACTTTAACTTTTATAAAAACAAAGTGACAAGCAAATCTATGTTGCAGAAGTGAACGGCAGAGTTGGGTAGGGACGCCCTAGATGAAAGTTTATCTACCAAAAATGGACGATATATTGAAAATGTGCCAAATTAAGAGTATCTTTAACCGACGAGCATGTATGCTTAGGTATATCTATAAGGACGTATATAAATAAGAAACGTATATAAGGACAGATATAAAGGACAGCTCCGTGGCGCATTTAAGCTTAGCAATGAGTTATAACGCTGAGGGCCGCGAGTTCGAATCCCGCACGGAACGAGTATTTCTACGGCCTACAAGTAATTATTGCGGGTCTCGATGTTTGTCCTTGTGCAATTTATGTATGTATACTGCCTCCACGATACAGGAGATTAGGATTAGGAGATAGATGGAGTGTGGGCATAACTTTTTTTTTAAATAAAAAAGAAAAAAGTAACCGAGAGAGGTGTGTCAGGATCGTGCCAAATGGAAGTCCGTAGTCTCTCTGTATCGTCTGCTCTAACAGGCGTGAGTGTTTACGTTACGGTATTTAAAATAGTAAGTAAAAAAATCGACCGACTACTAAAGTACTTATTTTATTAGTAGGTCAGTGGAGCAAAATATAAAGTTCGGTCGGGAGTAATAACGATTCAGGAAGACGGTTTCAGGTTTGGTTTTATTTTTTACTAATTTCCAAAAAGAATGAGGTTCCTAATTCGTCTGTAGGCATATATTTCTCAATATCGATAAAACACGTAGATAATATTTGACCGATATAGTGTTTAGTAATTTTCAGAAAAGCTTCATATCGAAACCCAAAACCCCCGGACAGTTTGATAGGAGTGTTGACACCTGACATCTACATCTTCATCAATGTGTGACAGTCATACCAAATTTTTTATCCTTCTTAATAATATGCTCCTCTGCATCCGGAGCCGGGGTGAAGATCTTATTGAGGTCCACCTCTTTATCGCCCACGATGACCGGTTTGTTCTCCATGTCCTCCTAGAATTCACATAACATGAATGAGTACAAGGAATTTACTTGCAAATTACAAAGGATATGCGAATGTGTGATAGCAGCGTAAAATCAAAGTCCAAATAATTTTACGCTTTTTAAAAGTCAAGAAAACTATAACATCGCTTCAACAAGTCGCTGCTGTAGAAGACCTTATGGGAAGAATATTATATATTATCAGGCTAGGTTGTCTGAAGTGGATTTAGTTCATAAAATTCTTCACAATACGCGTAGTATTTGGGAGAATTTGACGACAGCTTAACCCAGCAGGCGATGATATCTCACGGTGCCAAAACGTAAGCAATAATTGATGGTTTAAATCACCATAAAAGCACCCGTTACATAGGCTTTAGTTTATATGCCTAGTTACTAAATATTCAATATCTTACTTTTATGTATCAAAGTCTACTTCAAACCATTATTCAAACGATAATGGGAAATTTGCAGCTAAAAACTTTGTGAAAAGGTATGGATTTCACTTGAAATGAGAAATGAGTGGTAAATCTATCTATTATAAAACACAAAAATGTTTCTACCTATGTCCGATAAAGACTTTGAAATCTTCCAACCAGTTTTGATGAATTTTTTTGTAAGTGTGTTTGAATGGTTCCCTAGATGGTTTATATTTATATATACATTTGAGCCCGGTAGGTGCTTTCTGCACTCGTGCGAAGACGGGGCCATCACTAGTTCTCCATAAAATTTGTTAAGCTAAGTGATAACATAGACTCAGTAACATTAAGAATGAGATATCAACATAGAGTATAAATAACATAGAGTGAATTAAGTTAGAGGCCACTGTCATTATTAACCAACGTTAGTTTAATTCCGAACATATTTAGAGCCAGGGCGGCATCAGAAGCAGCTGAATTAAGTAAATGGCGCAAATATGAGTCTTTGAGAAATGACTACGTATTTGTGCCATTTGCTGTAGAGACTATCGGTCCGTGGGGTCCGCGTGCAGTGAAGTTCCTAAAGGAACTGTATCCACGGCTGGTTGTCGATGCTGGTGATAAGAGGGCTGGTTTTTTCTCGCTCAAAGGCTAAGTATCAGCGTGGAAACTCAGCCAGTGTTCTTGGCACGATACCACGGGGAGCAAGACTTTATGACAATTAAAATTTTTACTTTTAGTTTTTCTATATTACAGTTTTTTTTTAATATTGTGTGTAATGAATATTAATTCCAAATATTGTCCTATATTTAATATAAAATTCGCGTTTTTATACTCTGCGTTTTGAATCAATATTTTCAGTCAAAAACAAAAATAAACTAATGAATAAACTAAACCAATTACAAAATAAACAAGAAACGATATTTATTATTTTTAATGCACACACACACACATGCACACATGCCATGCACAACAACAAATTGGTATTAAAAGGATTAAATTAAAGGTTGATAGCGGTGGCCGATATGTTTTAATCGTACGCGAGATTTACATTTAAACATTATATAAAATATTTTATGTTTAATTGTAAATTGCTTGAAATAAAATATTAACATGTTTTTGATTTTACATTTTAATAGTAAGTTACAAGAGAGACAACTTAAAAAAGACTTTAAAAGATAATTCAAAGCTAAATTGATATGTATTTTTATTGTAATTGCTACGTGATGTTACTTATTTTTAATTTATCTCTCCATTTTTAAAATAAACAATCCATAAAGCTGTCTACGACCCCGTTGAAAATAAAAACAAAACAAAGTTTCTGAGTGATATCTACACAATATATATCGCTTACGCTGAATTTATGGGCATATTTACATGTCTATGAAACTAGTGGCTGCATGATTTTTTATAATTTTGAGATAGTCTTACGGATAATAATTGTGCCGGCGGTTGCATTTCGGGGCCCTCTCGAGATATTATGTCCGCATCGTTCTGTATAATATTATAACAAATTTATATATTATTTTACGCTGATTGGTAAGAAGTTTTATTGTACACAACATAGATACAGTTTATACAAATGCTGTTAAAATGTTTAATTATTTATACCTATAATAACTTATCAAATATGGCAAAGGTTGCTCGGTTGGTTGGTTAATTTATACACACGTTATGTCTGTGAATTTAGTACTCATGTTTATTTAGATCTAAATCTATTGTAAAGAGGCGAAGTAAGCCCTAATTTTGTTTGACTTTCTATTATCTCTGTGAATTTAAGTGTTACGCCTTTAGTATTTGTTAAACGATAAACGAGCTTGCAGCTACACACATGGTAAGTAATAAGTAGCTACTACGGGAACATCTTCCTGTAACCTACGCAGACCCGATTTACCTAGGCTGCAAGGTGTGCAGCCCACACGGGCGCAGGGTCCAGGGGGCGCCGATGCCGACACTTCCTAAGATGCGCCGCTCGCCGCGCCGGCTCTCAAGGACTTTAGCTTGTACTATTACTAGACGTGGGCGTTATTTCACGTCACTAGATACAGTAACTGGCTACGCGGCATGTAACCGAATCACTAGTTTCCAGTCATGTTACAAGTAGTGATTTTTGTAAATGCGTGATTATGATTACTGTTAACCATGATTATTGCGGGACTCGACTGTCGGTCGGTCGAGCGCAAAGCGCACGTGTGGCATACAACAATAAACAAAACATCGTAAGTTAAAGTATTATTGTACGTTTAATTTTCATACGTAAGACTATAGACATAGACAATAAAATAGAGTAATCTCTCTTTGTAAATAATTTCAACGGTTTGCGATTCCGGGAAGCGAGTCACATTGAATTTCACTAAAATAATTTTTAAAACACTTTTGACGGAGTCATGAAATCGTTTACTCATAAAATTAAAATAAAACTAAAAAATGTGTATAAAATTTTTTAAAATTTAAATCTTTATAATATTATGAAACTTAAAAACTGTGTGTAAATAGCCAAACAAACAAACAAATTAATTGTACAATGTAAATAAACTGTAAATACCAATAATCATTGTATATATAAATCAAATTGTATTGTAAATATGCCTGCATTAATAATTTTATGAAAATCTTAGTGTCATAGTAAACGCAAATCAATCATAAATACATTTAATGTCAGTCCTAAACCTGAATAAAGTATGAAGGGAAGTTAATTTATTGATTTAACAGTATACAGTTACTGTATAGCTACAAACACAGATTGTGATTAAATTTATTTTCGTTTCGTGTGTAACTGTCTAGTTGGTGGTGATATTTATGCCAACAATCACAGTAGCCGAATAAAAATAGCCAGTTACAAAAATCACTAGTTTTGAAACAGGTGACGCCGACCAAGTCACTGGTTTCGTTACGTTTCTTGAAAATGACGTAACGACACACGTCTAACTATTACATATTCTGTGTAGGGATAGGCAAGTAAAAAATATATCAATGTATATCACATCGATATTTTAAACAGTAAGTATCGATATATCACAAATATATCGTCATGTTTTGCATGATGTAATAGTATATGGCCAAAATTATAATAGGTCCTTACATATGAAATTGGCGTTTTGTACGGGAGGAATATAAAGTCAGTTTTTTTGTAAAATATATTTAATATATATTTAATATATATATAAAGTATACACCGTTACTATCTAAGCACTTTTGCCATCTCATAGATAGTTCATTGATCTCTTTAATAAAATAAACCATGGGGGCGAGAATGAATAAACTCTTTGAGGCGGAATTCCGGAAAAATGGTAATCTGTTAGAGCAAGTTCCGGGAAGTACGGTGGATGTCGCAAACATTCCAATTGTAGCTCATCTAACTTAGTGGTTGTTTGTTGTACAGTGTGTGGTCTTGCGTTGTCGTGAAGCAGCAGTGGCCTAGTGCGATTGACCAATCTCGGTTGTTTAGCAGCTAGTTCTTCCTCCGTGGTTTGTAGTTGCTGACAATAGATATCTGCTGTAATCGTTTGGCCAGATTTCACCAAACACTCACAAGTAAGTTTTTCTGTGTCAATTTTCGTTTAGGGCAGGATTTGGCTGGGTCTCTAGGGTTCAGCCATTACGACGAGCGCTTCCGATTATCGTACAAAATACTTTTCAGCACAAGTAATAATTCGATTTAAAATCCCTTCATTTTTGTGTCGGTTGAGCAAAGTAACACAGCAGTCGATGCGTGTTTTTAAGTTCGATTCACTCAATTCATGAGGTATCCATCGTTCAAGTTTTTTGTACCAAAAACGAACCGTGCTTTCTTCTCTCGACATCAGCGCCGTACACATCATTAATCCTTCGAGCTGTTTCTACAGCACTAATGCTACGGTAGAATTCGTCCTCATAAATGTACCGATATTTCATGTTTTCCATTGTGCGTAAATAAGCGACGCCAGAGAAAAAATAATGAAGAAAAAACAAATGAATGACTGTTTTCAAAATTCAAATATACCAGCAAAACGAATTTAGAAATTTGAATTTGGAATTCTTAACCAAAGAGGAGATATTTCAGATCAAAGTATTCAGTACGACAAAACGCTTATTTTATATGTAAGGACCCAATATTACAGGACGGCTGGACGACGAAAAAGAGCGACACCAGACGACATGAATGCTTTTGTAGCTGCTTTTGTTTACATTATACATTTTAAAATGTATCGGAATTGATACAAATTCGATACTCTAAAATAAATATCGATATATCGTGATTAAAAAATAGAGCACGGTATATATCGATATTCTTACGATATAATATCGATATATTGATATTTTTTCCAAGCCTTATTCTGTGCCCTGCGCTCATGTTATGATCGACGACGCCAAGCGCGGCATCAAAGCAAGGCACGGGCACGCCACGAGCGGTATATTTGTGTTATATTACGAGCGTCCTGTATGTAGGTAACTGCTTTTAAAATTAAATGTTTTTTAAATAACTACAAATTTGTGTTTTTTTTTATTCTTGTAAATCCATCCTTCCTAAAATATTTTTACTCGTGTACCACTTGCTTCCCGACATCATTTAAAATTGCAACAAATGGTGCATCCAAATTTCCGTTTAAAAATATAGCTGTAATTATTTTATTTTGACCGGGCGCCTACTGGAGGGCGCTACAAAGGCTAGAGTTGCGTATGCACCTACATCTATCACTACATACAAATAGCTACATATGTGTTATTATCCCTGAAGACAGCCTCCTTACTCTTAGTTAGTTTTTAAAACTCTAACATCTTACTAAAGTATCTAAACAAATATACGATATGGATCAAAACATGCGCTTAACCATTTTTAATCGTATTCCAATGACCCTATGGCGAAATTTCTCGTCAATATATAAAGTTGAAGAACTAGTAATAGACCATCGAAACCACTTACGCAAGGTTTAAATTCAATTAATAACCCATGTATATCAGACGTTCGAGCAATGATGGATCGGTAAGTAGTGTTGGAACAAGTCCAAGTTCTTCGTAGAGTACTGCCAATCCGCCATGCCAATTTGCGATGTACAACACGAATTTATTTTATATTTCAGTATTGAGGCCATAACGTCTATGAGTCGCGCCAGATGAGAAAAATTCGCTTTTAACGCTAATACTTTGACTGTGATGTTGCTTTCAATGTTGTTATATTTGCGTCACAAGAGACACATTATTCGTGTCTGTTTACAATAAAGTTTAGCTTCCTATCAAATACAAATGAAATTATACATATTTTTGTTTCAGAGATATCTATTCGCCTTTTGTCATTTAAAACATTTGGCAATTTTTCCAGGCGTCATTTTGGACTGATCGGTGACGCTAAAAACTTTGATTAGTAAACAAAATACAAAAGTTCATTAGCCTCATCGTAACGGAAATCTACTTTATTTATTGTATCATGGGCTATTAAAGAGGACTTTATTGATAATTACCCCTGGGAATAAGGTGATCGTTATCATGCTATTTATAAACACATTAACATTTAACATTAAAACTTCGTCGTATAAAATGTTATTTATTTCGTGTTATTTATTTATTCAAACAAACAATATAAGCTTACAGTACTGGACCAAAACGTTTATATGTTATACTAAACATAACAACATTTTATTAGATCACTTATTTAAACTATTCAGATAAGTAAACACATACTTCCTGATTACATCAACTTTATCAAAAAATATATCGACATCCGGGCTACTTTGTAAAAATCTATTTATGAAGTGGCTTTAGCGGTAGGGCTATTACTGGAATGAAATAAACTCCATGTTGGAGGGTAACAGAAAAGTTGACGTTGCCGCCGTCCAACTCTGCGCATATAATGATCACGCATTCACGCACATAGAAATGAACACATTCGCGTACCGATGGATTGTCCACCTTATTGGTAAGTAATAAATAGTGATGGAATATAAGTGTGTATTCTCGTCTGGGCTGTAGAGTATCAAGACCAACCATCCCCGAGACGAACTTGGAAGGGTATAGAGACGGGTAGTCCCATATTTACGTTTGTAGAGGTACCTGGCAAATTTACGCCGTATTTTTCTACCAAATACATACATAATTTTTCTGGGGATTCCACACGATTGTGTTATACTCTAATCTACTACGCACATACGCATCATAAATTAGTTTTATAGCATTAATAATAATAATAATAATAATAAGGCGTAGGGAAGTGACGACCCCATCGCCCGCTGACGTGACGGTTATGTGACAAAACCGCTACGTCCGCGCAGTCAGTCAGCACCTTGCCAAGAGGTGTGAGCGCCGTGCCTCGGCAAAAATTGATGGTGCAAGGGCCCGCTTGTGCATATGGCCTCACCATGAAACGGCGCCGGGTCTGGGCGTCTCCCGTTAAATGACGCCCTGTATGGATGATGGAACACAGAAGATTGCGCAAAGGGCCGCTACCTGGAGGTCGCCAGGGCGCGTCTGGAGCTGGTGCCGGACGCGACAGCATGCGAACCACCAGCCGAGCGCGAGGTGCTGCACGACCACCCAGCAGCCCCTCGCATCCATCATCCCCACCAGCTTGCTTGGTGTCGGCAGGGTCTTCGCAGGCCCAGCAATCGGCACCCGCCACTGGTGGAGTACGCCGCATGCGATGGACCATCAATATGAATACAAACGCATTGCGGGCGTATTTTAGGGCGAAAGGGGGAGAAATTGGAGGTTTCGCGTATCGGGCTAGGATGCATCGTCTTTTTACTGAGCTGGAGCCATCTATTACTGTCACCGAGCAAAACCTGGCAGACCGAGTTCGGTATATCTTACGCTCAAATATATTTGATGGCGCCGAACTCGAACGGCTACGACGTGAGGCTGTTCCCTCATCAAATGAAAACGCTACGACTGAGGGTGCGGTGCCACAAGTTGCAGAACAACCCGCACACGTGGATGCCGCCGTGAATACCCCAGTGGTTGCTGATTCAAATGATGATGGAACATTCACCCAGGAACTAGAAATAGAGAAAATGAGGAGTACATTGGAAGAGGCGATTATGGAAACGCGCAGTACGCCTCTCGAAAATCGACCGCGACTTCCCCGCATAGCCCTAAGCAAGCGGAATCGGGCTGTCGTGAGGGCTCTGAACCCAATGCTGGTGACCTATTTGGAAGTCAGCCGGGACCTTTGCGAGACGGACTCAATTCTCTTTGGCGCCGCACTGGCAGTCTGCCGTATTATAGGTGCCAAACTTTCCACGGCTGGACGCACTACTGGACAAAGTAGTGCTATCCCAGCCTGGAGAACAAGAATTGAAGAACGTATCGCAAAGGCTAGGGCCCTCATCGGCAGACTGATATGCTTCAAGTCAGGCAATACCAGGCCAAGGATTGTGCGCACCGTCAGGATGGCGTTTGCTGGGACAAATGTTAGTTTGTCCCAGCCGGATATAATGCAAAAACTGACGGAGCGCATAGACGACCTGAAGCAGAGAATCGCTGCTTGGGGAAAGCGAATTCGGCGAAATACCGAGAGGTCGACACGGTTCAACCAGAATCGTCTCTTCCAGAGTGATCAGAAGAGGCTCTATAAATCATTGGAGCGACCAATGGTAAGTGGAACGGGCCCAGTACCGAATCAGGCCGACACGGTCGCATTCTGGCGCGGCCTGTGGTCAGAGCCCGTAAACCACAACGAGGGTCCTTGGACGGAAGTTGTGGCGAGTCAGTGTGCGGGTATTACGCCCATGGACCCCGTCACCATAACGCCGGAAAAGTCCGGGACTCGACGGGCTGCATCACTACTGGCTGAAGGGGTTTGTGGTGTGTCACACTGTGCTCGCCCGACAGTTCCAAGAGGCTCTCAACCAGAAGTCGCTCCCGAGCCTCTTCACTACTGGGATCACTCATTTGGTTCCTAAAGACCAGGTTACCACAGACCCGAGCAAATACCGCCCCATCACGTGTCTGCCGACCATATACAAGACACTAACATCCATTTTGAGCGCGAGAATCACTCGTCACCTGGACTCAAATCAGGTGATGTCGCGCGCTCAAAATGGATGTCGGGGCGGTGGTCGTGGAACCAAGGAACCACTCCTCATTGACGCGGTCATTGGCAAAGTGGTGAAACGCAACCGTCGTAACTTCTCCGCCGCCTGGATAGACTACAGAAAGGCATTCGACTCGGTGCCCCATACATGGCTAAAGAGAGTCCTCGAACTGTACAAGATAGACTGTACAGTTAGAGACTTCCTCGAGCAGTGTATGGGGCAGTGGAGTACGATCCTTTGTCAGCTGGGCGAGCGGATGATGGCTGCGGAGAACCACATAAGGATAGGAAGGGGTATCTTCCAGGGCGATTGTCTGAGTCCAATATGGTTCTGCCTCTCTCTGAACCCTCTCAGTACCTTACTGGAGGGCTCCGGGAGGGGATTTCAGCTACGGAAAGGAGGGACAAAAGTGACCCACCTTTTCTATATGGATGACCTCAAGTTATTCGCCTCCAGTCGTTCCCATCTTATGGAATTGCTAAACATCACTTGTGAATTTAGCAATTCCATAGGAATGGAGCTGGGGACGGATAAGTGTGCGGTACTCCATGTTGAGAGGGGTAGGGTTGCTAACTGTGAGGGCATAAACTTATCTATGCCCGTCAACTTAAGGACCCTTTCCGAGGCTGAAACATACCGATACCTGGGTATGTCACAGAACATCGGTATCGATGAGGCTGGTATGAAACAGTCAGTTTGCGACGTGTTTTATGCACGCTTGACCAAAGTGCTTAACAGCCTTTTGTCCGGTGTGAATAAGACACAAGCATATAACGGCTGGGTCATGCCTGTCCTCATGTATACCTTTGGCATACTCAGGTGGACTCAGACTGAACTTAACGCCCTGGATAGAAAAGTCCGCACTACCATGACGTCCCACAGGATGCATCATCCGAGATCGTCGGTAATGAGGCTGTACTTGCCGCGAAAGCATGGTGGGCGTGGTTTCTTGAGCGCGCTCACCATGCATAATCGCGAAGTGTGCAGCCTCCGTAATTACTTCCTGGCGAGATCGGATGATCCATTCTATAAGGACGTCATTTCTTGTGATAAAGGACTTACCCCTCTATCCTTAGCCAACGAGCAATGGCAAGACCCGGCAGTGCAGACAATTTCCGACCGGGAGACCGTATGGAAGGAGAAGGAGCTCCACGGGAGGTTCTACAAGTCTCTACATGGGCCTTTCGTAGACACAGTAACCTCCCTCCACTGGCTACGCTTTGGTGACCTCTTCGGGGAAACCGAGGGTTTTGTCTGTGCAATACAGGATCAGGTTATTAAGACCAACAACTATCGGAGATACATCCTAAAGGATGGCACCATCGACATCTGTCGAGCTTGTCGCCATCCCGGTGAGTCACTTAGGCATGTCATCTCCGGTTGTTCGGCGCTTTCTAACTCTGAGTACTTGCACAGGCACAACCTAGTAGCCAGAATTCTACACCAGGAGCTCGCTCTGAAATACGGTCTCGTGGATCGGAAGTTGCCGTATTACAAGTACTTGCCGGAAGCCGTGCTCGAAAATGATCGCGCCAGGCTCTATTGGGACCGGGCCATCATCACAGACAGGACTATTCTTGCGAATAAGCCTGATATTGTGCTGATGGACCGGGCACAGTCAAGGATATTTTTGGTCGACATTACCATTCCGTGTGACGAAAACCTCGTGAAAGCCGAAACAGATAAGCAAACAAAATATCTGGACCTGGCTCACGAGGTGACCGATATGTGGGGTGGTCTGCCGACCGAAATTATTCCTGTAGTCGTCTCTGCAAACGGGCTAATCCCAGTCAGCCTCTCGGGTCATCTGAGGCGGCTGGGTCTACGTGGCGGACCGCTCCAGGCTCAGATGCAGAAGGCGGTGCTCCTCGATACCGCCCGCATCGTCCGCCGGTTTCTTTCCCTTTCCCCCTAACCCTCGGCCGTTTGGTCTCCCCTGCCGAGGGCCTCCATCTGGTTGGGCTTTTATTTATATATGTATTTTTATATTTATTTTATGTTATTGATATTTATGTATATTTATCTTTTCATTTCCATTTATAATTATATATTTATAGAACCCAACCAGATGAGAAAACTATTTTGATAGCCCACATAATAATAATAATATTCCACAACTATCACACAACGCCATCTAGTCCCAAGCTAAGCAGAGCTTGTGTTGTGGGTACTAGACAACTGATGAAACATACTTATATATTTCTAAATACATAAATATTATAGATAAATTACACCCAGACACAGAACAAATGATCGTGCTCATCACACAAACATTTGTCCTCGGTGGGAATCGAACCCACGACCTCCGGCATAGCAGTCAGGGTCACTAACCACTAGACCAGCAGGCCAGTCTTAATATTCTCGAATTGTGACGAAGTTCTTATTATAAATCCCAGAGGTTTACGAGCGTCCTTAAATATTTTAAGTACGTGTTCGTGGTAATTTAGTTTGCTGTCTAGAGTTGTCCCAAGATCACGTACTGTAGAGACACGCTCAATCTGTGAACCAGCCAAATCGTATGCCATTTTGATTGGGGATCGTGAATCGAGAAAAAGTTATAGTTTTACATTTCGAAACGTTTAATGTCAGTTTATTTCTTAGGCTCCATTCTACCACAGCAGTAATGTCACTCTGTAGTGCTACACAATCACTAGACTCGGTGACAGTAAGGAATAATTTTAGGTCATCAGCAAACATTAGACATTCCACCTTAGTGAGCACACTGGGGATGTCATTAATCATGATTAGGAATTAAGTAGGATCGAGGGTACTGCCCTGGCTTACTCCAGAACGAGTATAACACTCTTTGGACCGATAGTCTACAACCTTGACATACTGCTTACGATCTCTAAGATAATCTGCCATGAATTTTAGGAGCTTTGAACAAAACTCAAAAGAAGGGAACTTCATTAAAAGAATGTCATTGTCAACGAGGTCGAAAGCTTTCCGAAAATCGAAATACGTTGCGTCAACTTGACAGCCTGACTTCATCTTAGTGCTAACGTAGTCAACAAACCTTATATGGTTTGTTGGCGTAGAGCGCGCAGGGCGGAATCCATGCTGAGAATTATCTAAATGTTCTCCAATTTGTCTTAATATGCAATAATTGATATGCATATTAAGACAAATTTAGACAAATGATTCAAAAATCTTACCAAAGATTGATAGTACTGCAATGGATCTAAAGTTAGTGATATATTATAGGATAAACCAACTTTGGGTACTGGTGTAATCCTAGGGAGCTTCCATTTACTGGGATAAATACTGCTTTGTGACGAAAGATATAGGAGAGGTTACTCTAGAACTGACGTTCAATCTCTGACCAAAAATGCCGGTGTGCTATCAGGTCCATATGAGAATGTTGTTTTGAGACGACTTACCACTCGCCTAAATTCCGACAATTTAATATGCTCAATACTGATGACTGTTACATAATCCCAGTTAATTGCAACCCGTTCAGCGGCCTTTGGATCAAGGAGAAGAGTATTTTTATGAAAAACTGAACTAAAGCAAGGTGCTAGTGAGTCGATGGCTTTCTGTACTATTACTACCCTATTATTGTAAATAAATTCCTTACATTGTTGCCTATTTTTACGTTTATCTTTATTTCCAAAAAGTTGGGGGATCACAGGTAATATTATTTTCTACTGTATACATATAATTCTTAAAGCTATGTTTATAAGCTTCTTCATTTTAGTCCTGTAGTATTTGAATAAGTCTCTATTAAACTCTAACCCATATACATATTTTAAAGATCTTTAAGTTGAAATATTGTTGCTTAATAAAGTATATTATTTTATAATTAAATGAACTAGAAATTCCGAAAGAAGTGGAAAGGGGTATGGAGATATGTGTAGATGAAATAATTAAAGCAATGAAAAGCATGAAAGCGGGTAAGGCAGCCGAATATGATATAGTATCACTCGAGATGCTAAGGACTGGAGAGGGAGTGGTGGCAGGCCTGCTGTATACCTTGTTTAATTTATATTGGGAATTAAAACGACTATCGGATGACCGGTGTAAAGCAGTTATAGTACCAATATATAAAGGAAAAGGGTCACAGCAGGACTGCAAAAACTACCGTGGTATCAGCTTGCTTAGTATTGTGGGTAAACTCTATGCTAAGGTGTTAATTGAAAGAGTTATGAAAGAAACTGATGGAAAAATTTGGGATGTGCAAGCGGGATTTAGAAAGGGAATGTGGTGTACAGATCAAGTCTTTTCCATGCGCATGATTGCGGAGAAGTTTTTGGCCAAAAACCAGAAAGTTTTTGTGCGTTCATGGACTTGGAAAAGGCTTATGACAGAGTGGAAAGGACAGTATTATGGCAAACACTGAACTCATATGGATTGAGCGCTGGTTTGACACATGCATTAAGGTCTCTTTACAGGGACTCTGGTGCTTGTATCAGAATCAACGGGGTCTACTCTGACTGGTTTGGTATCCAAAAAGGTGTCAGACAGGGCTGTGTAGCTTCCCCTTGGCTGTTCAACCTATTTATCGACAGGTGTTTGCAAACTTTGAAAGATGAAGAATGTGGGTTAAGAATGGGCGAGTTCACCGTCAAATGCCTTTTGTAAGCCGATGATCAAGTCATATTTGCGTCGTCGGCGGCTGAGTTGCAAATGATGGTTACATTAATGAACTGGGAATTAAAAGAAAGGGGAATGAAAGTGAACGCAAGTAAGACGAAAGTGATGGTTTTTGAAAGAGAAGAAAGCAAAACGGTATGTGAAATAAGAATAGAAGGAGAGTTAATTGAGCAAGTGGATTAGTTCGTGTATTTGGGATGTATATTTAGCATGGATGGTAGATATGATAAGGATTTAGAACGACGAGTAAATGCAGGGAATAGAGTGAATGGGGCACTACACTCTATTACGAAGAATCAGAATGTGTCAAAAAAGGCACGTATGGTAATTCACAACGCTGTGTTAGTCCCTACTTTAAACGTATGGTAGTGAAAGTTGGGTGTGGCAGAAGAAGCACGAAAGTGGAATAAATGCTGTAGAAATGCGGTCTTTAAGGAGTATGCTAGGGTTGAATCTAAATAACAGGGCGAGAAATTGCGTGATAAGAGATAAATGTGGTATGCAAGATGATGTTGTGATCAGGATTAAGAAAGGTATGCTTCGGTGGATTGGTCATGTGGAAAGAATGAATGAGGAAAAAGTGACAAAGCAAATTTATATGGCAGATGTGAACGACCGAGTCGGGAATGGACGCCGTAGAAGAAAGTTTATCGACGAAATCGGCGATATTTTAAAAATGGGCCACATTAGAAGTACCCTTAACCGACGAGCATGTATGCGTAGATATCGTGCCAAATGGAAGTCCGTAGTCTCTGCCTACCCCTCTGGGCGACAGGTGTGAGTGTTTATGTATGTATGTATTATTTCCTTAGTGTACTATTTTGGATACACATATTCACATATTGGATGTAAATCTTTTCAGAGGGACATGATTACTAATAGCATCATTTAGTTTACTGTAGAGTATATCTAATCCTACGTTAATATCTTGCTGAACAAATAGATCTATCCAATCTATACTAGCTATTTCACTATATAGGCCATAAAAATCAGCCTTACGAGAGTTCCAATCACATTTCAAATTATGGTCTCGTCCTAGAATTGGTGAGCCATTGATTACAGAATTTCTGAAACGTGAGCTGTATTTCTAGAGGTCGGTGATACGTTTCCATCGGCATAACTGGTTCAACATCAGATGTAACATTTATACTTCGAGAGTCAAAAGTTGTTAAAAAGAAATCAAGGATGCCTCCATATTACAAATATTATGCATTATTGCCATTTACAATAATCCAAAATGTCACTAAATTGTGTTCTAACTTTTACAATACTTTAAATTGAAGTCACCGACAGTTACAAACTAATGTTCAGAATATGTAGTAATCGCATTCTCTATACCTACAGGTTAAAACATCGAGATATTGCTTATCGTTATAACTGGGTGGTAAGTATACCACACAGAACAACAATTTAACCTCTTCCATGTAATTATAGTGAACAATGATTCTTTCTCATCGGTTAAGTGATTTAAGTTTGTAATAAGTCTTTTGATTGAATAACAGTTTTTCACCGCAAGAAAAACACCACCCCATCCAACTCTAGGTGGTGTAAACAAAGCGTTTATCACTGAATTTTGTAAGGCATGTCTATTTTTATTTTTAGTACTAAGGCATAATTAACTTTTCTTCGGAGGTGTTTGGGATAAAAAAAATCTTCAATGTGCAATTTT
The DNA here is from genome assembly GCA_036936625.1 of Parnassius smintheus behrii. NCBI lineage: Eukaryota > Metazoa > Arthropoda > Insecta > Lepidoptera > Papilionidae > Parnassius > Parnassius smintheus. The sequence continues at coordinate 4,252,384 of JAUPFT010000030.1, read as the reverse complement.
CTTTAGTTGTGGTTATTATATGTAATTGTTGTCGCCGGATAGGTGTGGGAGTTGTTTATCTTGCAATACACGGAAATCTAACTTGACTTCTTACGAAAATGATGTGGCTGTTTGTAATATTGAGCCAGGGACGGATTGAGGTGATATAACTACCTACTTTGATAGCCGTAGACCCTAACCACATCAACAGAATCCGAATCACATCCAGGGATACCTTAATTCTAAATTATTTACGACTTCTTTTTAGTTTCTATAAAATGTTTGTGTACAGATTGAAACCTATTTTATTTTATTGTCAATTTTTAAAAATGTATATTTTTTTATAGTATTGGGTGACGAACGAGCACATAGTCCACCTGATGGTAAGTGGATGCTTTGGCCCATATACATCCACATTTATCTAAGAATTATTATATATATATATATATATATATATATATATATATATATATATATATATATAAGTTACATCACAGAGCATGGTACCTTACCCAGTTCCGCTCCCAGTTCGTTCGCAAACTAGAGTTCAACGGCCGACTTCGACCGATCGGGAATATTCCCTGGTCGTATCTCTTTTAAAACAACGGCTTCTAAATTCATCTTTTAAGATTTCGACAGGCCTGTTGGTCTAGTAGTTAGTGACTCTGACTGCTATGCCTGAGGTCGTGGGTTCGATTCCCACCCAGGACTAATGTTTGTGTGATGAGCACGATCATTTGTTCTGTGTCTGGGTGTAATTTATCTATAATATTTATGTATTTAGAAATATATAAGTATGTTTATCAGTTTTCTAGTACCCATAACACAAGCTCTGCTTAGCTTGGGACTAGATGGCGTTGTGTGGATAGTTGTGGAATATTATTATTATTATTATATATGACAGACGAGAATCATAGATTTGTCTTTTTAACAGTGAAAACGTGGTACATAAATTGAACATTTTACAAACTACTTTTATCAAACGTTTTAATGTTTCTGACAAATTTAGGTTAGTGAAAATTTAATCAAGGTACACTACATTACCTTGGTACACTACATTATTAGAAGGCTCTAGAAGGAAGTTATCGACCAAATGAAGAGTAGATACCCTTAACTAACGAGAATGTATGCGAAAATAACATATGGACCTGAAATAAGCGAGAAAAGCCTATAAGGATCGTGCCAAATGGAAGTCTGACTTAATCAAGATCAAGCTGTTTATTTTATTATTATTTAAAAAATAAAGTGACAGACGAACTTGGATAAGCGGCTACTGCGGACCATGAACACCTGCAACCCACTGCAAGCAAAGATGCAAACTTCTGATTTCGAACTTATGAGAACTATCTAATATAATAGTACTACCTAAGATATATGCTTAAAGGCAGGAATCTTGCCAGAATGCGCAAATCATTTTACCTAATCCCAGGGGTTCTGAAGCGAATTTACGATGAAAAGATTAAGGTTTTATAATATTTCAAGCCGTGTGTATCAGACCAGATATTAAGTGTTATATTGTGATAAAGAGTTTCAAGGTTCGGTCAAGGTTTTCTAATATTCCACAGAATGGCTCGGATAATTATACTGGATTTCTATAGCCTTCAGACCCACCACAGATACGGCTGCTAATTAGAGCCAGAAACAGGTAAGACCCTGCTATCTACAAGGACGGACCCTATCCAGAAAAGAAGCTTTATCATCAATTTTCAGTGCATATATAAACTCTCACACCTGTCACCCAGAGGGGTAGGCAGAGACTACAGACGTCCATTTGGCACGATCCTGACACACCTCTCTCGCATCCTTTACATCTCTACGCACGCACGCTCGTCGGTTATGTTACTGCGGTTAATTCGTTCAAGGGTACTCCTAATTTGACCTGTTTTCAATAAATCGCCAATTTGGTCGATAAATTTTCGCCTAGGACGTCCCTTTCCGACTCTGCCATTCACTTTTGCAACATAAATTTTCTTTGTCACTCTTTCCTCATTCATTCATTCCACATGACCAACCAAGTTTCACTGCACTGTATATGAAATAAGTATAGAACATATTTGGCTGATGAAAAATTTTGTAGAAAACGAAATCACATAAATAATTATACGCTTTTATATTACGTGAGTAGATTATTATTAAGGGAATTATATTGTGCGTTTTACGAGGAGTTTTCTACCTCGTACAACTTCTCTGTGGAATTGTTTATCACCGGCGATCTTTTCTGGACTGATACCACTTAGGGACCTTTACGAAAAGACCGGCAATGCACCTGCAATTCCCCTGGTTTTGGGGTTGTTCATGGGTGGCGTAGTCACTTACCATCAGGTGAACCACATGCCCGTTTGCCCCCTCTCCTATAAAAAAGTACGTGGGGGTAATATGGTCATCTGTTTAATATGGTCAGTTTCTTATTACGCAAACACGACAGCCTTGTTTGCATATGGCTGTGTGATACGATAACTCTTCATCAGTCGATCAAATAATAAAGGGTCTAAAGGACGCTGCTTTATCGACGTCATTCTGACGTTGACAGACAATATAGTAAATATTTTAGTCGATTTGAGTATTGTGTAGTGTATTTAGTGTTTTTTAATTGATTTTTTAATCGAAGTGTTTCTAATTATTGCCAATGCTTATTTGCTATCTTTTTTTCTTAATATATTTATATATAACTTTATGTTTTTGTCTCTGTGTTCCTCCTAGTTTTGGATTTATAGGGCGGCAAAGCTTAAGGTGACTATATTATCCTCACTTTATATGTTGTATCAATTTATACGTGGTAGAGCTATGCTGCAGTTATATAAGTAGTATAGTTGTAGCACAAATTGATCGGTTCGACCGGGGAAGGACCACGCTCGCACAGAATACAAGCGTAAAATAGCAGCTTAGTACTGCTTTGTTTCATATGATGAGTGTAGAGAACCGGAGACCCTTTTTACTGGAAACGAGGCATTTCATCTTAGTCCTCATAGGTGACAACGCATCTGTATTTTGATTCGTAATCGAGGATAGATGTACTCGTATCTAGATGTCTATGGGCCGCAGCAACCACTTACCATCAGGTGGACTGTGTGCTCGTTTGTCACCCTATCCTGTTTAAAAAAACGTACGTTATTATTTTTAAGAAAATAGGCTAAATCTCTCCCCTCCCACCACACTTATAAACACACATTCGTGTCAATTATGTCAGGAGCGTACAAACATTTTCTTAGTATAGTTAGTACTATTATTTATTCTGTGATATAGTGGTGTTGGGAGTAGTGGTGCTGGGATCATATCCCTATAGCTGTTCAGCCACCGCAGTGTCTATTCCAACTGAGCTTACCTCATCAAGAGGCGAAACAAGTGTCGTATTGTCGACGGTGCTGTATTTTTAGTTATAGGAAAATTAATTACACAAAATGAAGAGTTATGTTTGCATGCAATTAACTTAAATAAAACTAAAATCGAATAAAATTTAAATATCATTTGACCATCGTTCTACATTTAACACTTTTCATGTCATAATTAAATATTTTTAATATTTTATAGATTATAACATATTAAGCAGTACCTACATAAACAAAAAAATTAACAATTATTAAATTTATTTTTGTCATTTAGGTGATCGTCAACTGAGTAGTAGCTTTTTTAAATTAATGATGATTAAGTTTATTTTGAATTTGTGGTGGCAATAAATAACTTTAGATGAGATAGGCAAAGAATTATATAGTGCAATGGCTTGATGCTATGTGCTGTGGCGTACAACATTCAATATTGGTGTTATTGAAGTTTTTAAACCTTTTCGACGTGTCATTTCTCTCTTTTTCCTTTTTTCGTTTGTTTCATATTTGTACATTTTTTTACTAAATATGTAAGTGAAACTAATATATGCAGAGAGGGAATAAGTATGCCAAGTTTTCGAAAATGTTCTTTACACACGTATCAATTTGTAGAATACGTAGCATGGTACGAATCGCTCTTTTTTGTAATACAAACGCTGTCTTAATATTATATTTTATAACTGTTGCCCCAGTTAGTTAGTTATTGTATGCTATAACGAAGTTTTGATTGTTGTTTTCCTAGTGTAGTAGTGGTTCTGGGATTAGTCGTGTCGGGGGTAGTGCACACAATTAAGGAAAGGCGGGAGTTGCTCCTCAAACTAGGTTAGACACATCATTTAATTTTATAACGCGGATATTAGGTAATTAACATCTTTAATATAATGGATTTCCGCAAAGTAACGCCTATTAATTATCACACTAACATTCGTTGCCCGCGTGATTCAAACTAGGGATGCATCCGATACCGATACCGATACCGATGCCAATATATCGGCGATACTCGAAATTTGCCGATATATCAGCATCGGCGACATTTTTATAGCCGATTCAATATATCGAGAGGCGCAGATCCGTTCCTTTCCTAGCGCAACGACGTCCTATACACAAACTTAAAAAAAATGGCGCAGAAGTAGGTACTTTAGTTTCCAAATGAGTTCTGACGCATCTAAGACACTATTTTCCACCGCAGGTCTTATTCAAACAGATTTACGAAATCGTCTCCCTCCGCAAAAAAATCTCATCAAAGTTAATTTTAAATTTTTTTTTACTAAAACTATTTACTAATCTCAACCCACAGATTATCTGTCTCAACCTCTCCGTATTCTTAAAATGTTTTATTTATATTTTCTGTTATTTGTTATTTTTATATTAAATAAAAAGTAACCTTACTTGTGTTTTATTTATTTTACCTTCATTTTTGAATTCAATCAGCGTATCGGTATCGGTATTGCCGATATTTGTATTAGAGCATCGATATCGGTATCGTATCGTCAAAAGGCGTATCAAGGCATTTATAATTCAAACCTGTTGACCCGCTGCATCACAACCAAACGCTTAGCCACTGCCCAACCTAACCGTCAAAATAATGACGTAAGTCGTTAAAAGACTTCCTGTATTATTGTTTCACAAAGCCACCGACATTAGTCTGAATTGCCCAACCACTAAAATTAACTGCATCAACATCACAAATAGGTTAAACTGTCCGTCGGTGTGTTCACAAATAAGCAATGCTTTTAGTTTGCACGATGCTAACTACCGCTGGGTTTGCTTTTTCTTTTAATATTGGGGGAAAATTAAAGGAGTCATTCGTCATTTACCATGAAGTGTGGTGGTGTAAGAATATGTAATATTTACGTGGTAGAGCCAAGCTGCTATATTATGGTTGTAGCACGAATGGGTAGGTTCGACCGAGGATAATATATCAGCGTAATACTGCTGTGTTTCGTATGGTGAGTGTAGAGATCGGGAGACCCTTATTTACTGGAAACAAGGTATTTCATCTTAGTACTGTGGGGTGATAACGCATCTATGTTTTGATTCTTAATCGAGGATAAATGTAGATGTCTATGGGCCACAGCATTCACTTACCATCAGGCGGACTGTGTGCTCGTTTGTCACCCTTATTCTATAAAAAAAACCACTACTCCACATCGTCTCGTGGGTGTCACAAGAGACTACAGAGGTAAACAAACCTCAATCAAATCAAACCTCAATCAAATGTAAAAATGGCCAGTTACGTCACTCTAATCACAAATAATAATAAAAAAAAACTGCCAATGCCAACGCACCCACCAAGCGTGGCCGCTATGGCAAATATATGAGATATTGGTGTTGAGACACAGTGAGACAATCTATGGGGAGGCTTATGCCATGTTATTTTAATCATAGAAATTTTTAAGAATTTTGATAGACTTTTTTAGAATCTCGAAACACTAGGCTTAGTAGTACCACAGTTTAGACCTTACACTTGGAAACGAATATATTTGTGCAGAGCAACGGTTTCGGCTTTGTAGGGCATAGGGCGGACCGAACTTGTGCTAGCGCACTGCACCGAGTCTGATAGACAATACATATGCGGTTGTCGCGAGCGTGTTTTATATTAATTATTTAACTAATTTTAAGCGCCGTTTTTAGAAAATTATAAGTAAGTAAAAATTAATTCAAATGATGGCTGTACTTATGTTTACGACAATTTTTTTTTTTGGATAAAATTGTTTATCCGAATGCGAATACACTACTTACATAATTAAATCTAACAATCGAAAACATAAAACATCTATAAAAAAAAAGTCTCACGAAAATATTTGGCAGTGCAACACTTGTAAATGTGTTTTTTCTTGTAGTAAAAACAAAAACATGCGTGCAGCTCACACGCGACAGAAGTGAAACCTTCAAATGAAATGAAATATAAAATACAAACACTTTACGGCAAATGATTTAGGTACTTAAGGGGAAATATAATCTCAAATGGCTTAGCGAGATCCTTCGTTATGCCGAACATATTGCAGCATTAATTTTGAAATAAATATATGGTAAAGTTGAGGATTAATGTTAAGGATTATGTTAGACGAAAACACGATTTCGTAAAATTTTCTCGATAGAAAAAAAATCCAAAGTTACCTCCAAAATAAACAATAAACCGCTGTTATTCATAAAATACTTTAAATAAGATCATGAAACTTTGCATACTAACTGAACTAACTATAAAGCAGTGCTTATGTTATTTACTTTTTTTAAAATACCATTATTTTCACTGTAAAAAGAAATTACCTAAACTATCGGCCTTTTGAAGCGTGATTCCTGCAGCACGGTCACTTCGCCTCGGCCTTTGAAGGAGGATGTTGTGTCGCTTACGATCGGAATATACATTACGCAACAGTACGACGTAAAATTAAAATGGGAAATAACCGTGATAAAAATAAGAAGCGGCTGGCTTGGCGTTAAGAAACAGGCATAAATATGATAAACCTAATGAAATAAGTGTCTAACGACCTTTCTACTTACAGTATTAGTGATTACAAACATGTCGGTACATAGCATACGGCGCGCGGGCAAGTGGGGACGAAATTAGAATTTGAGCTGACTTACTCTATCCTCTTAATATAATAATTTAAACTACAAGTTTGGCATAAAATATAAGAAAATTTAATTACCATAAAATTAATATATTAAATATAATTATAATATAATGTAATATAAAATAAATTAATATAATTAATTTATTTTAATATATTAACGTACGGGACAGCCACTAATTTTAACGACGAGTAGATTAATTTCCCTTCGAATGTTTATACTCTTTTCGATATACCTTTAGTACTCACTAATTACAAAAAGATTTATATCAATTTTACCTATTACGAAGTTGAGGTTTGGCTATTCTTCACTGCTTGTTCATTCTATAGGCACACCTTCGTACCTTATTAAACAAAACGCGTAAGCGACGCCGACGACCATAGAGAATATAACCACATATAGTCTTTGCCGACGACGGCGGCGCTTAAGACTTTCTTCTCGGGAGCATTGAGCTAGCTTCTAATTTCATTCTTGCCCACGTTAAATCTTGTGAATTTATGTGTCTGTCTCTTTTTACTGTCACTTTTTCGCTTCATCCAGTTTCAAATCACAACGATACTAAAGAAGGTTTCACTTCAAAAATGATCTTGTTCAATAAATAATTATAACTTATAAGTACATATGTACATAATGTTAATAAACGATAATGAGTATTACAATATCCAAAATTTTTTTTTCCATATTCGTGACAACCCCTAGCATACACGCTGGCTACGTAAATACCTACGCGGTCGGCGGCATCACCTGACATCAAAGGCGTTTCACAACTGTAGAGTCTCTAACCTGTGGTAGTACTGATGGGCATGGGCTCCTTCCATAGTATGAAGAATTCTTTATAATCTCCACGCATGGTAATCGAACTCAGACTGCTCTTGTCGCCAGTGTGGGTATTCCTTGCCTTTTTTGCAGATGTAGGGGTAACAAACGAGCATACAATTTTATTATAGCATAAAGTTTACCATCGAGCACACAGTCCACCTGATGATAGAAGACATCGATATATTTTGTTGTACTCTGGGTGGGTTCATAGTAAGAGCTCTGTTTGAAATTAGTTATGGTCCTTCTGTGATATAGATACCTGTTTGAAATAGCAATAAGTACATATCTGGAATCGAAAATTATTATCTTGTAACTGTATAGTTGGAGTTGGTAAAATAGTTGTCTACATTATCGCATTAGGTGATAAACCTGTAAAGATAATTGTATAGTGGAAAATAAATAAATAAATAAATAAATAAATAAATAAATAAGTGGTTGCTGTGGCTCATAGATATCTACATCTATCCTCGATTACAAATCAAAATGCAGATGCTTTGTCACCCATGAGGACTAAGATGGGATGCCTCTTTTTCAGTAAAAGGGCCTCCGGTTCTCTACACTCGTCATACGAAACACAGTAGCCTTAAGCTGCTATTTTACGCTGGCATTTTGTGAGCGCATGGTCTTTCCCCGGTCGAGCTGATCCAAATAATGCTACAACTAAACTCTAATATAGATACATATTGGCTCTACTACGTAAAACAATTTGGTAATAAATGAATGCTATAGCCCATGAGTCAAATTCAACTTAAAAGGGCATATACATAAGGTTTAGATTTTCCCCGATCAAATGCAATCATTTAAAAATGATCTGTTTGGCAACCCAGGGCGTACAATCGCGGTTGTTAGAAGTAAACGCGTTCAAGGAACAATTTATTTCGCTCCTGGATCGGAGCCAAAGCGTTCAGCGCAGCTGTACGTGTTATGAACCTTCTGTATGACACGGAGATCATTCTTAACACTCCACGCATTTTTTTGAGTTGCAAAGTACGTTGCTCCCTCTTGCAAAGTTCAAGTGTTCGCTATTTTTTTTTTAATATAAGAGAAGGCAAACGAGCATGCGGTTCACCTGATGGTAAGTGTCGACCGCCGCCCATGAACAACTGCAACAGGGGATTTGCAAATGTGTTGCCGGCCTTTAAAAAAAAAGTGGACTCTTTTCTTGAAGGACCCTAAGTCCAGAAAAATTGCTCGTGGTAGTCGATTCCACATGGAAAGAAATTTCTAGTAAATCGCACAGTGGTAGACCACCAATAACCCAGATGGTATGGATGGTATAACGAGCTTGTTTGTTGAATACGATTTTATTTACTGACGGTCTCTTGGCTACCAGTTCAACTATAAGGACGACTATAGTAAATATTGATTTTACAGTAAGTAGACCTGACGCGGAGCTGCGGTACTGAGGTATTGGATTGTTCCGAGTCTGTCATGTCAAAAATGAAACTGGTACTAAAACTTTCTTCTCGCTCGACTTCTTTGTAGAAATATTTACCACCGGCGATTTTTCTGGACCGATAAACCTTAAGGACCTTCAAGAAACTAGTTCGCTCCTTTTTTAAAATTCCGGCAAAGCAATTGCAATACTCCTACTGTAGCAGTTGTCGATGTGCGGTCGACACTCACCACCAGGTGAGCCCCATGCTCGTTTGCCCCCTCTTAAAAAAATAAACTCGTACATTATTTGAGAGTGTTGCCCAAACTTACCACGCTTGGCGGGCAGAATTACTCAGCGCGTAACCAATAACCTCGCAATAGTCACCACTTCACACTACTCCGTTTAGTTCAGTTCAGTTACAGCCTATATACGTCCCACTTCTGGGCACAGGCCTTCGCTCATTTCTGAGAGGGTTTTAAGGCAAGGAATTGTCCGCCGCGCTGCCAGAATGCGTGTTGGCGAACTTCACATGCCTTCGAAATATTTTTTTTCTTATTTCTCAGACATGCAGGTTTGCTCACGATGTTTTCCTTCACCGCCGAGCACGTGGTAAATCAGCACTTAAAATTGCAATTAACAATTTGCTCGCGTACTCTGTAATTTACTGCGAGCGCTAACCATCTGAGCTACCACACTACACCACGTGGAATTTACATCACGAATCCCGCAAGTAACAAGTATTTGTATGGTCTACACCGGGTCTGCATGTATAGTACCTGCGGGTAATAAGGCTTAGCTATTTGGTCTACAGATTTTAATAAAAATTATTGACATAGTAGAATTTCTATAAAGTATGAACGAAAAATTGTAACATTTGCCAAGAAGAAAAACAAAATTAGACAAAAGTAGGCCTTATTTTACTATAGTAAGGTAATAAGGCCTACTGCCTTAAGGCGACACCGTGAAAAAATGCATCTCCTTTCATCGAATAGTATAGGACTATGACACCTCTAACGAAAGTGGAATTTTGATATAGGTAGATTCATGTCTTTATCTTGAATTTGATTGTTCAAAAACACGATTGTATAATTTTGACTCGATCATAATTATTTGCGAAAACACCTCCAAAAAATCACTATAGTTGAAATTATAACGAAATTACTTAATCTATATGCTTGGGAATCACTCAAATATATTCATAACATTAATATTCATAATTTACTTGCTTATTATTTTGATTACTTAAATCAATAATTTAAAAAAATATATTTTAAGATTCTGACAATTTCTAAGCGCTTTTAATCGTCGCGGGCGCTACGCTATTTTAGACCTTATGACGGCGTTTTTCAAGTTTTTATAGAAATTATGTATTCACTCGGATCAGTACGGCGATAGCCTTTTCGATGTGTCGTCATAAGGAACTCAAATAATTGAACAATACGTAATATATTTAATAGATATTTGTAATCAAAAATCGAAAACGAACGAAAGGTATGTCTATTTTTCATTGTATATCTATTGTATATTTACGAACCTATAAATAAAACTGAAATTCATGCTTAAATAGCTTAATAAAAAAAATATCGATCACTTATGTTGAAAATGTATACGGAGGGAGTAATGGGCATTCTGATGTCCATCCTTTAAGTCTAGTCGTCTAGGCGTCATAGTAGCACGCTACTAAGACGCCAATGAACAAAACTCCACGTATCATAGCGCTAATGCACTAAGACTTGAAGTTGAGTATGCCTGTTACACTTAAAAGTGCTACCAAACACACTCATCATCCCAATCCTAAATATAGACGACGCATCGCTATGCGCTACTACGCCGCCCACAAACGGTATGGGTGTGCGATGTCCACGGGAAATCCGTATTGCTACAACAAACCCGCTTACCACCGGCACTAAGATGTTATTTGTTTACCTCCATCGACCGGAGCCACAAGAATGCGTCGAATTAGGCGCAGCACACCCGCAGATCCATCACAAGACGTAATACTACATGAAAAATGTAAACAAAATAGTCAAATATAACAAGCCTACCTACCAAAAGTCGGACAGGCCGGACGCCGTCTAATTTGGCCGGACACGCAATCAAAAAGCCTGACTGTGTTCGGCTTTATCCGGACGCCTGGCAACGCTATACACGTGCAACTTATGTGTAAAAGATTAAAAGGAGTGCAGGAGGGGCTGTCTATAATTCGTAAGTATTTAGCTGTTTAATAGATGTAAAATTTTGACTGCCTCGTTGCGCTAGTCGTTGTAACCGCAACAGCTGATCATGAAGTCCCGGGTTCAAATCCTGGGCCAAAATCTGTTATTAGGTTTTTATGTCAAGAATTGCTTAGCACCTGATTTCTTTCAGGTTGTGTCGGATTGCCGTGCCGTCAGACTATATCTATAAGAATGAGGGAATAGAAAGCGCAGCTGTGTTCGCGCATACACTCCGGCAACCCTGCGCTGCTAGAAATCAGGCTGGCCGCTGCCTTGACCTAAACCGGGTATAAAGGTTTGTGCAACGTGGCTGAATAACGTGAGGATTAAAGTGATGTGAAAAGAAGACAGTTTGATGGGGTTAGCCATTTAACATTCGAATCAGTATAAATGTTTATAGAAGTAGTTACAGGAGGATGACTAGGTGGAATATATTCTTATAGAATAAGTGTGTCAAATTGACGAACGAGCACACAGTCCAACATCTATCCTCGATTACGAATAAAAATGCAGATCTGTTGTCACCACTAAGATGGAATGCCTCGTTTCCAGTAAAAAGGGTCTCCGGTTCTCTACCCTCACCCTACGAAACACAGCAGCATTAAACTAATGTGTGTCCACGATCAAGCCGACCCATTCGTGTTACAACCATAATATAGCTGCAGCGTGCCCTTGCCACGAAGATTTGAATAGATTTTGTAAGTAATTGCTTGAATATGGCATTAATTTCTTTGTTTTTGATTTGGGTGTGAACCAAAAATTGGATGGATTGGGTTGATAGGAGAACATACTGGTGGACCACAAACGTTGGTTGAGGAGGAGTTTGAAAGGAGATTAAGGAAAAATATCAAAACCGAGAATAATGAAGATATGTTGGTTTTGTATCGGAGAGATATCAAAGCTACGCTACTACGAAAATTAAAGAAGGTTAGGAAGAAAATGAGATGTAAAAATGCTATAAGTACTAAAAGGGAAGTAAATAAAATGAGAGAATGTGTAAATGGTAGAGCCACCGTACAGCTTGCAGCTATATTATGGTTGTAGCACGAATTAGCTCGACCGAGGAAGGATACGCTCTCACAGTGTACCAACGTAAAATGCTTGATGCTGCTGTGTTTTTTATAACCTGTTCGTGCAATATATTTGCGATGGGCTGCTATGTTGAAACATTTGTAAATTAAATAATTGCTTAATTTTTTTTATTTGCAATATTTTTTTAGAATTTCTACGTGGTAGAGCCACGCTGCAGCTATATTATAGTTGTAGCGCGAACGGGTCCGCTCGACCGGGGAAGGACCACGCTCTCACAGAATAACAGCGTAAAATAGTAGCATAATGCTGCTGTGTTTCGTATGGTGAGTGCAGAGAACCGGAGACCCTTTTTACTGGAATCTAGGCATTCCATGTTAGTCCTCGACTCTGACAGCGCATCTGCATTTTGATTCTCAATTGAGAATAAATGTGGATGTCTATGGGCCACAGCATCCACTTACCATCAGGTGGACTGTGTGCTCGTTTGTCACCCAATGCTATATAAAAAAATTCTAGCAGATTGTTATACGTTCTTATCGTTGTGATGAATGTACTATCTACATTCTCAAATATTTTTAAATGTAGAATGCTCTTAATTTCTCTAATATTCCCGTAAAAGAAACCATATAAGCATTAAATGCTTGTTCAAAGACTCACAACAGAAGTCGAATTGCGGATTCGAAACCTTGACCTTAAACTCAGTTTAGCAGCCGGTCGTATGCCACTACTAGGCCTACACGGCGCCGTAATTAACAAAAATAATATATAGATACCTTTTGCTGGTAAAATCACACTTGACTTAAGGTGTAGTGGGCGCCAAAAGCAGATTTTTTTCGCTTTATATGGACTGTTTGGTCGGCCCGCGCGCTATTTAATCGCACAATATTTATTTGATATTTCTTTTTAAAATTATATGTACTCTTTTATTGAAAAATAAGTCCATAATTCACTCACGTATTTACTGGTGAACACATAGCCTGAATTTAATTGAAATTGATTTCAATACAATCGAATGTAACTGCTTTGTCACTTAGTGGAAGTTTCTAAAATTGTAGATTTTGAGGAAACATTGCGATCCTTTTCTATCGAGCCACAATGTGTCAATCGTGTTTAAGCCACCATAATTCACTAAGAAAAATCTTTAACTTTCATAATGAATTTAAAAAAAATGTGAATTTGTAGTTTTTAATAACAAAATATTGTACTTTTAAAGCGTGAAAAATTCACAGTCAACTGCGTTCATCTAAACAATTATTCATCAATGCAAGTTACGTAGGTTTTAAGCCGAAATTTACTTTTGTGTTTCTCATTATCAGAAGTTATGGTGATTCACGAATCTAAAGTCTAAAACGTGTTTATAAAACAAAGCCCAGTATTTACCGGGAGACCTTGAATAGTACGTAAGCAAACTGGTCCATACTACATATTCCTCCTTTTAGAAGTTAAATTGTTCTCGTGTAAAAGTCTGTATTTTTATTGTTTGCTTTGAAATGGGACCGTTTTTTTTTTCTTTTATATCAAGGCAATTGCTTTCTGGACATAACGTATCATATGTCACAAGGTTATATTACTTTTAAAACTACTCCTGACATTTTTAAGAATCCTCTAACATTTCTTATCAAATAATTTATTTAAAATTGCAGGCTATATATGTTTTACTAGTGGACACAAGCCACCTCTTATTTTCAACAGATACATATTTAAAGCAAGGAGTGTACACCGTGCTGCCCCAATACGTATTGGCGGAATGTATTTGAATTTTTTTCTCTCAGATATTCGGATTTCCCCACGCTTTCCTTCACCGCCGAGCACGTGGCAGATTAGCACGTAAAATTGAAATTAACAATGTCATTGGTGCCGGCGGGGATCGAACTCCGGTTACTTGTATTCTGTGAAATTTACAGGGTGCGCTTAGCCCGTGAACTGCCACGGTTTGGAGTAAACCATTTATTATTACTACTGTATATTATTGACTTTTCATATGGAATTAATATAATTTGAATAATTAACAATGTATATAATACCTTCGACTGATCGAAAATATTTTGCTTAAAATATGTATATATACTATATGTGTATATAGTATATGTATATATACTGCATAATCTTTTTTACCGTCTGGAAAAAAGTAGGGTGTAATAGGCGAACGGAATAGAAGCCTATGGCAGTATGGCACTGATATTTTACAATATGTTTTCTTTTATATTAACGTATTATGAAATTGATCTCTATGTAAATACTACTTACTAATAATAACAAAGATGTTGTACTAAATAAGTATATCAAAAACTATCGAAATTAGTAGTATTTATTGATTGATAGATCAATTTAATAACATGTAAATGTGAAAAAAAAATTGTAAAATATCAGTGCCATAGACTTCTATCCCGTTCACCTGTTACATACTATTTTTTTTCCAGATGGTAAAAAAAATCATTTAGTATATTATATACGCTAGCAGGGCATTAAATATTTAAAATGTTAGTACTGTTTATAAAGTAAATACATCGGATATAAATACATGTATGTATATATGTTTAATACCATAGAATACTATAATACATACATAATAGAACGGTGGAGTGGGCGGAGCCCGTGTAGCCGCTAAAATATCACTAACACGTCAATTCACACGTACAAATGTCAACACGAGATGTGTTTTCACGTTACAATCGTTTCCAAATTTCGAATGCAAATTATTTAGAAAATGTCAAATTGCACGCTATTTACAAATATCATCATCATCATCATCATCATTACAGCCCTTCACAAGTCCACTGCTGAACATAGGCCTCCCCCAAGTAATGCCACAAAGCACGGTCCTGAGCCACCTGCATCCATCGACTTCCTGCATATCTTACCAGGTCGTCACTCCATCTAGTTGGGGGTCGCCCTACACTGCGCCTACCGGTACGAGGCTGCAACTCAAGAACCTTTCTTCCCCATCCGTTATCGGTTCTTCGAGCTATATGGCCGGCCCACTGCCACTTCAGCTTACTAATCCGTTGGGCTATGTCGGTCACTCTGGTTTTACTGCGGATATCCTCATTTCTGAGTCTATCACGCAGAGAAAATCCGAGCATAGCCCTCTCCATAGCTCGCTGAGCGACCTTGAGCGTCCTCATACGGCCAGCAGTGAAGGACCACGTCTCAGATCCGTAAGTCATCACTGGCAACACGCACTGGTTGTACAATCTAGTTTTTAGAGATTGAGGTATACCTGACGAGAAGATATGTCGTAATTTCGCGAACGCTGCCCAGCCGAGTTGAATCCGTCAATTGACCTCTCGGTCGAAGTTGGACTTACCTAGTCGGACTATTTGTCCCAGGTAAACGTACTCGTCAACAACTTCGAGCATAGTGCTCCCAACAACTACCGGCATAGGTGTGACATGGACATTAAACATGATCTTTGTTTTGTCCATGTTCATCTTAAGACCTATCCATTGGGAGGCACTATTGAGGTCATTGAGCAAAGTGCTTAAGTCCTCCAGTGATTCTGCCATAAGGACTATATCGTCGGCAAATCGAAGGTGAGTGATGTATTCGCCATTGATGTTAATACCGTATCCTTTCCAGTCCCGGAGCTTGAAAACGTCTTCCAATGCAGCGGTGAAGAGTTTCGGGGATATAACGTCACCCTGTCTTACACCTCTCTGCAGTTGGATAGATTTCGAGAAGCAGAAGGGAAATCGGTCTGTAGTTCTTTAGGAGAGCGTTGTCGCCTTTCTTAAAAAACAAGACCACCGCACTTCTGCTCCACGCCTCTGGAGTAATGCCACCATGGAGGACGGAATTGAAGAGCTTCTGAAGGACTTCAAGTACCGGTGTTCCACCCGCTTTCAGAAGCTCCGCTGTAATTCCATCCTCGCCTGGGGCCCTGCCGTTTTTAAGGTGCTGGAGAGCCATTCTAATCTCGCTTAGACTGACGTCCGGGATATCATCGGAATAGTGTCGGATAAGACTTGCTCTTGGATCGTTACTCACACTTGCGTGTGGCTCCAACGATGATGTGTACAGCTGCCCATAGAACCTCTCAATCTCACTCAAAATCTCAGGTGTCTCGGAAACGATGCTGCCACACTCAGTCTTCAGCTTTGACAGTTGGCTCTTACTGGCAGACAGATCTCTGGCAAAGACTTTGGAGCCCTGGTTCCGCTCGATCTCTTCTTTAATACGAGCAGTATTAAAGTTGCGTAAGTCTCGCCGCATGCATTTGGAGATCTGTCTGTTCAGTTGCCTGCATGCTGTCAAATCTGTTGACGATTGCAGCCTCATCTCCCGTCTAACAGCCATGAGATTAAGAGTGTGATCGGAGAGTCTTTGTGTTCTTCTGCGGCGGGTCTTGCAGAACTTAGCTCCGACCGCATGGACAGTTTCCACGAGCTTATCATTCATATCATCCACTGCATTGCAATCTTGTGGGCACTGAAAGCGGTTACGTAACTCGAGCTGAAAGTTTTCGGGATTCTGGATTAGAGCACGAGGGGGATGGAGCGTTGACTTCATTAGACGAGACCTCTCCAACTTAACGTTTAGGTTCAGTGTGCCTCTAACCATTCGGTGATCGCTGCCAGTTTTCACCCTTGCGATCACTGAGACATCACTCAACAGTTGGCGTCTGGTCGTCATAATGAAGTCAATCTCATTTTTTGTCGAACCGTCGGGGCTCGACCAGGTCCACTTCCTGTGGGGCCGCTTCTGGAAGAAAGAGTTCATCATAAAGAGTCCCTCTTTCTCCATAAAGTCGGCCAGCTGCTGGCCCCTTCGGTTCCGTTGCCCTACTCCAAATTTCCGTAACTTCAGCTCACCGCTTTCTCTTGTGCCTAGTTTTGCGTTGAAGTCTCCCATCAACACCGTGTAGTGGGTTTTGGAGGAATGCATGGCTTTGGAAATATCCTCATACATTTCCTCCACCTCCTCATCGGGATGTGCCGAGGTTGGTGCGTAAACCTGTATGACCTTCAGCGAATACCGTTTGGTGATTCTGAGTATCAGGTACGTGACCCTCGTCGACACACTCCCAATCTTTACAACGTTGTTGACGAGAGACTTGTGGACGATAAATCCGACACCTCCTTGGGACAGATGGTCGCCCTCCCGGTCATAGAACAAGTTGCCGGATTCGAGAATCACCGTGTCCTCCCCCTCTCTTCGGACCTCGGATAATCCTATAATATTCCAGCGCAACTTGTCTATCTCTTCTTCCAGCTCCAGGATCTTCTCGTCAGTCCTCAGGGTGCGTGCGTTAAATGTTGCCAGGTCGAGTCGTCGTAGGTGGCAACCGACCCTCCAACGGAGATTCTTAGCACCCCCTGCCCCGCCGTTACCAAGGTCGCCACCGTAGCCAGGAATAGCGGGGCCGCCGGGGACGGGGGGCCGTCTATTTGTGTAATTGTTCATGGGGGGTATATTGCCATAGTTGCCACGCTTGGCGAGCGGGTTGGCAACCGCAGTTTTTTTTTGTCGTACAGTTGTTGTTATCAGGAAGATGCTGCTGCCCATCTCCTGCCTGTTTCCCTCTGTCGCCTCTTACGACACCCACGGGAAGATATGGGGTAGTGGATATTCTTAACCGCCACTACACGGCTATTTACAAATAAATACGTATTAAAATCAGTCTGTCAACACAGCGAATCGGGTTGGTAGTAGTGATAATACTACGTAATTGCTTGTATGTGTTCTTCCGGCGACGCCTATCCTCGTACAAAATAAGGTTGACAGCTATTCTATTGTGTATTACAGTATTCTATGTTTAATACAATATGTAAATACTTAGATAAATATAATTGAATAAAATATATAAAATACGTATACCAATGCAGCACCTTGCAGCACATCTCATTCGCGCGCGTTGTTAGAAGCCTCCATTTACTTTAGATCGAATAAAAACAACTTACCCAACTTACAGGGAACAACTTATAACTGAGGTTCGTGAGAAATTCCTTTTTCTGAGGGTCGAACATGTCTGACGGTTTGAACCCTCTCTTTGTGATGAGAGTACTGTTCACGCTGGAGGAACTTTTCACGTCATCGAAACTATCCTTATGAACGACTCGGTCGTTGATCTTGTGGATGCTGGACATTTTGTTTGAGGAGTACTGACTCTCACTTATCGTCATCATCGTTGCAGCTTCTCGGATTTAAACACTAGTTTTTGAACTGTCACTTGTTTCTGTCACGATCGCTCGTTCTGTTGCCGAATGTCTCTCACGTCAATTATTTTTGTTCACTGTAACTAGAATGTTTAAATCGTAAATAATAAACGTTGGCTCAAACGCATCAAGGTTTTGGACGGCTAAAAAGATAATGTGACTAATGCTTGTGTTTCAATCTAGTGTGGGAGGAGTTGCGTTTTACAATGACATTTCATGCTGGAGTCAAGATCAATTAATTGTGAAATCGCTGCAGCGATCGGGAATTGTTACAAACAACCAGCAGCTATTTCAGATGTTTTGTTTATTGTATACATGTATTCGTATGTAGACGTTGTAAGTTTTATGAGCGTTTCAACAGTTTCTGATCGCGTTAGAATTTGTTCAAGGGGATTTAAAAGCGTATTTAGGACGCAACGAGCGTGGGCACACTATTCACTGAGTGGAATCATTAAATTCAATTAATGAACCTTTGAATAAATCGTTTCGAAAATATTCAAAAGGTAAAAAATCAAACTATCAATTGACGATGTATTAAAGTGTAAGTAAAATCTATGTTACAGTTAAGGATAAAAATTACAAATTCTATACGATTCTTCTCAGAGCCAGATATTTACATGTTTATTTGAACGCAGAAAAAAATATTTTCCTATTATTCGTTTGTTTGGTTAAGTTAAATATAAGAAAAAGACAAAATTTAACTTTTTTCCATTAATATCGTAATAATGCTTGAACGACATGCATTTTATTATTCATCGAATTAGAAAGGTTGTATACGGAGTTCAATTTTAAAAAAATCCGTATCGCGGAATGTCTTACTAATTAAATTTGGATGAGTTAACTAGAAATGTGTAAATTTTATGTACAAAACAGTAACATGACGTACGCATAAACAAGGTGTAAGAAATAAAAAAAATTGCCGCCAGACAAACTAACGAAAGAGCACTTCACGAGTACTTATGTACTTAATTTAATTGCGTAATTATTATTTGCGCAAAATAAATAAAAACACACAATGACAAATAAATGTGCACCAAACGAGTGCCTTAGCCGCGATAAGATGTCTGACTAACGAAAATAAGTTTTTCAGACGCCATTGCATAATGAGTAGGGGAGCTTATTTTCTTAGAGTGCTAATGATTTTAATAGTTTTCTCGGACATTACAGAAAATATCCCCTTTGTTGGCTGTAGATTGACTCGCTTGGTCTTTTCTGCAAAAGTAGATGATGCAGGTATATTATGGTTGTAGCACGAATGGGTCGGCTCGATCGGGGAAGAACCACGCTCTCACAGAATACCAGCGTGAAATAGCAGCTTAATGCTGCTGTGTTTCGTACGGTGAGTTTAGATAACCGAATTTCCTTTTTCCTAACTAGGCATTCCATCTTAGTCCTCAGGGGTGACAACGCATCTGCATTTTGATTCTTAAACGAGGATAAATGTAGATGTCTATGGGCCACGGTATCCACTTACAATCAGGTGGACTGTGTGCTCGTTTATTTGCTCTTATTCCATTAAAAAAACGCAAGTTAACGCGTTATTGCATCGTCATGATCAGCCGGACATTGGCTCCTGCAAGAATGAAGCTCATACTTTTCATGAGCGCGTGGCGATGATATCCATGCTGTCATACATACCACGCTATTTGCATGGCTTACAAACAATTGCTCCAAGTCTCCAATTTTGGCCTTGTGCCATTGATGTATGTAATCTGCCTGAGACATACAGGAGAAAATTATAGTGTGGGTAAACGTTCTATTTATGAATATAAGAACTTATTTTAACATTTTGTCGCATCTACCACGGGCATTGTTCTGAGAAATTTGTTCATTTCAGCCACCAAATTTCACGAACGCTTATCACGTCAAAATTGATGATACCATCTGGAAGCTTGGCGGTCAACCACTGTGCGTTTTACTATGAGTTTTCTTCTTCTTACAATTTCTCTGTGGAATTGTTTTCCACCGGCGATTTTTCCGGACCGATACGACTTAGGGACCTTCAAGAAAAGAGCTCATTCTATTCTAAAAGGCTGGCAACACATTTGCAATTCCCCTATAGTTGCGGTTGTTCATGGGCTGAGGTAGTCACTTACGATCATGTGAGCCATATACTCGTTGGCCCCCTCTCCTATAAAAAAATAAATAAGCATTAAATCTACTATTGCTACCATACAGCAATAGTAGATTTAATGCGTATTATACCTAAATTATACTAAACTTATTATATATAACTTACCGCAACTAAAAATACAATTCAGAGCGCGTATATATTACTTGAAATACACTGTCCATAATTTATTAAAAGCATGGTCACCACAGCTGGACGCCATCAGTGCCAGAGTCTAATTCTGTACGGCCGGCTGATCTGTTGTTCCACCACGACTACAGTTATGCGCCGATTAATATTTACATTATAACGTCGAATTTCACGAGAAAACATTACAAAATGAATCACCGCCATGTTCCAACTGTAAGTAGCACGAAGTATGTGCTTCGAAATATCGACTAATAAACATACTTGAACAAGTGACCCACTATGAATACGGTGAATTAATTATTAGCAATTAGCTAGTTCCATCGCGTTATAGAGCTACGCACTGGTGGTATTACAGCTGCAACAATAGGTTAGCTCGACCAGGGAAGGACCACGCTCTCACAGAACACCGGCGTGAAATAACTGCAGGACCGCGTTTTAAATGTAAGCTTCAAAATAACAGCATTACGCTGCTGTGATTTGCTGGTAACGAGGTATTCCATCCTAGTCCTCAAGGGTAGTGTGTGTGCATCTGCGTGTTCGTGAGCGTTTGAGTGTGCATGTGCGCGTGAGCGTGAACGTGCGTGCGTGCGTACGTGCGAGCGTGCGTGCGTGTGTGTGTGTGTGTGTGTGTGTGTGTGTGTGTGTGTGTGTGTGTGTGTGTGTGTATGTGTGTGTGTGTGTGTATGTGTGTGTGTGTGTGTGTGTGTGTGTGTGTGTGTGTGTGTGTGTGTGTGTGTGTGTGCGTGCGTGCGTGCGTGCGTGCGTGCGTGCGTGCGTGCGACGTGCGTGCGTGCGTGCGTGCGTGCGTGCTTGCGTGCGTGCGTGCGTACGAGCGTGCGTGCGTGCGTGCGTGCGTGCGTGCGTGCGTGCGTGCGTGCGTGCGTGCGTGTGTGTGTGTGTGTGTGTGTGTGTGTGTAAAATGTAATGCCATATAGGACGCTTATTTTCGTTTTTACATAGGAATCAAACCCAGGCCCTGGGGTTCAGTAGTCAAACACTCGTATTGCATTTATTTATTCAGCAAGTGGCTGTCGTCAATAATAAGTGGCAAAAGTTGTCTGATCTTTAGTTGTTGTTGCAGTCGTGCGCACAGTAAGTTGCGAATGTTGGCACAAAATGAAATGGGCTTTCATTCAGGACAACACGTAACACGATGCAGCAGCTGGGACGAGATAGCAATATTTCACTACTACCAAACATTGTAATTAGGTACACGATTGGATTTAACATGTTGAAACGAATTAAATAGAACATACCATATTACCCTCACGTACTGAACGTGTACGTGAAGGTAATATGGTCATCCGGTTAATATGCTCACTTACTTATAACTCAAAAACAGTACAGCCTTATATAATGTTATTATAGAAGGTTATATGAAACGATAGCTCTTCATCAGTCAATCAAATAATAAAGAGTCAAAAAGACGCAGCTTTATCGACGCCATTTTAACAGTTGACATCTTAATTCGCGGTAGACTCCTAAACTACTTAACCGATTTTAATCAAATTTGCACACCGTGTGCAGTTTGGTCCAACTTGAGAGATAGGATAGTTTTTTGCGTATTTAAGGATTTTTAATAGGACATGACAAAGGGTCGTCGAAAAGGGCAGAATAACGTCTGCCTGGCAAGCTGGTTATAGTAAATATTTTAGTCGATTTTAGTATGGCGTAATTTAGTTAGTTTTTATTAAATTGATTTTCGAAGTGTTCCTAATTATTGCCAAAGCTTATTTGCTATTTTTTATTAATATATTAGTTATAGTATGCGATTTTGTGTTTTTGTATCTATCTATACTCCTCCTAGTTTTGGTTTTTTAGGGCGGTGACCATATACTCTCATGTACCTTATAGATAATGTATCATTTGTCTTAAACTCTCCAGCATCATCATTACAGCCTATCAAATTCCAGTGGATGTTCTTGTACCGCCACTACACGATATAATATTCTCCAGCATTTTATAAAACGAAAGGTTTATTTTTATAGGATAGGGTGACAAACATAGAATACCATAATACACAATAGAATGGCTGTCAACCCTATTTTGTACGACGATAGACGTCGCCGGGAGCACACATACAAGCAATAACGTCGTATTATCACTACTAAAAACCCGATTCGCTGTGTTGACAGACGGATTTTAATACATATTTATTTGTAAATAGTGTGAAATTTGGCATTTTCTAAATTATTCGCATGGGAAATTTGGAAACGATTGTAACGTCAAAACACATTTCGTGTCGACATTTATACGTGTGAATTGACGTGTTAATGACATTTTAGTGGCTACACGGGCTCCGCCCACTCACCCGTTCTATTATGTATGTATTATAGTATCTAGTTCTATAGTGACAAACGAGCGTACAGTCCCCTGATGGTATGTGGATGCTGTGGTCCATAGTAATCCATATAGACATCCACATTTATCCGCTATTAAGAATCAAAATGCAAATAGTCAGCCCTGAGAGCTAAGCTAGAATGCCTCGATTCCAGTAAAAAGCGTCTCAGGTACTGTACACTCACCATACGAAACATAGCAGTATTAAGCTGATATTTTACATTGGTATTCTGTGAGAGCGTGATCCTTCCTCGGTCGAGCCGACACATTGGTACTACAACCATAATATAGCTGCAGCGTAGTTCTACCACGTAAATTAATACATACAAACTTTGAAACCATCTGACTGATTTTGATGATTTTTGCGGGTGTTTATTGGTGTCCCTAGATAAATTTTTAAATAAATTTTGACCCAATAGGTGGCGCTGTTGTTAAGGGGAAATATAATCTCAAATGGCTTAGCAAGATCCTTCGTTATGCCGAAAATATTGCAGCAATAATTTTGAAATAAATATATGGTAAAGTCGAGGATTAATGTTAAGGATTATGTTAGACGAAAACACGATTTTGTAAAATTTTCTCGATAGAAAAAAAATCCAAAGTTACCTCCAAAATAAACAATAAACCGCTGTTATTCATAAAATACTTTAAATAAGATCATGAAACTTTGCATACTAACTGAACTAAGTATAAAGCAGTGCTTATGTTATTTACTTTTTTTTTTAAATACCATTATTTTCACTGTAAAAAGAAATTACCTAAACTATCGGCCTCTTGAAGCGCGGTTCCTGCCGCCCGGTCACTTCGCTTCGGTTTTTGAAGGGAGAAGTTGTGTCGCTTACGATCAGAATATACATTACGCAACAGGACGACGTAAAATTAAAATGGGAAATAACTGTAATAAAAATAAGAAGCGACTGGCTTGGCGTTAAGAAACAGGCATAAATATGATAAAGCTAATGAAATAAGTGTCAAACGACCTTTCTACTTACAGTATTAGTGATTACAAACATGTCGGTACATAGCATACGCGGGCAAGTGGGGACGAAATTAGAATTTGAGCTGACTTACTATATCCCCTTAACGCCCATATTATATAAATTTTTAGTTTTTTTTTTATAATTATTTTTGTTTATTTTATAATTACTATTTTAACAATTAGAATCTTAAGTAAACATAAGATAAGCAAGCTTATCTTTTTGCAGCACTTAACATGGTAATTAACTAATTGTTCAATATTTTAACTTTGATATTTGCAGGATGCGGTTAGTTATGTAATGTTAAAGCCTTTATGCGTATAATAGTCATCACACCCGATCAGTTCAACTGATCATTCCAACCGATCAGTTCAAACTAGGACTGTTGATATTTTTTTTAAATATCAGATTTTCAATATATTAATAATTATAAATATATCAATTTCGGGTTTATATTAACTTTATTAATCGATGTATCGAAAATCCGATATTTTAAAAAATATCAACAGTCCTAGTTTGAACCGATCAATTGGAATGATCAGTTGAACTGATCGTCTGTGTCGTTCTTAGTCATAAGTCTCTAAAAAGTCTTCTTATTTCTGAAAGCGTTTACTTTAAGAGGATAGAGTAGTCAGCTCAAATTCTAATTTCGTCCCCACTTGCCCGCGTGTCGTATGCTATGTACCGACATGTTTGTAATCACTAATACTGTAAGTAGAAAGGTCGTTAGACACTTATTTCATTAGGTTTATCATATTTATGCCTGTTTCTTAACGCCAAGCCAGCCGCTTCTTATTTTTATCACGGTTATTTCCCATTTTAATTTTACGTCGTACTGTTGCGTAATGTATATTCTGATCGTAAGCGACACAACCTCCCCGTTCAAAGGCCACGGCGAAGTGACCGTGCTGCACGAATCACGCTTCAAAAGGCCGATAGTTTAGGTAATTTCGTCTCGTGAAAATAATGGTATTTAAAAAAAAGTAAATAACATAAGCACTGCTTTATAGTTAGTTCAGTTAGTATGCAAAGTTTCATGATCTTATTTAAAGTATTTTATGAATAACAGCAGTTTATTGTTTATTTTGGAGGAGAAAATTTTACGAAATCGTGTTTTTGTCTAACATAATCCTTAACATTAATCCTCAACTTTACCATATATTTATTTCAAAATTAATGCTGCAATATTTTCGGCATAACGAAGGATCTTGCTAAGCCATTTGAGATTATATTTCCCCTTAAGTGCAGGGGGTGTCGAGCTTGTCGCCTTTGCACGCTGATGGACGTTTCGAAAAGCTTTCGTAATTAATCCGACCTGCAGGTTTCTCATGACGTTTACCCCATCATACCCATTTCTGTATTTTCTTACATTTCCTTCTTTCATACAGGTTCTGGGGCATTATTGCTTAGGTCTCCGGGGTAACAACACACCATGTTGTACGTCCTAATTGACCCATCGTAACAATAAACGTCCACCATGTTTACCCCGCTTACGCCAAGTTTTACGCAATACCGCTGCAACTGCCGGCGGACAGTTGGACTCGTAAATGTGTTAACGGAGAATTACGCATTGAATTTTAGGCTAGGTATACATTGAACTTTTTTATTTTTAATTTTGGTTCAAAATAAATACATTGCCATCGTACCTTATCACATAACTTATTTTTCATAATATTTACTAAGATGGATATAAGTATTATGAACACGTTTGGATTTGGCCGTGTACAGCATTATTGGCAGACGAGTTTCCTTAAATAATAGGTTAAAGCAACTACAAACCTCATTTCACAAAGACAGTGTTAAGTCAACAACCCTTTTTTAACTTTACCCCTTGTGGTCGTTTTAACTGTAAGCGAGACATTCCATCTTAGTCTTTAGGTGTGATAACGCATCTGCATTTTGATTCTTAATCGAGGAAAGATGTACATTGTATATACCTATGGGCCACAGCATCCACTTGCCCTGAGGGCAAGTGTATGCTGTGGCCCATATGTGGACTATGTGCTAGTTCACCCTTATTCTGTAAAAACTACATCAGGTACGATTACACAATTATAGTTTTAAGTTATTTTACGTGGTAGAGCCATGCTGCAGCTGTTTTAGTAGTATTGTGGTAGCACAGATAGGTTGACTCGACCGGGGAAGGACCACACTCTCCAAAAGATCAGCATTAACAACCCAACGCTGCTGTGTTTCATATATTGAGCGTTGAGGACCGGACACTCTTTTTAATGTTAACGGAGCATTTCATTTAAGTACTCACGAGAGACAACGCATCTGCATTTTGATTCGAGGATAGATGTTGTCTATGGGCCACAGCATCCACTTAACATTAGGGTAGACTTTCAGTATATACAAAGTATTCTGTGGGGAAGACTGTGTGCTCGTTTGTCACCCTTATCCTTTAAAAAGTCATCATCATTACAGCACCTCACAAGTCTACAGCTGCCTCCCCCAAGGAATATCACGAAACACAATCCGGAACCACCTTCATCCGTCGACTTCCCGTATGTTTTAGGTGCTACAACTACTCGTATTACTGGTTATTCGAGGATTACGTGACCAGAAGATGTGTCGTAATTTCTCGAACGCTGCTCAGCCGAGTTGGATCCATCGTAGGACCTGTTTAATCTTTAATTTATTACAGCCAATCAAAACTGCTTAACATTACCCTCCCCATAGACTGCCTGCTAAAAGGGGCAGGGGTAGATGGGTACGTAACCGGAGTTTTTTATAATTTCAAGCTGTTGTCAGGAATGCTGCTGTACATCTTCAGTTCGTTTTCCTCAGTTACCTCATGACACATACGGAATGATATGAGGCAGTGAGTTAGGTTACCTCTTTGTCGTAGGTATGTAAATCAACAATCAATCAAAATACCTATCTTAATCCTACGAAATAAAGTAGTACAAGATGCAGGAATTTTTAACCACATATTCAAAACTGATAAACAACAGACTAAACAGACCCTTTTACTGGATACGAGACGTTCCATTTCAGTCCTAAGGGATGGCGACGCATTTGCATTTTGATTCTTAATCGAGGATATGTGAATATTGTATACATCTCTTGGCCACAGCATCCACTTATGGTCGTTTATGTACTCTTATTCTATATTTTTTTTAGTCAACAAAAATGCAGCATGTAGGTACAATGCCTTATATTTAAGACGAAGGCGGGCAGCTTTGGCGCGTCATCGATCTCGTTCATCACTAAATTTACGATTTGCTGCCAACTTGCTGTTTCGCTAATACTGAACGATATTTTCATTTATACAATGCTAACGTCAAAACAGCTAACATTTGTCAGTTATTTCGTGGGTTTACAATAAAGCTTGGGGTCAGCCAGGTTTAACTGATCGAGAATGCCATAAAGCATTAAGTCCGCCTTTTTTATATAAAATATAAGGGTGACAAACGAGCACACAGTCTACCTGATTATAAGTGGATGCGGTTCATGAACACCTACATCTATCCTCGTATAAGAATCAAAATGCAGATGCGTTTTCACCCCTGAGGACTAATATAGAATGCCTCGTTTCCAGTAAAAAAGGGTCTCCGGTTCTCTAAACTCACCATACGAAACACAGTAGCATTGAGCTGTTATCTTACGCTGGTATTCTGTGAGAGCGTGGTCCTTACCCGGTCGAGCCGACCCGTTCGTGCTACGTCCATAATACATACAGCTGCAGTATGGCTCTATAACATATAAAAATTCTAATTGAAGGTGTTTGTAATTGAATTAATTAATTAATAATACATAGATACTGGTGGAGCCACGTGTTTAAGGCTGCCGAAGTCTAGTTCCCCGGTCGAACCTTAAACCTATTACGCGAGATATTAACTAAAGTGGACTGTATATGCGGTTGCTTCTACGCTTACGTAAAGGCGACTACTATAACATGCGGTATAATGCACTCACTCTTCCCTAAAACTAAACTATTATTGTGCCAAATCGCTGAAAAGGAATCCTGCCTTATTAGGAGAACAAAAAATTGGAGCGGGTTAAACTATGTAAGGCAGGAGCTAAATTAAGGAATGTTGACTCACCGGGGTTTCTTCTATCCTGTTGAGCACTATAGCTGCAACTTCTGGAACTTCTTCTGGAACACTCCGGAGAGAGGCGGTGCGCGACTATATCTCACACGAGGTGAGGCGGGTCTCCTGGAGCTCGACTGCTTCCAGGCTAAAGCGGTTTCTACTAGCGGTGTGTTTTCAGCGACGACTGCGGTGGAAAGAGGCCGCGCAACGGTCGCGCGTGCCTTATATGTCCTCGGCCCCGATGATTACGTGACATTCTAGAATCATCTTCTTGCCCCTCCCACCCCACCACCCCGATGTGTCGATGGAGGATCGAGGAGGATATGAATGATATCGTTTTGTCGGAAAGGAACAAGCGGCTTGGCACCTCTACCGTCAAATATAATAATCCAATGGTTTTTTCCGCGCAACCAGATACAGTTAACAATTATAGATAAATTAATATATATATATATATATATATATATATATATATATATATATATATATATATATATATATATATATATATATATATATATATATAATATATAACAATTCAACTCGGCTGGGCAGCGTTCGGGAAATTACGACACATTTTCTCGTCAGGTATACCTCAATCTCTGAAAACTAAAGTGTACTACCAGTGCGTGTTGCCAGTGATGACTTACGGATCTGAGACGTGGTCCTTCACTGCTGGCCGTATGAGGACGCTCAAGGTCGCTCAGCGAGCTATGGAGAGGGCTATGCTCGGAGTTTCACTGCGTGATAGACTCAGAAATGAGGATATCCGATGATGATGAATATATATATATATATATATATATATATATATATATATATATATATATATATATATATATATAAAAAAATAAACCATTGTAGCGGTGTTTTATAGGACGAAAAAACACAAACGCAACAAAAGAATAGAACAAACGTTTTATTGTCCAAAATTAAGAACAGTTAAGGGAAAACGTTACAACATAGGTTCTATTATAAATAACTTTCTAGGCTTAAATAAATTATGAGAAATTGTGGTTGCCTGCAAGTTCCGCCATTTTGTATTATATTACTTTAGTGCAACTGCGTAGACCGTAGACTAATCATAGACCGGAGAGTATCTATGAAAGAAAATATCTACGAAACCGCGAATTATTGTCTCCACCTACAACGCCCTCTAGAGCGTACTTTATATGACGTTATCGATATGTCGACTCGGCACACGAATGGACCTACCAGTCTGAGTAATAAAAGATCGAGGAGAGATAGTAGAATATTATAGTCCCGTACATGGAGATCAGAGAGCAGGAGAACGATCACTACGTACTAAAGTATAGCCCGCCTGTCCTTGTAAATTGTAGATAGTAACTTTGAGGCGAAGCCTTTGTCTTATGCCATTCAGATTCATAGTACTAGGTTTACTTTTCTGATTTAACGTCTGTTAAGGCTGGTACCACACTTTCTTATTTTAGTAATGAATAAGCCATCACTTATGTTAACAGGTATTTCATCGGGCGACTGTCCACCGCCGACGGTATCGGGACGTCAACGAGAACGAAATGACGGCACCGAGCTACCGACACATATTGGGTATGTTCCAAAATGTTTTCAGTATACTGGCGAATACAAATGACGTCATTAATTGACGCCATATTGTACTGGCGTGCCGCCGCCATATTGTGTCTGATATCCCGCCTTAATAAAACAATTATTAATAAATGGGTGCGTTTGGCAGAAAAAAGCGCTAGCAAGCGCTTATAAGCAAAATGGAGATCGTAAGCGGTAAGCGCTGTCAAATCGTAAGTAGCTACTTTCCTCCAGGACACGAAGTTAGTTTTAACCGGGGAACCTAACCTAATTTAAATATATGTTTGTAAAGTATTTATATTAAAAAGTTACCAATCATGAATTTTTAATAACATGTATATGTCTATTCATGTTATTATATTACTTAAATCTAATATTGCACAAAACAACTTATTAACTCTACTTCAAAACAAACAAATTAAATAAGCAAAATGGCGGATTGTGTCAGCGCTACTGAAGTAGCAATCGTGTCCTGGCCAAAAATTATTATAGCGCTTGTAAGCGCTTGCTAGCGCTTTTTTCTGCCAAACGCACCCATTGTGTGTACGCTCAATGAAGCATGCCAGAATTTGTTTTTAATTATTCAAATACAAAAATATAGAATAATTTCTGGTATTCCATTCTACACAAATTAATTGAAACAGGATATACAGTCAAACCTGGGTAAGTGAGAAAACTCTATGTGAGAGTAATAGCCAGGACCCGTCATTTTAAGCTCCCAAAACCTCTATTAGCGAGAAACAGAAACCTCTGTAAGAGAGAGTCGTTTTTCCCTCATGGACCTCCGTAAGTGAGACTGCCACTTATCTATACCTCTATAAGCGACAGTCGAGCCTTACTTATTTATGTTATAAATAAATAAAGCTTCTTCTTATAAATACATACATACATAAAAGGAAATATACATACACACATACACTAACAAATGACAAACTAAATTACAAATTTAACATCTGCTATTTTATGACTCATTCTTAACTTTCGTTGAATTTCCTACCATTGTTTTTGTATTGTTTTCTCGTCAATATTGTACCGATATTTTATTATTTTGTGGAACTAATTAACTTTGTTATTGCTGCGTACCTCTATAAGAGAAACGCTACCCATGTACCTGCATTAGCGAGAAACTCGGGTTAGTAGAAATCTCTATAAGCGAGAATGAGATTGTGCTCCCTTGAACTCTCGCTTATCCAGGTAACTGTAATAACTTTTGGAGCACAAAATAATCGCCAACACTTTTCCAATATGGCGCAAATGTATGACGTCTAATACTGTCCAATGTTTTGAAACGAATCACCAGTATGGCTTCGATTTATGACGTCATTTGTGCACTGTGTTGCATTTCGGAACATACCTACCCATAATTTAATATAGCCTCTTTGTATTTTCAAGGTATATTGTTTGGACTACTTAAATCAAAATTATATTGTATTTAATTAAAGTGCCCAAGAAATTTAACGCACGACACGACAGCTGAACAATCGAGGCAGTTGCGGTGGACAAACGATCGCCGTCACGTTACCTTGATCTCGGCCAGAAATAATCTCGTTCTCGTTAATCACCCTTAGGGTTTACAAGATATATATTTTTTTTTACAGAATAAGGGTGACAAACGAGCACACAGTCTACCTCATGGTACATGGATGCTGTGGCCCATAGACATCTACATTTATCCTCGATTGAGAATCAAAACGCAGATGTGTTGTGACCCCTGAGGACTAAGATAGAATGCCTTATTTCCAGTTAAAAAAGGGTCTCCGGATCGCTACACTCACCATACAAAACACATCAGTATTAAGCTGCTATTTTAAGCTGGTATTCTGTGAGCGTGGTCCTTCCCCAGCCGAGCTGACCCATTCGTTATTGCCCAGAAGATGGTGTTGTCACAAACCATAAGGGGAATTGTGGTTTGTTTGTTACTTATCAGGTATGGATGAATCCTACAAAGCTTGTTACATTGTATTTAAAAAAAGGATATTTTAAGAAAAACAACACGTATATTTTGATTGTATTGTAAAATGTATTTAATAAACGCATGTGTAATTACTTACAACATTCACACCTTAAGCAGGACAAGAAAAGAAACGTACAGATAAATTAAACAAAATTTAATTTATTGATAGTAACTAAAAAAAATATATTACACAATACATTATAATTAGTGTTACACGACTAAGAATAATTATTTTAACACATCAAAGACGTGGACTAGCAAATAAAAATTAACATAATCATCCTTCCATTGTTTTTTCGAATGGGTGTCAAAGGAATATTTTAAGATTTTAGTGACAAACATTTTCTAAACATCCGTATCTTCCAATTTCATTTTGACATCATGACATCGCGCGCGTTTCAGTTTTTTTTTACTACCAGATCCAAGTTAGTATTTAGTTGAGTTCCGCACAAATTCACTAAAAATCTTTTGAGTCCGGATGTAAATAGCTCTCATTTAAGTATATAAATTACAGTTTTAAAGTTAAAATATGGCAGTCCATTCCAATAAGACGATGTAAAAGTGAGAAAAATTGGTCTGAATAGAAACAAAACAAGAAGACGTCAAACTTTCCAATAAATATCATACATATACATAATACATTATAATATAATTCTAGAGTTATCGTACATCGATAGGAAAAGAAGCCGTTATAGTAGAAAAAAATTGTTATCGTTTAAAAAAGTCTTATTTTCTATGCGTAGAACTAGCACACCATAGCTTCACTTCGATTTTCATTTTTTAATCTGTCCAATGTGAACGCGCGCCAGCACCGCTGTTATTAATTATAAAGCATCGTCGTGGTAACAAAAAAAATTGTTTTAAAGGGAATAGATATAACCTATAGTTTTAAAGAATTTATTGGCGCCAAAACTCTAAGTGTCATAGATATACCGAAAAATTACAAGTTTTTCCTCATTGGACAGATAAAAGAATGCCCATAATGCGAAATATCCCTACATAGACGATTAGATGCATGCGTGTATGTGTATGTATCAATTTGCACTAAAGATTATATTTAAAAAAAAACTTACAAAATACTATAATCGGGTGTAAACATTAATAAAAAGTGGGAGCAAATTGATTGATATGCCATACGATACATTCACAATTCAAATGAGAATAACAAAAATCATATTATACGTATGCGAATTAATCAATTAATATTGTATAAAGTTATGCATATAATTTGTAATTTAACGCCTTTAATCGAGACACGAAACAGACCATAGAAAAATTGAGCGCGAGAGATGAACCTACATATAAAATAAATGTATATTATAATGGTAGTCACAATGTAATAAGCATAGTATTAAAACGACATTCCAGCGTGTTCGGTGTGCAGTTGATTAAGTCTGCGCATCTGCCTTATATTTAAACATCTATTTATAACCTATCTAAGACAAAAAGGCTTAAGTTAAAACATAAATCGTAAACAATAGCGCGTCATCCATCCATCGACTAAAATTATTAAATAAAAAAGCCGGCCTCTATACTCGAAGGTCCGCGCTTAAAATTCGAACAAATACTGAAACGAATTAAAATTATGTTATTTCATACTTACCAAAATCAAAATGTTACCACAACGAAAATTTGCATCAATTATTTTGTCACATGTTGTTTATCAATGCTTCTCCTTTTTAACACTTTCATGGTAGTGGCAGATATTTTAGGGATGAATCACATAATATTTATGCAGTTTGTTATATCAGTGTCGTCGACGACTCAGTTTTTTCCCAGGTTTTCCCACCAGCTACACTCATGAAACCCTTTTATATAACTATAACTAGCTTAACCTAGTAAAATGAACTCGGTACACGTCAATATCTTCATACAAATAATTATTTCACTTGTGATAATCTTTTTAGGTAAAAATGTTAATAGTAACGGATTAATATTCTGTTTAGGATATAAAGGCCGTGTGGTACTGATAATAAGTACTATTTTTCTGTGACAAATGAATTTCCCGTGCTAGAAGTTCTTGTTACGGTATAGATATAAAATAAACATCGAATTTCACGATGTTCATTGTATTTAATGGCGACAGTGACAAGTTTTATTATAAAAACAATTCGCTATGATCTTAATATCCATAAATAATCAGTTGAAAAACAGTATATTTATATTATCTGTTCAAAACGTAGCTATGATCAACTACTGCCTTTTCCAAAGATCGCATACTAAAGTGTTGTTTAATATTATTTGCTTTCAAAGTTAAACTTCTCGTCTTGTTGTCACATCAAATAACTATAAATATACAGACGAACACTACCTTCACGCAACACTTGCAAGTACTAAGATTTAAGATTATATATGTCACAGTCAAGTAGCTTAATTAGCCGTTCAATGAACAGCCTAGTCTTTTTACTAAATGGCTCCGTTTAACTACTGAACTGAATATGGACTGATATTCAGTCCATGCGGTTCAGACGATGCGTCTAACACAGCATTTCATGCCCAATTATGCACAATGTGCTATATTATATAAATACGAGTACTCGGTACTCGTATTACTCGGCTCTATGGTAGCCCAAAGGCCACCCCAGACGCACCATAACCTACTGTTGCTGATATTATAGTCGCAATGTTGTCTTAGACGCATCGGCGGAACATCATTCAAGCCACTAGGCTAGGCTGATTACTAAAAGGCTAATTAAGCTGCGACATATATATACATTTGGTTTACACCACGCCACGCCAGACTATGTCGCTTGTTTATTAAATCGTGACATTACTTTAGTGTGCGTAAAATTGTGCGACTCGGACGACGAAAATTTACACTGCCTTAGAGTTTTTGAGATGTTTTCTTAAGCCTTTGATAAATCAAAATGATTGCACTAACAAAACTCCACGGTTTCATTAGTATATCAGACATACAAAATTAATTAAATTAAAAACGCCAAAAGGGGTTACAATGATAGAAGAAGAGATAATAAATCAATATATTGCATGTGTCAAAGTATAAATCATTTTTCAACTTAAAGCTAATCTCTTGAAATGTTTCAACTTGTGCTTCGCATCTTTTTGTGCTTTGAGCACAAACCATCTGTACGTACAACATACCGTCAACGAATTTTTGATACAAAACTGGATTATATGCGTAACAATAATAACATAGTTATTCACAGTTAAGTTAAACTTGTGTTAAAACAGATTCAATTAATATATATACGACGATTTTGCTACTTATATATATATAAGTAGCAAAATCGTCCCTACGGTCACACAATGCCAGCTAGGTCCTATTCAATGTGAACTAAAAAAAATGTACTTACAAATACAGAAATTATAGACATATAAAGCAAAATTAAATAATAATATTCTTAATGCATATTTACTTAAATTTAGTAAAAGAACTGGCACACTCGATCCATTTTGCAATGCCATGTCTTTGGAACTGTGGTGACATCTATTAACGAGTAGCAATATTTATCTACACAATGAAAATAGTTTTCGGCAAATTCATAAATGTCACTGTAAACTAAAAGTCGAAAAAATATGCTTCTTGCATAACAACAATATCTTTTACTTTTCACTAACCCTTGCAGTTCCAAAACAATACCTTCTTCATGAATGGGGGATGGAGGGTAATCACACCATATAACCATGGGGCCGCGAAATTTACTTTCGTAGTTTTGGCGGCACGCAGAAGAAACACATCACACATACTATCTTTTATATAGATAATTCTTCTGTCCGTGTGTATATGACTAAACCTCTTAAACGACTGGATCGATTTTGATGAAATTTTATAAGTGATTAAGTTATCTCGAGAATGGTTTCGATTCACAATCGGACCCGGCAGGTGGCGCAGTTGTCGAGATCCATAAATCACCCGTGCAAAGTCGGGGCGGACAGCCAGTTTACAATATATGATTAATCAGAAATATTATTATATCAATCATTTGTGGTTATTATAACATCGTATATACGTACAGATCGCATGTGCAAATTTCGTCAGCATTACAAATGACATAATTGTGATTTCTCAGTTCGTCTACTTTATGAAATAACAAATAAAATACAATTTCTCGGAACTTTCTCGGAGATCATTACAATGACAATCTCATTTTGTTTACAAATAATATGGCATCGAATCGAAACCAACGGAAATATATTTAATAAAACATTATTAAAAATTGTAGCGTAATTCATAGGAAATTATTATAATGAATATGATTGAATATTATCCCGATTTTAATTGAAAATAATTATCACAATGTTTGTTTGGACATTTTGATTTTTACTTTGCATTATCAACTTCCTAACGCCAAGCCCCCAGCCAAAATACATTTTTTTATACATAGATTAAGGGTGACGAACATACATAATCCACCTAATGTTAAATGGATACTGTGGCCTATAGACATCTACATCTCTCCTCGATTAAAAATCAATATACATATGCGTTGTCACCTAAGGACTAAGATGGAATGCCTCGTTTATAAAAGGGTGCCACTTATCAAATAATCATTGAATCATTACAATTTTGATAAAATAACAATTAAAATCGAGAAAATTAATGCACGTAACATTTTGATTACATTGTATAATTATTTTAATACCAACATTTAAATTAATTAGAATAAGAATAATAAATCTATAAACTTATATAAAAGGGGGTGTTGGTTTCGACTCAAACCTAGAGACTATCGTAGAATCACACAGTAAAATCATAAATTAGCCGTTAGATGTTACAAACACATGTGACAAATAAACAAACAAATCCACATTCAATAAATTACACATAGATACATTAATCATAATATTTGGTTCTTTAATTTTAGTTTAAGTTTTAGAAGTAGTTTATGTTGTGCGATGTTCATCTGGAAAGAGGAAAAATTATCAAGTGTTAATTATGTAATATATAAAAAAATAAGCATTGTTGTCTAAAATCACAAATTAAAAATATACAAGTATCAATCAGTTCCTATCAATGTTATTGAAATTGAAATTGCGTACTCAAAACTGCTAACTAAAAATATTTTAAAAGTAATACATCAAATAAATATAAACAATGTATCCATCATTCATCATACTGACACAGTTTTTCTTTTTAATCTATGGAATCTCAGTCCAACACATTGGATTTGCACGTGCTACGTTTTTAGATCCCCCAGATTTTATGTCCCCCAGACAACCAAATTCTATAGATTTTATTACAATTAGTCTCGTTACTAAATCACGAGAATTAAGATTATACAAGAAAAAAATAAGAGAATTTACTTCAAAACCTTCCATCATTATGCTACTTTTACTATAAGAACTATGTCGGCTTCGCAGATTGATGTAGTACTTCACAGACCGTGTAGATAACATTGATACAAAATTATTTCATTTGTAAAAAATTGTTTTAAAATATTTCTACCCAACAGACCTCTAAAATGAGAGTTTTCACTTATTGATTTTGTATCTATCTATTGATTAAACCTCTCAGTCCCCAAGCGGTCGACAATTCCGTCAAAATCCAAGCGGTCGGATTCGACTGACTATAGATAGTCGAATCCGATCGCTTGGATTTTACGTAGATCTACGTTCATTTCGTACGCCATTTTCGCGTGAATGTTATTGTGTTGATTTTTGGATTTTTCTATTGTTTTAGTATAGTGTTTTATTATGAAATTGTTATAAAAGTTTTTGTGTGAATATAATTTATCTTTTTATGTAAATACTTTCGAGTAATATATATTGAAATAATTGTGATTTTCACACTGCCGACTTTCGCTTGGTAAGTTTTGTTTTTGTTATTATCAAAATACAATAAGTAGTCTTTTTGTAATGAAGTAAAACCTGACTTAGAATTTTGTATAGATTTTATAATGCCAAACTACTTCATAGAAAAGTAGTAAGTAGTAGACCGCTCGGGATTTGCCGGGCGCATGCGACTGCATGGGCTTTTTGTTGGGTTGGGGGGTTAAAATACTACGTTGTTCTTTCACTAACAAAATAATTATGTAACAGCGCCATCTACACAGTCTGTCAAGTACTACATCGACCTGCAAAGCCGACGTAGATTATTCAATGGCGCATAGTTTCTATACATTATTCGCCAGGGCCCGGATTTGAGAATCAAAAGAAAAAATATTATTAACCTTGGACTGACCACAGGTCAGACTGAGATACAATGAGATACGGGATCTGAGAGGTTAATTTCCACATAGACATTGTCATTGTATGTGCGTGTTGTGCTGATAACTTTGGAACAATCTTGATATAATTATTTGGTTTGTAGCGCACTTCCTACACTTATATATTTATATAAATGCCACCCATTTTCATAAGTTAGAAGTGAACATTTACGACATGAAATGATTTTAATATAATGAGTATAGAGAAGTATCAGTTTTGATGAACCTATAGCCGTTCCCAGTGATATCCCAAGCGAGCTGACCTTTTGTTCCTAAATAAATATTACTCTTTGTGTAAATTTATTTCGAGTATTGCTTGCATACCTTTCATTTGGTAAATGAAAAATTAAATATGACACCCCTGGCTAAGGCGGTCATCAATTTAAATCTGCTACTACTGGGTACAAACGTATTTAATCTTATTATCTTTATGAGTGTTTAAGCGTCAACGGTTTCCCTTAAAAAATATATACATATAGGTCTGTTCAATATCGAAATATATAGCCTACCTCTTAAGGGCTTTCTTAGGATATTAAATTACTATAGCATGCAAGATTGTTTTTCTTCTTTCTTTATTTATCTTTGTCAGACTGTTAAGAGTTAATTGCTAGACCTGGTTATATTTCATACTAATGAATTTAGTATCTTGCAACGAATATTCGGCTATTCGGTATTCGACCTATTGGGCTACTTATAACTCATTCGGTCGAACACC
The DNA here is from genome assembly GCA_036936625.1 of Parnassius smintheus behrii. Taxonomy (NCBI): domain Eukaryota; kingdom Metazoa; phylum Arthropoda; class Insecta; order Lepidoptera; family Papilionidae; genus Parnassius; species Parnassius smintheus. The sequence goes on along the minus strand of JAUPFT010000030.1, from coordinate 4,213,890 downwards.
GAATATCTAGGTACTATTCGGCCGAATACCGAATACTTAAGTAAGAGCCTTTATTGTAGTCAGATAATTGGTAAGATAAAAAAATATTTATTTATTTTGTAATTTTTTTCTTGTGAACATTAAAGTAGTCATAGGTAACATAATCAACTTCCATATTGTAAAAATTAAAAAATATATATCAGATATCTTATGCACTCGAGTTCTCGTAATTAAAGTAGAAGATAATGGTGCAAAAAGACTATTTTTTCTTTCTTTATTTTTAGGCAGTAGTTTACTCCTTTTCTTCTCGTAGACAATCCGAATATCATTGAACAGACACTTTAAACAATATACACTACAATCATCCTGGCCGAATACTTCTGCTTAATATTCGTCTATTCGGTTAGGAAGTCCGCAGAATATTCGGTATTCGGCGTGTGGCCAAATATACTATCGTTGGAAGTCTACTTTAATATTATACTAAACTATTTGAAATATTTTTAGGTCAGATTTAAACTTAAGCAAGCGAAACGAGATAAAGAATGTCACAACGACCTTTACTGATTTGCTTTGAGTGATTAACATATCTGTCCCTTTCTCGCACACACAATTACGATGTAACCACCCCCAAGTAAAATACGTTAAATATATATTTTACAGAGATATATTTAACAGAGAATAAATGGAAATTTAAGAAATAAAAACAACTTTTAAAAGAATTATAGACGTCACGTACTAAAAGAACAAATACTGTCATGATCAGGTTATTTTTAATTATTGTCGAGCCGTCCTGTAAATATATAACATGCAGGGAAACAACTTACTTATAGTATAAGATGAAAGACGTAAGTCTCGTTAAAATTAATACTATTTCATAGTTTATTTTTCTACTTATTAGTTAAAGTGTAATCATAATAGTAAAAAAAAGATAGTAAAACTATATATTTAAGTACTAAATTGTTGGCTAATCCTCGGATATATATACACAAAATGAGCGGGCATCCCTGCTCATATTGCGTTAAATACAGCGCGTACTGTACTGTTAACCTGTTGGTCGCTGCTGGTAGAATAAAAGCGTTGTAAGCAACTGCAACATTTATGCTGAGCTAGAGTTCATTTATTACAACGTAATTCTGTTTATTTTTGTAAACTACTTATTAATATTTTATTGGTTTTATAAATATTTATTATTATTGTTATTAATCCCTTTCTTATAAAATTGCTCTTTTGTTTTTTTAATGCTTTGTTTTGCTGGTTGTCGTCATTTTTGACAACATTTCATAACGGGTTTAAGTGTTTCGTATCGTATAGTTCCAGGTATTTTTCATTTTCATTCTATGAAAATCAAGATCAATAAAAAATGTTATGAAGCCCTGAAAACATTCTTTATCCCGTCTCGCTAGTCTTACTTTATATAAATTTGAAGATAAAAAAATACTCACCAAGTCACAGAAACATAAATAGGCAGCTTGCCTCCCACAGATAGGCTCCCAGTGCTAAACTAATAATAATTAACTGTAAACATGTATTTTTATATCATTACATATATATAAATGTGTATTCTGAACCATAGTGTACACACACACACACATATCGCCACTCACACATATATAAACTACGTCCCTCCCTCAGTGGTAGTTTAAATGCTTACAATTTGTTAGAGATTATCAACTATATATAAATAAATAAAGTAGTTCATTGTTTCCCTGTCGACGTCCGATTCTCGACTCAATTACGAACAAAACAGGATTCATTTTGATCCGTATTCAATAGAAACCTGTCGGCTGAATCAGATCAGTTGTGCAACAAGCTAACGAGCGAACATTAACACACACATTGTTTCCGGTCGTAATGGCTCACAAATACCTCGCATTTCCGAGCAATCACACCGAAACATCGCTTTCGATTGCAAAAATATATTAGTCGTGACGGAACAAAAATATTCACATAGGATAAAGCGTTTACGCGTCCCATTCACGCACCTCATTAAAACAGTTTGATTTTGCAACAACGCGCGGTGATTACAGCCGATTATAAAAATTGATAGCGTGACGCCATTACAGCGGTGGCTCAGCGGCCATTTTGTTGTTGCGGACGTCAAGAGGGGTCGAGGCGCGCGGATCAGAGGGGGTGAGGGGTGCGGCGGTGTGTATGGGGGGTGTGGGGGGAGAGGGTTTAGTTCCAGATGCGGAGGAATGAGTCCCAGGAGCCGGTGGCCACGGCCATGCCGTTCTCGGTGACGCCCAGACACGACACGCGATTGTCGTGACCCGCCAGGATACCTGTGTTGAGGAAAAAAAACATTATTTAACAAAAGGCAGTTTATATTTTATATGAAACATGAAATACGCAATCAACCTCAAACTAGAAACGACTTGTTTTGCCCGACAATTTAGATGGGACGATTTGTGGAACCTATAGCAATCATACTGGTACTAAACACACTGTAGAAATAGTTATAAAAGATTAGTGCCAACCCAACATACATATAGGTATATATGTTGTATATTTTACGTGATAGAGCCATGCTGCAGCTATATTATATTTCTAGCACGAATGTGTCGACTCGACCGCGGAAGGACCACGCTCTCACAGAATACCAGCGTAATGATGTTGTGTTTCGTATGGTGAGTGTAGAGTTTCATTTATATATAAGTAGAGAACTGGACACCTTTTTACTGGAATCGAGGCATTCCATCCTAGTCCCCAAGGGCTGTCAATGGATTTGCATTTTGATCCTTAGTTGAAGATAAATGTGGATGTTTATGGGCCACGTCATTCACTAACCATCAGGTGGACTGTCTGCTCGTTTGTCACCTAATGCTATAAAAGACATTTTTTTTAAAAATAGAATAAGGGTGACAAAGAAGCACAGAGTCTACCTGATGATAAGTTAATGCCAATAGATATCTACGTGTATCCTTGATTGAAAATCAAAATGTAGAAGCAATGTCACCCGAGAACTAAAGATGGAATGCTTCGCTTTCAGTAAAAATAATCTCCGGTTCTCCACACTCACCACATGAAACAGCAGCTATTTTACGTTGGTATTCTGTGAGAGCGTAGACCTACCCTGGTTGAGTCTATCCATTTATGTTAGAACCATGATGTAGCCGCATCATGATTCTACCACGTATAATCTTTCAACAGTCAGTCACAAAACAACAGTGCTTGCACTTTTTTCTGAAGGGTAAAGGGAGCCAGTCCATTTCGTAGACATGGGTAACACCAGGGGTATGAAAGTCTCTCAGTAACGTTGACACTAGCACCATCTCACAGTCATTAAAAGCACTATTTTGTCTGTCACTATTTTGACATTTATTATTTATACCGAAGCCTAAATCACACTATTGAAGTTTTAAAATACGGCGGTGTATATATCAAATAAATTTGAATTAAATAATAAAGGAAAACAAATCATGGAATTTAATAGATACTGTGTAAAAAGTCAAATAAATAGAAAATTTGTTAATTTCTAATTATGAACATTTTTTATTATTTTTAATTGCAATGGTTCAGTATTATTTCGTACATTGGTACGAATTAATTAATTAATAGCGCCCTCTAGTGTATTTTTAGGTAATTTATAATCCCAACGCTATCTATTACAGCGCAGAAGAAACTTCCCTCGTTTTATCACCAAATAATTATTAGAGTGGCTCATCTATGCCCTATATAGTATATTATCTATGGGTAACACTGCGCCGATGTGTTATCTTATTTTTTCAAAATGTGTTGGCGCACTGCGCAGGACCGGGAAATACGGAAGTATTGAGATGTTGTTATTGTATATTTTATTTATAAACTGCAACTCCGTGAAATGTAAAAGAAATGATACATACATATAAACACTCACGCCTGTCACCATTTAGCACGATCCTGACATACCTTTCTCGCCTCTTCCACATCCATATACCTACGCATACATGCTCGTCGGTTAAGGGTACTCTTAATTTGGCCCATTTTTAGTATATCGCCAATTTGGTCGACAAACTTCCGCCTAGGACGCCCCTTTCCGACTCTTCCATTCACTTCTGCAACATACATTTGCTTTTTCAGTCTTTCCGCATTCATTCTTTCTACATGACCAAAACACCGAAGCATTCCTTTCTTAATCCTGGTCACCGCATCATCTTGCAAACCACACTCTTCTTTTATCACACAGTTTATCACCCTGTCATTCAGATTCAGCCCTAACATACTCCTTAGCGACCGCATTTCTACTGCATTTATTCTACTTTCGTGCTTCTTCTGCCACACCCAACTTTCACTACCATACGTTAAAGTAGGGACTAACACAGCATTATGAATTACCATACGTGCCTGTTTTGACACATTCTGACTTTTAACAATAGAGTGTAGAGCCCCATTTACTTTATTTCCTGCATTCACTCGTCGTTCAATATCCTTATTATATCTCCCATCCCTGCTGAATACACATCCCAAACGTTAACGAAACTCATCCACTTGCTCAATTAACTCTCCTTCTATTCTTATTTCACATAAAGTTTTGCTTTCTTCTCTTTCAAAAAACATCACTTTCGTCTTACTTGCGTTCACTTTCATTCCCCTTTCTTTTAATGACCTGTTCATTAATGTAACCATCATTTGCAACTCGGCCGCCGACGACGCAAGTATGACTTGATCATCGGCGTACAAAAGGCATTTGATGGTTAACTCACCCATTCTTAACCCGTATTCTTCAACTTTCAAATTTTCCAAACAGCTGTCCATAAATAGGTTGAACAGCTACGGGGAAGCCACACAGCCCTGTCTGACACCTTTATGGATGCCAAACCAGTCCGAGTAGACCCCGTTGATTCTAACACAAGCACTCGAGTCCCTATACAGAGACTTTAATGCCTGTATCAAACCAGCGCTCAACCTAAATGCGTTCAGCGTTTGCCATAACGCATCCCTGTCCACTCTGTCATAAGCCTTTTCCAAGTCCATGAACGCATAAAAAACCTTTTGGTTTTTCGCCAAAAACTTCTCCGCAATCATGCGCATGGAAAAGACTTGATGTGTAAACCCCATTCCCTTTCTAAATCCCGCTTGCACATCACAAATTTTTTCATCCGTTTCTTTCATAACTCTTTCAATTTGTACCTTAGCATACAATTTTCCCACAATACTAAGAAGGCTGATACCACGGTAGTTTTTAAGAGTCCTGTTGTGACCCTTTTCCCTTATACAGAGTGAATTTAAAGTTATCACATTAAATGAAAAGACATATCCTACATAACGTTCTTTTCACATACATAACTAAAAGAAATGTAAAAATTAACATCCTAGTCCCAGTAGCCTTTTTTTTCGATTTAATATTAAACAACATCATGTAAATGCATATATTTATCACCTGACGAATACTAAAGGGTCAAAGACCCAAGGCCAGCAAAGGCGAAGATACCTAGTTCAAACGTTGCCATTCCGAATTACAAAAATAAAGGAAAAATCAAGCAAAAATATACTTAAGACTAACGATATAAGGCATAATTCTTATGCACGAAATTAAAAACAAAGGGACCGCGTGATGCGAGTGTGTGAAAACAAATTCCAAGCAAAAATATTTACTTATAATAGATGTCCGAAGGCATAATTCGCTATGTGTGAAGTGATAAGAAATGGAAGGGAGTGGTGTGAAGATGCGTGTTGTTTATATTCGAAATTCTCTGCCGCATGGGACGATGATTTAAGTCACTTAGTCCGACGCCGGTACCCTTGGATGGTTCATGAGTCACTTGACCTAATTTTCGCGTAGGCGTCCTTTGAGTTTTAATTGTTGTTTTTTAGTTTTGTGGACATTTTGATAAGTTTTTTGATTTGTTTGTTATAGGACACTTTAATAGGATAATAATAGTTGTGATAAGGTGGTGTGACAGTTTGTGCGTAATTGGACGCTTACTTTTACTGTTTTATATTTTTTATTTGTGATAGGACAAGTTTAATACACTAGATAAAAAACATATTTAATAACTTAGTGAAGTGGTGTAACAGCTCGCTTAAAATTGTACACTTTTTCTTTTTAACGTTTTAACTTTTATAAGTTTTAAGATGCCTCGTGTCAATTTCACGACGTCGGAATACACCGACATGATTTTAATTTACGGAGAGTGCCACCAAAACGCGGCTTTGGCATTACGAACATATCGAGAGAGGTATCATACCACACGTGTATGTCCTACAGACTCACGTATTTTTATACGGGCAGTCCAAAGGTTACGCGACGGTCAATATTTGATCCCGCGTCAGGTTGAAATTCCTCCGCGAGTAGCCGTGGCTCAGGAAGAACAAATATTAAATTATTTCGCTCGTAATCCAACTTCAAGTCTCCGTAGAGCAGTTCGCCAGTTCCGTGTACACCACAAGACTGTTCACAAAATATTAAGAAAAAACAAGCAATGGTCGTTCAAATATGTAAAGGTACAGGCTTTATTGGATAGAGATAAGCCAGTCAGGGAAGCCTACTGCCAATGGATCTTGAGCAGAGTAGGTAATGACTCTAACTTTTTAGCTAACATAATGTGGACTGACGAGAGCACATTCACGCTCAACGGAATATGGAATCGGCAGAACTTACGGTATACTGGAGTGAAGAAAATCCGCAACTGTGTCGAGAGTCTATGCACCAATACAGATTTGCCGTTAATGTTTGGGCTGGAATACACGGAGATCAAATTATTGCTCCCGTGTTTATCGAAGGAAACCTTAGTGGGCCTAAGTTTTTGGAACTGCTTGACGGCCCAGTGGCGGATTACGTTGGTGGATTACCGTTAGGGGAAAATATCCGGTTATGGTATCAGCTTGACGGAGCACGTGCTCATTCAGTAGTGGCTGCCAGACAGCGCCTCACTGAAATGTTCGGAGAGCAGTGGATTGGCCGATACGCACCTTCTCGGTGGCCAGCAAGGTCACCGGATCTAACACCGTTAGATTTTTTCTTATGGGGTTATTAGAAAAATGAGGTGTACTCCACGGAAGTAACGACTGTCGAGGACATTAAAATAAGGATTATTCAGGCTTTCGACAAAATAAAAAAAATTGCCGCCAATGGTGACCTTTTTCGCAAGGTCCGAAATAATATCGTGCCACGACGTCAGTTATGCATTCGGGCACACGGCGGACATTTTGAAAATCTAAAAGTTTAATTTGATTTATTTATTAAACTATAGTGACCGATAAGAGTGATTATTTGGATAAAAACAATACCATAAAGTTTGTGATTTGTTTCCAACATCTCATGAGCATCGTCTTACACGTGCCTAGTTGCCTATGTATGGGCAAGTGTAGGTAACCTTTGTCAATGCCGCCGTGTCGCCGCGATGTTGCCGCTTATACAGGTCAGTAAACTAATATTATCCAGGATGATTTATTTCGTGTAATTTTTTACGCTATTTATTTTGTTTGCACTTTTTGTCTTTTGGTATTATGGTTTATTTTATTATTTCAACAGACGTATATCAACTTGCATTAACTGCTGTACTATAAAATGCGATAACCTAATCGCCACCCAGTATATTGGGACTATCACGGCTTTGCACCAGTCTCCCGGTACCCGCTTTAGTTCCCAACACAAATTAAACAAGGTGTACAGCAGGGCTGCCACCACGTCCTCTCCAGCCCTTAGCATTTCGAGTGGAACTCTATCATATCCGGCTGCCTTACCTACCTTTCATGCTTTTCATTGCTTTAATTATTTCATCTATACTTAACTCCCTATCTCTTTATCTTCTTTCGGAATTTCTATTTCATTTAGTTCACACTTCTCGTCACTCATAAATACGCTTTCAAAATATTCCTTCCATCTCTTTAGACTCAACACTTCATCATTCAGGATACAGCCATTCTCGTCTCGTATAGCATTCAATCTAGGCTGTTTTGAAAGTCCCCTGGTATTTCTTACGAGTTTCCAGAACATTTTAATATTTGCCTGGAAGTTATCCGATATTCTTCTATCATTCTTATCCGTCCTTTCTTGCTTTTTCCTTTCAACTAATTCTTTTACTCTCTTATTTAAACGTTTAAACTCTGCCTTTTTTCTTTCATTCTCATCATTCTTACCGCCAGAATTACCAGCTTTGGTCGCTAGTAAATCTAGCCATGCTCTCTTCTTTGCTTCAACCTCCATACGTATTGTCTTTCCTTTCATTCGTTCTCTTACTAACACCACATACTTCTGTAGCTGCATCCACTAAACCTTTCTTAACATTATGCCACATATTCTCCAAGTCTAACTCATTCACACACAACTCATCCACATTACTTATATTTTCTCTCAGTCTGAATTTGTATTTGTCTTTCACATCTTCATCTTGTAACCTCTCAATTCTTATACGCTGTAACGCAGTGGTAGACACAGATGTCCTATGCCGCCAACGTCTGAACAAACCCCTAATTCGGCATAAGACCAGGTAGTGATCCGTCCCTACGTGGGACCCCTGGTAAACCCTTGTATCCACCACTGCGCTCCTCATTCTTTCATCCACAGTTATGAAATCTATCATGCTTCTATCATCACCTCTTTCCCAAGTATACATGTGAATCTTCTTATGACGAAAGAAAGTGTTTGTCACAAAAAGATTCCTTTCCACACATACGGTGAGGAGGCTTTTACCATTCTCATTAATACTTTCATCACCAAACGTTCCCAATATTCTTTCATAGCCAAACCTCCTCACCCCAACCCTTCCATTAAAATCTCCTAACATAACAATATTTTCATTTTCCTTACATTTCATTAACACCATCCTTACCATCTCCCAAAACTGCTCTCGCATACAAGTAGGCTTAGACGTGTCTGGGGCGTAGACCCCTAGAACAAACAACTTCTTTAGGCCCACTTTTATTCGTATCCACAGCAGTCTCGGGCTTAAACATTCATACTCTTTCACACATTGACCCATTCTTTCTGAAAGGATGATACTGACTCCCTGGCATGCTCGCTCAGTCTCGTCTACACCGGACCAGTAAGTGGTATATATGCCATGTGTAGTGACATCCTTTCCCTTCCGCTTCGTCTCATTTACACATAACACATCTATTCCTCTATCATACATCATATCGCATACTTCATCCATCTTATCATTCATTGCTCCACATACATTCAGCGTAGCTAGACGGGCCTCCGCAATCCTCTTTTCGTCCCTCCAGGAGACAGAACGTTGTAGTGTTATGCTACTTACATATTATTTTACACTATTTTAAATTTATTTTTCCATTCTGTTTTTAATTTTCTGCATTCGCCTCGAAACTGGATATTTTGCATCACCTTTATTTCCATAGGATCCTGTAACGTTTTTAAACCATATGAACACAATAACAAATCATTTTCACTTCGTATTTTCACGCTATCAGCACTTTTTAAATCGGTGTCAATGGAGTCTACCTTTTTCGATCTTTTATTTAGATTTCCGTAACTCTGCAATTTCGGGCTTCGTGCGCGCTGTTGCGCTACCTTTTTTCCTTTATAAATAATATCTCATTTTTCACTTAAATCTTGCCGTTTCTCTATTACGAGCCTAAAACCAAAATTTGACATGTTTTGACATCGTTGTTTATCTGGTTGTCATGGCAATTTTTATTCAAATTTGTTACCGGCCTGATGTTTTTACTTCAATACTTCCACAGAAATACACTTTTCCACTTGGCCATTTACAAAAATTTGCTTTTAATTTAAATAATTTCCCGTTCTTATCCCAGATCCGTCAAAAAGTATAAAAGCCGAACAATCGGCCAATAAAGGGAGTCTCACTTCAGCTTTCATACTAGAAGCACCTCCTAAAGGCCTTATCCGCACTGCCCCGGGATCCTGCAAGCCTCTGCCTTCACCTGAAGTCGTCGCCTAGCCACGCCTACGCCTCCACCTACTAGTGCCCGCGCTATCTTTAGCCGCTGTGCGTGCTTGCCTCAAGCGCTGCGTGTGCCTACTCCGGGCGCTGCGTGTGCCTACTCCGAGCGCTGCGTGTGCCTACTCCGAGCGCTGTGTGTGCCTACTCTAGGCGCTGTGTGTGCCTGCTCCAGACGCTGCGTGTACCTACCACAGGCATAGCCTGTGCATACTCCGTTTCAGTATTCATTTATCTTTGTTATATTTTTTTTTAAAAATTGTAATTCACGTCACCCATAATTCATATTTATACCTTTTATAAAAAAAACTGTAAATATCTTTTCAAATTTTAAATAAATTATTTTTTTTTTGGTTGTTTCATTGTTGTTAGGTTAGGTTCTTTAGTTTTTAATTGTCGCTTTACGACAACGTGACGGGTGGCGAACGGTCGGTACGTCGACCACGAACGGTACACGAACGGGTGGTACGTACGACGAGGAGGAGGAAGTGATATATAGTACCATAAATGTAGATAATCTTTCTTTTCTACATTTTATTTCATTTACTACGGTTTTATTTTGACAGATGGCTAAGTTGACAGATGTGTTTAAAATTTGTTGCGCCATGGCGCCAGTTTGAGTTAACGCAATGGGCCGGCTCAGTAAACTTCCCTGAGTTACCCATGTCTACCATTTTAGTTCCTTGGCTGTAGTAGCCACTTACCATAAGGTGGACTACAAGTTCGTTGCTCTACTCTTCTCTCTCTCTCTCTCTCTCTTACTGTAGTCTTATGATGAGTCGGTTACTTTTGTTGAGGCAATCCATGATTATTTTAAGTAAAATTGATGTTCTGCAACTTGTAGCAATAAAGAAATATGTCTTTCTTTCTTTGAACGTTGTTAGTAGGAAGATGCTGCTGCCAGTCTCCTGACATGTTTCCCTTTGTCAACTCTTACGACATGCGCGGGATGATAACAAACAACAACCCGCTTGCCAGGCTTGACAACTATGGAAAATATCTTTTTATGAGGCAATCCACGCGATAGGCCTATGTTCAGCAGTGGACTATTAATAGGTTGAACGGTGACAGTTTTTAGACTAAGGATATTAATTTTATTATTGTATAGTTTCATAGTTAGCAATCAAGTTTTTGGTGTATGTGTGATGGTGCTAGTGTTGGTGTTAGTGTGTGTGTTGGTGTTGGTGTGTTGATGTTGGTGTTGTGCACCGACCGGCGCGCTCGCTCTTCATGGAGTCCCAGACGTTGCAGTTGAAGTCGTCGTAGCCGGCCAGCAGCAGGCGGCCCGACTTGGAGAAGGCAACGGAGGTGATGCCGCAGATGATGTTGTCGTGCGAGTACATGGCCAGCTCCTGGTCGGCGCGGATGTCGAACATGCGGCACGTGGCGTCGTCCGACCCCGTCGCGAACGCGAACCCCGACGGGAAGAACTGCGCACAACCACATCTTGTGAACCAACTGACTGACGGGCATTATTATTCTTAATGTCCACACAGTTCCAACTATGATCAATATGAGTAGGCAATACAATAAAATCTAAAGTAATAATTATACTGACCGGGTTTTATGAATAAAGTTTAAAATAGTTATATCTATTAAAAGGATTCTCATTAAAATATATATAGACTGCACAAGCCTATCCCTAGCGATTTAGTGAGACATTTTGAGTTATTCCATTTATCAACCCTAAACAGCCATGCTAAGGTAAAATAAAGTAAATATATTCTTAATTATTCATGCATACATACATAAACACTCACGCCTGTCACCCAGAGGGGTAGGCAGAGACTACGGACTTCCATTTGGCACGATCCTGACATACCTCTTTCGCCTCTTTTACATCCATATATATACGCATACATGCTCGTCGGTTAAGGGTACTTCTAACGTGGCCCATTTTCAAAATATCGCCAATTTGGTCGATAAACTTTTTCCTAGGGCGTCCCTTCCCGACTCGGCCGTTCACATCTGCCATATAAATTTGCTTTGTCACTCTTTCCTCATTCATTCTTTCCACATGACCAAACCACCGAAGCATTCCTTTCTTAATCCTGGTCACAACATCATCTTGCATACCACATTTATCTCTTATCACGCAATTTCTCACCCTGTCATTCAGATTCAACCCTAGCATATTCCTTAAAGACCGCATTTCTACAGCATTTATTCTAATTTCGTGCTTCTGCCACACCCAGCTTTCACTACCATACATTAAAGTAGGGACTAACACAGCATTATGAATTACCATACGTGCCTGTTTTGACACATTCTGGTTCTTCATAATAGAGTGTAGTGCCCCATTCACTCTATTCCCTGCATTTACTCGTCGTTCTATATCCCTATCATATCTACCATCCCTGCTAAATACACATCCCAAATACACAAACTCATCCACTTGCTCAATTAACTATCCTTCTATTCTTATTTCACATACCGTTTTAATTAAATTATATTTTAATTAAATAAGGTTTAATTATTCATGCAATAAGGTAATATACATCTCAAGGTCGATGGTGGATTTTTAAGGTAAATAAACGGAACAATCCGAAGTTTTGGAATATTCTTAGCACTTGCAGAGCGCACGTGACCGTTTGGCTGCGCACACACACAGGTGCTCGCGCCGCGTATCATGATCGCGTTGATATCGCTCTCGTGTCCGGGGAAGGTCTGTTTGCACTGTAAGAGTGCAGAGCGCACGTGACCGTTTGGCTGCGCACACACACAGGTGCTCGCGCCGCGTATCATGATCGCGTTGATATCGCTCTCGTGTCCGGGGAAGGTCTGTTTGCACTGTGAGAGTGCAGAGCGCACGTGACCGTTAGGCTGCGCACACACAGGTGCTCGCGCCGCGTATCATGATCGCGTTGATATCGCTCTCGTGTCCGGGGAAGGTCTGTTTGCACTGTGAGAGTGCAGAGCGCACGTGACCGTGAGGCTGCGCACACACAGGTGCTCGCGCCGCGTATCATGATCGCGTTGATATCGCTCTCGTGTCCGGGGAAGGTCTGTTTGCACTGTGAGAGTGCAGAGCGCACGTGACCGTTAGGCTGCGCACACACAGGTGCTCGCGCCGCGTATCATGATCGCGTTGATATCGCTCTCGTGTCCGGGGAAGGTCTGTTTGCACTGTGAGAGTGCAGAGCGCACGTGACCGTTAGGCTACGCACACACAGGTGCTCGCGCCGCGTATCATGATCGCGTTGATATCGCTCTCGTGTCCGGGGAAGGTCTGTTTGCACTGTGAGAGTGCAGAGCGCACGTGACCGTTAGGCTGCGCAAACACAGGTGCTCGCGCCGCGTATCATTATCGCGTTGATATCGCTCTCGTGTCTGGGGATGATCTGCTTGCACTGTGAGAGTACAGAGCGCACGTGACCGTTAGGCTGCGCAAATACTGGTGCTCGCGCCGCGTACCGTGACCGCGTTGATGTCGCTCTCGTGTCCGGGGAAGGTCTGCTTGCACTGGCAGTCGCGGATGTCCCATAGCTTGGCGGACGCGTCGCAGGCGCCCGACACGAAGGTGCGCTGGTCGGGCGCCAGCGACAGCGACATCACGTCGCCCGTGTGCCCCGTGAACTGCCCGCACTGCTGGCCCGTCTCGATGTCCCATAGAGCGCTGCACACAAACATAACAATTTATACAACAAAACAATATTTGCAGATTTTGTCGCGTTGAATTTTACTTATTTTTAATTCTCGACGTTTCGAGTCACAGTGGTCATGAACTGACTACGACTGAGATGATTGTAGTCCTGATGTCAAATTTACACATAGTCTACTAAAACCCCTCAGAAATGAAAGCATGCTTGCGCCCAGCAGTGGGACGTATACAGGCCGTAACTTACATTTAACGGTAATTAGGATAATTATTAAATACTTTAACTAATCCTTAAATAATAAATTGTCTTTACTAGGGATTAGTGATGACAGGGATATTGAAGGAGAGCGGGAGATGCTTTTAGGGCAGACGACACATCATTTATTTTATTACGCGGATCTTATACTAATTAATTTTTAACATCTTTAATTGTCTTTACGATAAATATGCTTTATAACTCAGTGATAATTGTTAAACTCGTCACAGGTGCAATACTGACCAGGTCATGTCCCCGGAGCTGGTGAGGATCTGGTTGTCGTCGAGGAAGCGGCAGCACGACAGGTAGCCCGAGTGGCCTGGCAGCTCGCGGGACACGCGCACGTTGCCCTCGCGGGTCTTCAGGCTGTAGGGCACACAAAAAAAAAAGAAGTGAAATATAGGTTCTTATATTGTAGGGATCTGCTATTATCGCCTGGCAAATTGACGATCACAATACAAGTCTATGACGCTGGTGGCTGTCGCTAGTTTGGGTATTACGCGCCACACACAAACGAAATGGTTGTACCTCTATTGTAAAACATTAGGCATTCCTGCTGGCTTTGCCAAGGTTATTTCTACAATTATTAACGGTAAATGAAAAAGAACCAAGCGGAACTCGACTTTCGATTAAGAAACAGAAGGGAGGAATCGAGGCTTCTCTCGATCCGGCCTCCTGCAACGCCTACGTTGGGTTCGGGAACAACGTATGTGATCTCCGCAACGGAGTAACACACTAGGGCGATAACCTCGTTCCTTTTCAGCAAGTAGGTTCAGACGGGGATTACGGGTCTTCCGAAGTCGTCCCGGTCCCGACGCCTTAATTCTTCGATGTGGACTGTATAACTTAAGGGATCTTGGGAATGAAACAGCAATTATCTTCAAACCGTTCCGTGAGAGAGTAATCACTTTTCCCTATACTTTTCTTCTTGACTGCTGGTTTTTTACTTTTCCCGAAGGATTTTCTTATTTTTCCGAACTAATTCTCGAACTATTTTCCCGAACTATTTTCTTCCCCGAACTATTTTCTTCCCCGAACTATTTTCTTCCCCGAACTATTTTCTTCCCCGAACGAATTGCAATAAACCCGTTCACTAAGCTACCCCCAGAGCTATACGCGAAAGTGAGCCGCGCCATTCGCGTGCCTGCGCAACTTAATAACATGAATTTGTACTATTACTCTCTCACGTTTCACTTAATTTTTTTATTCACATAAATCACACATAAATACAAGTTATCTATTTAGATAGCACAAAACAATATCTACACCATGATATACATTATTTTTCCGTATTACAAAAATCCTTTAATTTATAAAACAAAATATGCCTACTTTACTCACAAATCCAAAATCCAAACTTCTTAAATATTTAACACAGAAAGTTAAAACAATGTTTCCCACTTGAATTTATACATATGTTAACTAATACAATAGTTTAATTTACATTTTCTCTATTTATTTCACTATTTAAAACACTTTTAAATTTCTTATACAAAACTATCATTATTTCACTTATGCACAGGAATTTTCACATAAAAATAACACAGAATTCACCTTTTTAGCACGTACAATCAACCTGAAATGTTTTACAAGTCATTTTTACATAAATTGCTGAAATTACAAACATTTTACATTTTTACATATTCGGCCTCCTAAGGGCGTGGCCAGCGTGCTTCCGTGAACTCACACTATTTGAACAACTAACTTTGCACGGCTCTAGACTATCAGAAAAATGAAAGTCTGAAATACACTTAATTTTAACAATATTAAATAAACGAGTGCTTCTACATAATTTTCAAACAGTAGGAAACTATTTCTGATAAGACTCTTATTCGTTATCATGCTTCTTATCAGATAACAATACAAGTGAATGTTTTCATTAATCAATCATAACAAATAGGCATTTGTTTTCGTACAAACATATCAAACTTATACACGACAATACTTATGCAATTAATTTCCGTTATTTCTGTTTGTGCACAGAGTGATCATCTCGACCGGGGAACCAATCCGATCCCTAACTTCACTTTAATATTCCTTTGAATTTACATCGTTAGAAAGATGATTTCAACCGGGGAACAAATCCGGTAATATAATTTATATCTTAAATTCCTTATGAATTTATTAAGCGATATTACTTAGGAAAACGAACAAACTAGTCTGGCCTGGGAGTCGAACCCAAGACCTTCTTATCATTAATTCGACATTTCTTTAAGATTTAACTAAGCATTTTCTTATCAGAGCGTCGTGGCTCGATAATTTGCTTTTTATAACTATGCGTCATCGGTTGATTTAATAAACTGAAACATTCTTATAGGCGCGTCGCCAACAATCTCCCCCCCGTGCGTTAGCACCATCATTTGGGAGGCGTCGCGGGTACCAGGACTATTATTCTGGATGTAGGTCTCCTCAAGATACCTGTGCTAGTAATGACGTCAACCACTCTGGTGTGACCGTCTGGTCCCGGTAACGTTCTACTAATTTTGCCTTTCGGCCACGTATTTCGTGGCAACGAATGATCTATTATCAAAACAATATCGCCTTCTTTAGGTTCCATGAACTTTCCGTTATTACCTGTTCGCGGTATTAAGGTAGGCATGTATTCCTTCAGCCACCTTGTCCAAAAATGGTCGGCTAACTTCTGTGCAGCTTTCCAATTGAGTTGACCCGTCAGATGCCGCTCTAGAAATAATCCAGGTGGTCGATCACCACATGAGCGTCCCAGAAGAAAATGATTGGGTGTCAAACCCTCTTCAGGACTATCCATACTGAATGTTACCAGAGGCCTGGAATTCACTGTGTGCTCTGCTTCTAAAAGTAACGTATGTAGAACCTCCTCTCGTGGGCTCTTTTCTCTGAGCGTAGCGGTCAACGCAATTTTAATCGACCTTACTAACCTCTCCCAGGCGCCACCCATGTGCGGTGCTCCCGGAGGTATAAATTTCCATTTAATATATTTCTTAAATGACTCATTTTTCATGCCCTCATGGCATTCTTCGCATGCTTTCAATAATTCCTTATTCGCAGCTTTGAAATTTGTCCCGTTATCGCTGTATATAACGGCCGGTTTTCCTCTTCTGGCGATAAATCGCCTCAACGCCATTATCATTGACGCTGGTGTCAATGAGGCTGCTAATTCCAGATGTACTGCTCTGGTAGTCAGACACGTGAATAAAACACCCCAACGTTTTTCGTGTCGCCTTCCTATAGTTACACTCATAGGACCGAAATAATCCACAGCTGAGCATGTAAAAGGTGGTTCATGATGAGCTATTCTCTCCAGAGGAATATTTCCTTGTGGCACGTTCTGCGGTTTGGATCTGTATGTCCTGCACCACTGGCAATGATGTGACACACTACGTACTACATTACGTAAGTTCAAGACATAAAATTTCTGGTTCACCTCATTCATCACCGTCTGGTGATTGGCATGTCCAAAATGATGATGAACTTCTCTGATCATCATTTTAACGATTTCGTGTTTACCGTCCAATATGACAGGTTTTCTACTTTCCTCGGTCAAATTAGACTTGAAAGGTAAACGTCCATTTAAACGGAGTAAGTTATCTTCTCCTATTTCCATAGATAATTTACTTAAGCGTGAACTTCTTTCAACACTTTTGCCTGCTTTCAAGCACTTTATTTCCGAATAAAAACACTCGTCTTGAACGAACTTCCAAATTAATAATTCCGCTTTTTTCAAGAGCGCTATGTCCAACGCGCCATCGGGTCCTTTAACCGACTTTGCTAAAACTTTGTTGGAACACATAACCGACTTTTCGGCTGCGTCGTCGGGTCCTTTAACCGACTTTCTTAAACTCTTGAATTTTTCTACCGCTTGCAAGGTGCGTGCAGTTGCCCCAAGGAATTTCTTAAAGCTGCTAAATCGTCCGTAGTCGGGTAGACTTAACGGTTCTTGCTTTCTTAACGCATTTACGCCCTTTGGCGATTTTAACAGGCGACTTTCAACCTGCGCTCTATTCGACGGCATGCACTCATTGTCTGTGCGCCATAACAAAGCAGTCTCGTACCTATTATTAGGTATACGACGTACCGTTTTGTTCAAAATACTTAAGGCTCGTTCTTCTGGGTCGTTCACGGGCTTTCTAGCCGACACTCCCAGAGATTCCAAACTAAAATAATCCTTGATCAATTTATCCATATCTTCCTCCTTCTTGGTGGAAATGTGGTTAACGATCTTGATCGGTTTAATACCACCCGATATGTGACCATGTAAAACCCATCCAAGTTTGGTGAGCGATGCTACAGGTAGGTTCTTACCTCCTGAAATTAATTCACGAGTAACTATGAGATGCCAATTGTCCTGACCAATTAATATGGTAGGTTTGGACCTCTCATACATCAACTCATCCTTAATCGGTGTCAAATGAGAACACCGTTGCAATAATTCTCGGCTTACCGACTGCGGAGAAAGGTTAAGTGACTTAATTGTTTGTACACTTATCTCTTCTAAGTCGCTCGAGTAAATGCCTTTTATCTTAATGTTTAAGCGATACGAACTGTCGTCGTTAATTCGCTTACCTCCCACGGCTTCGATACGTAATCCCTCTTTACGTCCGCGAGGCGCTAATTTCTGAGCCATACACTCCTCTATGAGTGTCATGGTCGATCCCTCATCCAGAAGAGCTGTTGTCTTGACCTTTCCTCTAGGTCCATACAACTCGACCGGTATAATCTTTAAGTATGCACATGCCAGTGCATTCACTGTACTAACAGTTGTAATCTGAGCATCCTTACCCCCCTCGTCCCCTTGTGGCGAGGTTTTTTCTTTGGGGTATCGGTGTAGCATTCGATGATGTGACATTCTACATCCCTCTACACCACATTTTTTCGCTTTGCACTTTAACCTCCTATGGTTAGGTGACAAACATTGGAAACATACTTTCGCCTTTTTGACCGCTTCCCATTTCTCGTGAATATTCATGTCCTTAAACTTGTAACAACTCACTATAGAGTGTTCCTTGTTGCATATAACACACTTATGTGTTACCCGACTTACAGGCTTATCCTGGGTTGTCATAACCACCTGTCGGTTGTGCCCTTTACTATTTCGGCGTTCTAGACGCTCGCTCGACTTACTTCGGCGCATATAGCGCTCGCTCACGGCACATCTGCGTACACCTCCCTTTGCAGTGTGTACAGTTTGCTTCCTGAATTCAGGACGCTTCCTTTTTTCAGGCGCATTTTCATTGTTTTAGGACGCTCCAAATTGTTCACTCAATAAATTTAAAAACTTGGCCATCTTCTGTAACTCTGGTTCCAAAGGATACTGAGCTCGATATTCAAACCATTTAAATTTAATCATAGTTCCGAGCTTCTCCACTATGCGGCTCACTAACTCCGGTGAGTACAAATACTGTGGTTGATTCAACGCTTGTATCGTGGCAACCACGTTCGTAATACGACTTGCAAAAGATCCTATATTCCGGCAATCTTCTGCCAATCTTGGCATACGCTTTACATTCTCGATTTCGGCTAGAATGAGCATCTCAACCCTACCGAATCTTCTTTCGAGAGCGTTCATTATTTCTTCCGGTTCACACAAAGTAAACAACAACGACTTAACCGCTTCCTTAGCGGTGCCCTTTAATGCCCTCCTAAGGCGTGCGACATTTTGCACCCCTGAAAATTGGCTTCTCGTGTCTTCAAACACCGTTTTGAAAATTATCCATTCACCCGGGTCTCCATCGAACACCGGTAATTCCTGGAGGAAATGAAGCTGGGAAGACTTATCTTTACCAGCTATTTTTATTGCACTCACAATCGCTTCGGTCAATTCTGACACCTCACTCGCGTGTGTTTTCTGTGCATTTCCTTGGTTGCGCTCGATCTCCGCCCCTTTGCGGCGTGATCCTTTACACGCTTCCTTATCAGTAACATCGGGTTGTGCTACACTAACCGGCGCGCTCATTATGGTCTGCTGAACCCAACTCCTTACGAAAGGTTCCACCTGAGTATTCCGCTCTTCATCATCCTCACTCGAGTCGATCTCCTCTTCTCGGTTGAGTCGTGCCAACTCCAATTGAGACTTGGCCAAGGCAGCAGCTGCCTGTGCTCGTTCGAGCTCTGAGCGTTCGAATTTAATCCGCGCCTCTAATTCGGCTTTCAGCCTCGCCGATCGCGATGACCTACTACCTCTTTGTGACCCTTTATCACTAGTGTGCCCGATTACTGTCCTTGACGATGCCGCTTCTTCGGTCCTTTGACCTACTTTTTCGACCACCGTTTCACTCCTGGATATAACGGATTGTTGTGCGGTACTGGCCTGCGTACCACTGGTGTCCGTCCTGTTGCTTGTCGTTGCCACGGACGTCCCTGTGTCCCACGTGCATGTGGACGTGTCGGTGGTGGCTCCACTTGAAGGAGTTGCTCCATTTGACGCAGTAGCTGTGGTCGCTCCAGATGGTTCCGCTTCTTTAGCTTTTCTTGAGAGCCCTGTCCTTGTCCTGCTCCCTTCGCTTCTCCCTGTCTGGTCTTGTGCCTTCTTCATCTTGCAGGAAGGTGATTGTTGGCCTACGGTCCCTAACTGTCCCTACGGTCCCTACAACCCCTTTCCTACAACCCCTCTACACCCCAACCTAACACCACTACCCCTCCCCCCCTTATCTCCCAACCCTACTACCACCCTAACAGCCCTATCAGCCCTATCAATCCTGGACGGGGCCTACCGAGGTGAGCCGTCCAGGGATGGAGTCGTGCAGGAATGGAATGGAGGAAAGGTTTAGGAACTGTCCCGCCAAGGAATATGACGAAACAGTCGAGCGGTAGTGCAAGCGCAGTCTCGCTCGAGAGAACTGCTCCACCCGAAGGTGTTGTGCCAGAGCCCAACCGTTTGGCACCGTTAGGTGGTCGGGATGTATGCTGTGCTCGCCGCCCAGTTGCCGGTGACGCCTCGTCCAAGCGCCCTCCTCCGGCCGCGATGCAGTCAGGTGCCCACGCGCACCCTCGCCCGGCAGCAGCAGCGGTGGATGCTTCGTCCAGCACCCTGATGATCCGACAGGAAAATGCCGGACACGGTCGTCCGACAGGAAATGCCGAGCACGCTTGCCCGACAGGAAAATGCCAGACACGGTCGTCCGACAGGAAAAATGCCAAGCCCTGCTTGGCCACGATGAGTGCCTTCACAAGACACCTGCGCCCGGCTGCGATACGTGCCCCATGCGAGCACACGCCCCCGGCCGCAATCCCGGTTTTCTTTCTTCCGGTAGTTCCAGGTCCCGTCCTTCAGCGCTGACGTCCTGGTCTTCTGGCCTTTGGTCCTATTGCTTCAGCTCAAACCTCCGGCTTCCTTCGGTTGCTGATCTTCACTCGGCTCCGAAGGTCCAATTGAAAAGGAATTCGGAAGGTCCTCCTGATCCGGCTGCGAAGGACCAATTGAAAAGGAAACAGCTTCGGAAGCTAAGAAACAGAAGGGAGGAATCGAGGCTTCTCTCGATCCGGCCTCCTGCAACGCCTACGTTGGGTTCGGGAACAACGTATGTGATCTCCGCAACGGAGTAACACACTAGGGCGATAACCTCGTTCCTTTTCAGCAAGTAGGTTCAGACGGGGATTACGGGTCTTCCGAAGTCGTCCCGGTCCCGACGCCTTAATTCTTCGATGTGGACTGTATAACTTAAGGGATCTTGGGAATGAAACAGCAATTATCTTCAAACCGTTCCGTGAGAGAGTAATCACTTTTCCCTATACTTTTCTTCTTGACTGCTGGTTTTTTACTTTTCCCGAAGGATTTTCTTATTTTTCCGAACTAATTCTCGAACTATTTTCCCGAACTATTTTCTTCCCCGAACTATTTTCTTCCCAGAACTATTTTCTTCCCCGAACTATTTTCTTCCCCGAACGAATTGCAATAAAACCCGTTCACTAAGCTACCCCCAGAGCTATACGCGAAAGTGAGCCGCGCCATTCGCGTGCCTGCGCAACTTAATAACATGAATTTGTACTATTACTCTCTCACGTTTCACTTAATTTCTTTATTCACATAAATCACACATAAATACAAGTTATCTATTTAGATAGCACAAAACAATATCTACACCATGATATACATTATTTTTCCGTATTACAAAAATCCTTTAATTTATAAAACAAAATATGCCTACTTTACTCACAAATCCAAAATCCAAACTTCTTAAATATTTAACACAGAAAGTTAAAACAATGTTTCCCACTTGAATTTATACATATGTTAACTAATACAATAGTTTAATTTACATTTTCTCTATTTATTTCACTATTTAAAACACTTTTAAATTTCTTATACAAAACTATCATTATTTCACTTATGCACAGGAATTTTCACATAAAAATAACACAGAATTCACCTTTTTAGCACGTACAATCAACCTGAAATGTTTTACAAGTCATTTTTACATAAATTGCTGAAATTACAAACATTTTACATTTTTACATATTCGGCCTCCTAAGGGCGTGGCCAGCGTGCTTCCGTGAACTCACACTATTTGAACAACTAACTTTGCACGGCTCTCGACTATCAGAAAAATGAAATTACTTTTTTTTTTTACACTTAATTTTAACAATATTAAATAAACGAGTGCTTCTACATAATTTTCAAACAGTAGGAAACTATTTCTGATAAGACTCTTATTCGTTATCATGCTTCTTATCAGATAACAATACAAGTGAATGTTTTCATTAATCAATCATAACAAATAGGCATTTGTTTTCGTACAAACATATCAAACTTATACACGACAATACTTATGCAATTAATTTCCGTTATTTCTGTTTGTGCACAGAGTGATCATCTCGACCGGGGAACCAATCCGATCCCTAACTTCACTTTAATATTCCTTTGAATTTACATCGTTAGAAAGATGATTTCAACCGGGGAACAAATCCGGTAATATAATTTATATCTTAAATTCCTTATGAATTTATTAAGCGATATTACTTAGGAAAACGAACAAACTAGTCTGGCCTGGGAGTCGAACCCAAGACCTTCTTATCATTAATTCGACATTTCTTTAAGATTTAACTAAGCATTTTCTTATCAGAGCGTCGTGGCTCGATAATTTGCTTTTTATAACTATGCGTCATCGGTTGATTTAATAAACTGAAACATTCTTATAGGCGCGTCGCCAACAGTAAAAGAAAACTAAAATAGTTTTTTCTATAGAATAAAGGTGACAAACTTTTATCAACAATACCAACTAAATGTCGGGTCGGCGCAAGAAATCCATCTCATTAAATAAGAGCGCACATGAGACGTGAGCTCTTGCACGTGAGAGTCTATCTCGCAAGGCAATAACGGGAAAAAGAACTTTATGTGTTAAAACTTAAGGTTGTTTTCACACTAAATGTTATTTATGTCTTTTCATAGTTTATATTCATGCGGACAGTATTTAGCTATGATTTTGTACGTGACCCGTTATCTAGTTGGTATTGTTGATCGCAGGTGACAAACAAGCACACAGTCCACCTGTGGATGTGTTGGCCTATTAGATATCTTACATTTATTCTCGATTAAGAATCAAATCGCAGTTGCGTTGTCACCTCTGAGCACTAAGATGGAATGACTTGTTTCCAGTAAAAAAGGTCTCGGGATCTTTACACTCACCATATGCAACACAGCAGTATTAAGCTTCTATTTTACGTTGGTATTCTGTGAGAACGTGGTCCTTCCCTGGTCCAGCCGACCCATTCGTGCTACAACCATAATATATCTGCAGCGTGGCTCTACCAAATATGAATCGTGCTAATAAAACGTAACACAGTCATTACCATTGCTATACTAATGTTAAACAGTGTGCAATAAAATGGGGAAACAGGACGCCGCCTGTTGCGCACTCCGTCGCATACGTCGGGCCCGGTTTACATTTAGAGAAGTGACAAGTGCGAGTGACAAGTGCAACTGACAAATGGCAAGTGCAACTGACAAATGGCAAGTGCAACTGACAAATGACAAGTGGTACGTGTGAAGAAAATTCGCACTAAGCACTTGTCATTTGTCAGTCGCACTTGTCACTTATCTAAATATAAACCGAGCTTAAAGACTGCGAAATAAAAAGAAAATAATTACATTTATTATTTGAAAAACACATACTTCAGACGAAATAAAATTAATAAAAATTTAGATTACCCGCACTTATTGTTAAATAAACGCGCCAGCGCACACTATTCTTCAGAGATTATCGATAAGTGACGCACCGCACTCGTCAGTCCCTAGCGCACAGATGATTTATAGCACACTGCGGATAGCGAGTGTTCCTGTATGTTCGGAAGGCGAATTTAGTCGATTCGCCGGTTGGCTCGCGACGTAAAATGGCGGGAATTGCAAATTTTTCGCTAACTTGCAAATTTTGCTATATTTTCGCTTTGAGACAATATTTATGGATAAAACTTCCAATATTTCTTATTGAATGTATAAACTATCGAATAAAATTATTTTTAATTGCTAGAAATTGTAATAAAATTCATAAATTACCCTTTATAACATAGTAGTAGTAGATACTTCACTTTTAGTCTAAAATGACTACTAATTTGAATTCTACATGTTTGTTTTTAGAGAATTCTATATGAAAATGTTTGGTAATATGTATATTTTTATGTTTTATGTGTTTCTATTCGCTACTCATACCAAAATATAAAAATAAAAAAAACGAAATTAGTTTTTATCTGTATGAGATTTCCGAATAATATTTCAAATATATTTTTGTGTGAATTTGAAATAAATACAACGTCAAGTTATTTGAAATATGTTATAAAACTATTTTTTAATTACATTTTAGACTAAAAATTAATGAGAATTGTAAAAATAACACATTTTTGACCCAACCGCTAAAATGGGCCTTCCCGATTTCGAAGTACATTTAGCACATACTTTTCACTTTTTATGCCACAAATTATATATCTACGTGTTTGTTTTATTACAAGGAATACACAAAAGTATAAAACTCACCTTTTTATTCCAAAAACACACAGAAAAACGGAGAAATCACTCAGAAATAACTCACGCACTACTGTTGTAAAAAGCCATTACGTTAGAATGATTTTTATGTCTATTTTTAGAATCGACATTGACAGATTATGGTACCAAATTAAAGAGTATGTCTTTGTCTACGTCTGTATTATTATACATTTCAGTATAAATTTGTTATAATTTTTAATGACAAACCTATTTTTGTCGGGTTCGCCCTCATAAATTATGAGTGGTACTAATGTGTACCATTGCCGAGCGGGCGGAGGGCGTTGTGTTAGGCACATTTTTACCACTGTCGAGCGAACAGGTCAGTATTTGTATAGTCATTTTTACTCGACTAGCTAGTATTGGCGATTCGTTGTATGTCTAAAAATTACAAATATTTAAAGTGTTTGAGAAGTCAGCAAAGCATTGGAGCAACGCAGAAGACTCCGCCCGTGTGATAAAAGCAAATCTTCTCCTCTACAAGAGAGAGGCCACAGTACAGTAACTTTTATAGGCCTATGAAGAACATACCACCGTTTATCGTTTTTTTTTTAAAATTATTATAAGACATATATTTATAGTGGTATTACTTAATTCTAAGCTCGCCAAACTTTTACGTTTGATGGCGAGAGGCGCTCTTATGCATAGCAATGAACCGCCTTATGTACTCCTAATATTGGACACAATAATACACAATTATATAGATAACACAATAATATATAAACCTATGCCATCTTGTTGTTATGTCAACTTTATGATCTTATATATATATATATATATATATATATATATATATATATATATATATATATATATATATTTATTTATATAAATTAAATACCTAATAATTATAAATTATACTGTTATTGTTTAATATACTAAAATGAATCGTATTTAGATCTATTAGCCATCCAGTATGTTTTTTTAATTTTCTCTTAAGTTAACTCTTTCTCTTAATAGATCTATTTCGTCAGCCTCGTTACTTTGTCACCACGTGCAAGTCAAGGCAACATTGAAACAAGTTTGTGTATGCCTTGCAAGGTTTTTGTCTTCTTTACTCTGATTACTCACCTGTAGATGGAGCAGATGTTGTCTAGTCCACCACAAGCGACGTACGAGCCGGAGGGTGCGTACGCGCAGGTCATCACCCAAGATGAACGTAGAGGGATCGCGTGCACCTTGTTAGTGGTGTGGCTGTCCCATACGATCAGCTTGCCATCCTGGCTGGCCGACACTAGGTTCCTGCGGGAGATTGATCATATTAGTAATAATGCAAACATTTTAAAATATTTCAATATTATAATTGTAGTGACTGCCTCGTTTAGTGGTCCGAAATGCAATTGCTGATCACTAGGGTTCGAATCCCGGGTCGGGCCGAAATAAGATATTGGGTTTGTTGTCAAGTAATTCCCAGTAGCAGCACGGAGTCGGGAAGATGGCGGTATTTCATCACCGTGCCTCGGAAAGCACGTTTCTTTACGTGGTAGAGCCATGCTGCAGTTATATTAGTAGTATAGTTGTAGCACGAATGGGTCGGCTCGACCGGGGAAGGACCACGCTCTCACAGAATACCAGCGTGAAATAGTAGCTTAATGCTGCTGTATTTCGTATGGTGAGTGTAGAGAACCGGAGACCCTTTTTACTGGAAATGAGGCATTCCATCTCAGTCCTCACGGGTGACAACGCATCTGCATTTTGATTTGTAATGGAAGATAGATGTAGATGTCTATGGGCCGCAGCAACCACTTACCATCAGGTGGACTGTGTGCTCGTTTGTCAGCCTATTCTATACAAAAAAAAAAAAAAAACGTAAAGCCGTTGGTCCCGCATCTGATCTCTCTTGGTTCGTGTCGGATTACCGTCCCATCGGACTACAAGGGTAAGGAGGTAGATATTGCCACCTGTGTTCGCGCACACACTCGAGCACTATAATCCCGTCTCAGTTGAGACTGACCGCTGTGACCCGAAGTCGGTTTGTAGGACCTATGAGGATGCATTCATCAATGCCTAGATTAAACTTACCGACTATAAAAATATAATAAGATGTGTACTGCTGCATAAATCATTGGGCAAGTAAGGT
The DNA here is from genome assembly GCA_036936625.1 of Parnassius smintheus behrii. Classification (NCBI taxonomy): domain Eukaryota; kingdom Metazoa; phylum Arthropoda; class Insecta; order Lepidoptera; family Papilionidae; genus Parnassius; species Parnassius smintheus. The sequence goes on along the minus strand of JAUPFT010000030.1, from coordinate 4,187,184 downwards.
TCTCAAGAGACGGACTTGTATCGGTAAGCAAAGTGGGAAGCAAAGTCTAGGACGGCACCCAGTTAGATGGTATGACAACACATGCAAGAAGTCGATGGATGTAAGCAGATTAAGATTGTTTGGTTGTGTACTGATGCCTGTATTCAGCAGTGGACTTATGAAGGGATGTAATAGATGGGATAGGTAATGGACTATTGTTTGTGTATATGGGGAGAATGGAAGAAAACTACGTTCAGCACTGATATTACGGTGAGCTATAGTTCAGGATGAAGAAAAAGAACATTGATAGTCCCTTTCAAGACAATAATAAATCGTCAGACACAGAGAAAAATTGTACACAATCAATTTAATCTTCGCCTATTGTAATATAGGCAAAACCACTTCAGCCTTGCTCAGTTATGAAATATAAACATCATGCAAATACACAAAGTGATTGCGCGTATTTCCATGATACACTAGTTTTTATTTATAATACATTGGGTATGCCATAAATTTGAATGCCTCGTGGGCGTAAGAGTACTTTTGAAGTCAATAACAATTCGCCTTGTTCAAATGAAACGTCTGTGTTTTCTGTTAAAAGTAATTTAGAATGTGCTTAAATTTTTAATAGGAGAGGGGGCAAACGAGCATGCGGCTCACCTGTTGCCTGCTTGATGGTGATTTTTTTTCATATAGGATAAGGGTGACAAATGATCTTACAGTTCACCTGATGGTAAGTATTTGCAATTAAAAATCAAAATGCCGAAGCGTTGTCACCTCTGAGGACTGCAATGAAATGCCTTATTTCTAGTGTAAAGTATCTCCTATTCGCTACATTCACCATACGAAACAGCAGCATGAAGCTGCTATATTATGTTGGTATTCTGTGAGAGCGTGGTCCTTTACCCATCCCTGCAACCCATATATGCTAAGCTCAATGCTGCTGTCTTTTGTATGTTGAGTGTAGAGAACGGAAAAGACTTTTTTGGTTGGTTTGGTTGGTTTTTAGGTTTTTAGTACTCAGAGGTGACAAAATATCAGCATTTTCGATCTTAATCGAAGAAAATGTAGATGTGAATGGGTCACAACACCCACTTACTATCAGGTGGTGTGTGCTCGTTTTCCCCCTTTATTCTATAAAAAACAAACAAGAGCTCTACAATAACAAAATACGAAGAAATCAATTTAATATTGCTTTGAAACGACCCAATCCAATAGAGAATTCCAGTCCCCGGCTGCACCGTTTGATAGGCATTGCTCTAAATTTTAAATTAAAACATCGTGACGCATACAGATTCAAACATACGTTTTCTCTAACACCGAGTTCTTGATAAATCATGCATATCGGTTTTCATTATTAGTGCCGGCGAAGTGACGAGTGAGACGATTTGTTGGACATCGTGTCAATTTGTGGGATATTGTGACATGCAAACTGGTTTTAGTAATTGTATGAGACTGACAAATGTGTATAGTAACAAAAATGTGCATGCATTGTCACCCCTAAAGACTAAGGTTGAATGCCCTGCTTTCAGTAAAAAGGGTCTATGGTTCTCTACACTCACCATTCGAAATAAAGCAGCATTGAGATGGTAGTATTTTATACAGGCATTCATTGAGAGCGCAGTCCTTCTCAAGTTGAGACGATTTATACGTGCTACGACCATAATACAGCTGCAGAGTGGCTCCACCACGTCTTAGTGATTCGTCTATAAGTTTTACAACCGCTTGACAAATTAAGGAATTGTCAATTAAACTCAGAGGGATTTCCCGGAAGCCCACAGTCACTATACGTTGTACTATTAGCGACAGAAATAGATTAGTAAAATATGTAACATTTTAGTTAAGTACTTATAAACTGACGATCTAAATCGACAAACATATCTCCATCTTTCTTCTAAGACTTAGCTAGTACGGATGGTGACGTGAAGTGAGGCTGACACCACCACTGTCACTGTTCGTAGTAATTTTTTACAATGTACGCAAATAACGGATGCAGAGCGCATTTTTTTTTCGGTATAAAATTGTAGTTTAATTTTTTACAAAATTCGTGTTTAATTTATTACTATCTTGTGTTATTTTTTTATAGGCACGTAATTAAACTGTTTTCTGTTTTACTTATAATGTTTTATTTTATGCCAAATACAATAAATTAATATTCTATAAATTATTTACTTCACGGTGAAGGAAATCGTCGGAAGGATATTTAATTTGGAAATGCGCCAATCTATATTGAAATAGCGTAGCAGGTTCTCTATCGCTCTATGACATTCAAATCTAATTACAGGATGATTTCTTAAATTTACGCGAACACTACACATTGAATAAAACTATTATTTACGGATTTTATCGTGTTTAATTACTTTTAATTTATTTTTATTATTATCCCGACGTTTCGGGTGCTTTACAGCGCCCATGGTCACGGGGGGGACTGAGATGTTTGACGTCCCAATGTCATAGTTAGTCCGGCTACCTTCAGTTTTGTAATATTAATTTTTGGTCCGATTTACGCAAAACGAGCTTATAGTATAATGAAGTCTTGCAGTGGTATGCTTGGGTTTGGGTTTAATTTTGTTAATTATAGGATCCCAAGCAGATGGTAGCACCCAACCATCTTCTCTATTGAAATTTGGATGTTTTTTAATTTCAATAATTGCATCGAAACTTTAAACAAACGAGAAACATCAAAATACAATGAATGCAAAAATAAACAAATAGAAAAATACCAAAAATTAACGATCAAATCAAATGCCAAACATCCAAGTCAACGCCAGAACAATAAACAACCGTTGACCATAGACACAAACTATAAACAACGCACTGTCTATAATTTGTCAAAACATACACTGGACGAACCGACAATGAAAGTATTAGCGAAGGGAATGAACTTCGCATTAACTCCGCGAAAAATCCCGTACGAAGAAATTATCTGCAGTGTTGAGGATTGTCTGTTTAAGAATAATATCGGTAAGGAAGATTTGGAGGCCATACGTCAAGATATTTCGTCCTTGTTACGTCGTAGTTCAGTGCCGAAACCAAACCTTCCCAAAGACGAATTTATAGCGCTAAATAACTTACGGAACAGACCAGAACTCACGATTCTCCGCGCGGATAAAGGAAATGCTACGGTGGTAATGGACGCGTCGGAATATAATTTTAAAATACAACAACTTTTATCGGACGAAAGTACATATAAAAAGGTCAAAACAGACCCTACAACTAACACGCTTAAAACAACTAGCGATTTAATAAAGAAATACTCCGAAAAATTAAATCTCGACGTGAATTCGCTAATACCATCATGTGCCAAACCACCGAGGTTGTATGGGTTACCGAAGATACACAAACCAAACGCTCCACTACGTCCCATAGTGAGCCAGATTGATTCACCAACTTATAAGCTGGCACAATACTTAGCAAAAATACTATCACCACTGAGAGGACATACCAGAGCACACACAAAGGATTCATACCATTTTGTGAGTGAGATAAAAGACCTACATCTCGCTAACAATGAAACTATGGTCAGTTTTGATGTTCAGTCACTATTTACATGCCTACCTATTGTGGACTGCATCTCAATTGTAACTAGGAAGCTAGAAGAAAATAACATGCCTCAAGAATATGCAATACTACTTGAACATTGCCTCACATCTGGCTATCTATTGTGGAAGGAGGAGTTCTACAAGCAAGTAGATGGTGTGGCGATGGGCTCACCTGTGTCTCCCATAGTCGCCGACATATTCATGGAGGACTTTGAGGAGAAAGCCCTTCTTACTGCTCCCGTAAATCCAAGGTTCTACAAGCGGTACGTAGACGACACTTTCACAATTTTACCATCTGACAAAGTAACTGCATTTTTAGACCACCTTAACTCCATAAACTCTAAAATACAATTCACAATGGAGTTAGAGGCAAATAATTCTTTAGCTTTCCTAGATGTTTTAGTCATCCGAAATCCTAATAACACTATTGGTCACACTGTGTATAGGAAAAAGACCCATACCAACCGATATCTAAATGGTGAATCTCACCATCATCCTTCACAGTTAGCTACCGTGGGTAAATCTTTGTTTCAGAGAGCACGAGGGATCTGTGACAGAAAACATCTGGCTACGGAGCTTCAGTACGTCAAGCAAGTATTGCAAGACAACAAGCTTCGGGTCCTGCGCCTACGTCACAGTGAACGAGTGAAGCCGGCCACAGTCGAGCGCGCGCCTGCTCTACTACCATATGTTAGAGGAGTCACGGACAAGATTGGCTACATCTTGAAGCGAGCGTCCATTAAGACATACTACAAGCCGCTGAAGAAGATTAGTCAATTTTTACCATCCATCAAATGTAATATTCCTCTACAAGATGCAGGTGTGTACAAGCTAGATTGTGAATGTGGTCTCTCTTACACAGGTCAAACAAAGAGATCTATAAAAACCCGCGTGAAGGAACATATAGCTGACGTGAAGCACCGACGCTCCGGGAAGTCTGCAGTCTGCGAACATGTTCGTAGAAATAGCAGCAAATGTTTCCTACGATGAGTGTAGAGAAACGGAAACCCCTTTTACTGGAAACGAGGCATTCCATCTTAGTGATCAGGGGTGACAACGCATCTGCATTTTTATTTTTAATAGAGGATGAATGCAGATGTAATGAGCCAGCATTCGCTATTGATCTGGTGGACTTTGTGCTCGTCTGTCAATTTTATTCTATTAAAAAGGTGTAGGCGATTGATTATCTATCTATCACTTTTTTCGTAATTTCCCATAAGATTCTCTATTTTTGGCTAATTTTGGGTCGACTCTTTGAACTCTGCTTACCCCTCGGAGTTACATTTTTATGCAAGCGGGTAATCGCGACTAAAGTTTACAGTATATGTCCACTTGTTCTATTAAAAAAAACCTATTTTCTTTCTTGTGATTGATAAAAATTGATAGTTGTGCCTTTTATTTTGACGATAGAACTCTTATACGTACAACCGTTTGTTTAGCTTCACCTAACGCGCAGTATTCGTGGTCGAAATTATTTTTAGTGGCCTATTCGCCGAATAAACAAATATTGGATAGCGCGTGAAATACGCAAGCAGACAAATCGATGGCCACGTAAAGGATGGTCTTGCTCAATACATATAATTTAATACATAAGTATATGTGTTGACATATTATAGCATATAAGCATTATAACATTCCATGCATTACCATGGAAACATGTGATTAGCAAATGACCAAATTAAAAATAGAGAAATGTAATCAATGTTGTCTGTAGACTAAGTGCTCAACAGGGTTAAACCCATTACCCCCACATACTTTCCATCGACGGCCTAGTAGCTGTGCTGTGGGTGGCGGGTTTGAATTCCGGTCAAAATAAAACTACGTCGTGTATATGACTTACTAATAATTGTTCTTGGTCTGGATGGTTTTAGAATTATTTATATATATATATATATATATATATATATATATATATATATATATATATATATATATATATATATATATATATATATATATAACGCTTTTACTTTAAAGGAAAAAAATTCTACACCTTTATTTTAATTTTTAATCAACGTTGGACTAGGGTATATCATAAGTTTTTCGTACTTGGTAGTAGCGATACTTTTCACTCCAAGGAGTCCGTCTGGCTTAAGTACTAATAGGGTAGTTGCATCCTTTTTATTTTCTTTCACTTAGTATCAGTTTCCTCACTGCTGCAAGGTTTGAGTCATCATGTCAGTGCTGACGGGTGTCACAGCTGTAGCCTTGTGCTGCAGTAGCCAACTGTACTGTGAGCTCGTTTTATATTGCTAATTTTTAAAAGTAACAAATTCTCTCCTTTAATTCCATTACGTCCTTCAAAAGTTCACTGCTCAACATAGAGCTCGTCTTACAATTTTGCCATAGTTGCCACGGTTGGGATGCGGGTTGGCAACTTCAGTTTTTTTATAATTTTGTGTTGTGATCAGGAAGATGCTGCTGCCCATCTCTGGCTTCATTTTCCCTCTGTCGCCTCTACGCATCCTCGGGATGATATGAGGCAGTGGATATTCTTATTTCTTACACTGCCACTACACGGTTCCGGTACAAGAGTTTGTGGCGGCGCTGTCGTCGCACCATAATCGAAAACACGTCGAAGCCTAAATCGCGCTATCAAAGTTTCGAAGTAAAAACAGTAATAGAATAGCTCCGAAGTTTGGTGCATATAGTACGTCGTATTTATGTTCCTAAAGGTTGTTATTCCAGTGTTGATTTTAGATGAACTAGAAATAGCTTGTTACGTTCTACAGGAATAGTCGGCAAATGTGAATTGACTGTTTTGGAGATACCTTACATAAACGTTTCCACAGATGAACATAACAAGTTATTATGTAAACTTCAAATCAAACTTCAAATCAAACTTCAAATCAAATACAACGGCCTACTAGTTTGAATCATGCGTTTCATCGTATAGTTTACTTTTTTATTATTCTAATACAATATGCAATGCCACTTGTCTCTGACATTGAACAGCATTATATCATCCCAGGGTTATTGTGAGAGGTAGGCAAAAGAAACAGAAACAGAAGGATGAGTAACAGCACCTTATTGAAAACATTTTTTTATATATAAGAGGGGATAAGTGATCACCATCGCCCATGGATAGCGACACCAGAGGAATAGCAGATCCGTTGCGGCTTTTTAGAACCGAGTAGACTATTTTTCTTGAACTCCCTAGTCGTGTCTCTATATCTCTATACATACCAGTATAAGTCTGTTTGCCAATCCGCCAAGCGTGGCGACTATGAAAAATATTAGTACCCTAATGAGGCCATCCATGGGGTTGGGGTGTAGTTCAGTTGTGGGTTTATTATGGGTTAATAAATGAGGATGTTTATTTATTGATAATGAAGATCAATCTGCTGGATGGAACAGTTTACTAGTAAAAATACGGCTTGTGAATTTCTCACAGTTGAGCCTGTAATTAGATTGAATAAAACTATTATTTACGGATTTTATCGCGTTTAATTACTTTTAATTTATTTTTATTATTATCCCAAACAAAACTGCTATTTCACGCCTGTATTCTGTGAGAGCGTGGTCGATGACTGGTCGAGCCGACTCATTCGTGCTACAACTTCGGTACAGCGTGACTCAACCACGTCTTAACATTATCGGCCTAATTCTAAAAATCGATATCAATTTAAGAAATGCTTAAAATTGCTCTTTTGTCTTTTTATTAAATGACAATGGATAAAGAAAGGTATGGAGATACAAGTACGTAATTTATGTAAGCAATAATAAATTGACGTAAGATTTATTTTTAAGTGGTTGACCCTTGTGGTGGCAGCGTAAGCGAGATTGCATTACCAAGTATATGCATCCCGTGGGTGTCGTAACAGGAAACTTGGCTTCCGATAGAAGGCGATATAACCATCTCTTTTACGCTAGATGTAAAATATCCAGGCCAGCGACGGGCAGCAGCGTAAAGATGCCAGACGTCTGTCACTGTGATTATTAATCCGTCTGCCAAGATCCTGTAACGAGGAGGTCAATGTACTAACAATGGATTTTTATGGGCTAATGACGATGATGTGGTAGAACCCAGTTGCAACTGTATTTTGGTTTCAACATCACTCAAAGATCGACTTTACCTGGGTAAGACTGTGCTTTTACAAAAAATAGTGTAAAATGGCTGCATCATACTGCTTGAATGTACCGTACGTAGACCGTTTGTCAAATGTAATTTTTTTAAACCTACTAAATCTGTTACCTTTTCAAAATGAGATTTCCTTGAGCTGAAAGGAAGCGGTAAAAAAAACTCCGCAGGTATTCTCGCTTTTCGTATTTTTCGTGTAATGATGATGATGAAATGATACAGGAAAAAATCTCAGTGTGGGGGTAATTTTTTTTAAAAAGAAGAACATATTTGATAAACACAGTGGTACCCGGCGATAAATATTGCACATCTACCTTTGAAAAGAGACAATCGGCTAATTTCGGCTTCGTAGAGCGTTATCTCTGTCGTACACTACCTATATATAACGTTTTGACGTTCGACCTAATAGATACCGGACTGTATTTCGTGCGACAGAGATAACTACGAAAGCTCTACGAAGCCAAAATTAGCCGATTGTCTCTTTCCAAAGGTCGATGTGCAATATTTATCGGCGGGTACTGTAAATATTAGTGAAAGCTGCACCGACCTGGAGTCACTGCCCCAGTGCATGGCGTAGATCTTAGCGAGGTGTCCGCGCAGCGTCCGCCGCGTGCGCATCTGGATGCGGCCGATCGGCTCCAGGTTGGCCGTGGCCTGCGCCAGCGACGTGTCGCACGCCGCCTTCCTCGCATCCTGTACAACGGAGCACCACACATTATCATGATGGATTCTTATATTTACGCGAACGCGTGCAAGAATATCCACTACTCCACATTGTACTTAGGTTATGTTGTCGTAGGTAAGAGGTGACAGAGGGAATAACAAAATGTTGAGATGGGATTTCTATCATTCTATGGGCAGCAGCGTCTTGATAATAACGACTAAAAATAAAAAAACTACAGTTGACGACCCGCTTGCCAAGGGTGGTAAGTATGACAAATATCCCCTCCCAATGAGGCAATCTATGTCCAGCAGTAGACTTTAACAGGCTGTAACGGTAACACTGCACCTCTCCAATATCTCTAAACCAGGGATGCCGCAAAATACCCGACAAAAAACACGTCAAAGTGCTTACTTTTGTAAATGGGTTTGTTGAACCGCTAAGATTGAGGCAAATCCTAGACGAAAGGCGCCTCCTCTCATGGTCCATATACAACAGTGGCTTTTACAGGTTCAAGAAGAAGAACTTTTCCCCTTACTTTGCACGACGCGGGTCATATCGTAGCCAGACGCAAAAATCAATAATTTCTATGATAACATTACAAGACAAATAAAAAATATCCCGTCAGTGTCCGTTCTTGTAAGTAGGCATCATAAAAAATTAAAATAATTAAGTAATTTAAGGAATTTAGGGTTCTTCTCAGGACAGAGGTTTTTTTCCGAACCAGTGGTATTTAAATAAAAGAGTGATTTTAAATAAGTATTATTTATAATCTATATTAAATTAAAAAAAGTTTCTGTTTATGAACTATATTCAAAATCAGCTATTTTTTAATATTTCCCAAAAATTGATAATTAACAGTGAGCCGAATGTGGTTTGAATCGAATACGAACTTCGGCCAAACATTCAGTAAAACGGTAGACTTGCAACGAATATTCGTCTATTATTCGATATTCGGCCTTTTCGGCTACTTTTTTCTATTCGATCTGCACAGATTACCTCCTAATAGATATTATACCGTATCATGGAATATTTGTTCTGTTTCGATTTCACCAAATTTCGGGTTGCGGGGGACGTGTCAAATGTGCTGTAATTGGATAATTCAAGGTTGAACTTAGAATGCTCCGAACCATAGTGATGGGACAGGGTTGGGACGTTGGTCGATAAATTTGGGATTTATTGATTATTGATAAATAAATGAATTGATCAATTTTTATTTGAAATTTATTAAAAAATAACATAGTGTATATAAATAATAGAATATATATATATATATATATATATATATATATATATATATATATATATATATGTAGGTACATTTGTGTGTACAGTGATTTCTTAAATTTACGCGAACACTACACATTTAATAAAACTATATAATTATATGGATTTCATCGCGTTTAATTAATTGATGGTCACGGGGGCGGGACTTAAATGTTTGACATCTCAATATCATAGTTAGCCCGGCTATCTTCACTTTTTGAATATTGATTTTTGGTTCCGATCTACATAAAACGAGCTTACTGTATCTTGAAGTCTTGCAGTGGTATGCTTAGTTTTGGATAGATTTTGTTAATTATAAAATCCCAAGCAGATGGCAGCACCCATCCACCGACTGTGGCCGGCTTCACTCGGTCGCTGTGACGTAGCTGTGGGTTTGGGACCCAAAGCTTGTTGTCTTGCAATATTTAATTGACGTGCTGATGCTCGGCATCCAGATGTATTCTGTCACAGATCCCTCGTGCTCTCTGAAACAAATATTTACCCACAGTAGCAAACTATGAAGAATGATGGTGAGATTTACCATTTAAGTATCGGTTGGTATAGGCCTTTTTCCTACACGTAGTATGACCAATAGCGTTATCAGGATTTCGGATGACTAAAACATCTAGGGAAGCTAAAGTATTATTTGCTTCTAACTCCATCGTGATTTGTATTTTGAAGCTTATGGAGTTAAGGTGGTCTAAAATTGCAGTTGATTTGTCAGACGGTAAAATTTTGAAAGTGTCGTCTACGTACCGCTTGTAGAATCTTGGATTTATAGGAGCAGTAAGAAGGGTTTCTCCCCAAAATCCTCCATGATATATGTCAGCTACTATAGGAAATACAGGTGAGCCCATCGCTACACCATCAACTTGCTTGTAGAACTCTTCCTTCTACAATGGACAGTCAGATGTGAAGCAGTGTTTGAGTAATACTGCGTATTCTGCAGGCATGTTGTTATCTTGTAGCTTCCTAGTTACAATTGAGAAGCAGCCTTCAATAGGTAGGCATGTGAATAGTGACTGAACACCAAAACTGACTATAGTTTCATTGTCAGCGAGATGTAGGTCTTTTATCTCACTAACAAAATGGTGTGAATCCTTTGTGTGTGTTCTGGTATGTCCTTTCGGTGGTGACAGTATTTTTGCCTAGTGTTGCACCTAAACGTAGTATTATTAATTAAAAATACCAAACGGTACGTGTTTCAAATTTAGATGTACCTAATAATAATAATAAAAGGATATTACCGAAATTCATGTAACACTAGAATAACATTAATCACACTATAACCTTCCCTTGTTTTATGGTTTATAAATCCGTTAAAAATAGTTTAATTTCGACGTGTAACATTCGCCTAAATATTAGAATATCACGTTTCAATCAACCACTTAACGCTATTAATTATTGTGTAAATTTCACCATTGGCATTATACTTTTTTTTAAATGTAAAAGTCCATACTAAAACCGGCAAGTATAGAGATGGTATAGCGGAATCCAACAGCCTTTTACGGTTTTTCGTAACATGAAGATTGTCTTCTGTGAAGTGTCTTGAGCATAGCACACTATTTTTGGTGGGAAACCATTGGTCCCCTCGACATGTAGCGTCGATCCACATCTTTTCCTTTCGGGGAATTTAGGAAACCTATAACATATAGGTACCTACCACAATGATACGCCACTATTTGTATAAAATAATGACTACAAAAGAAAAGTAAACGATGACCAAACAAATAGCGACTTATACATTACAACACTATCGACACGTGCTTTCGTTAGACAAAGACAACTATTTTAATTTACGTAATGAGTGAAAGGGACATATTAAAAAAGACATCAACGGGTGCTCAAATGATATCACTTTGCAACATTTAACATCCAGTGTAAGTTGAACTCCGGTGCATTTGAAATAGGTTAACGTGATAAGAATAAAATTTACTTACCGATGAAATATGATGCCATCTTTTTGATAACTGGATGTTTTAGCTGATTTGCCACACTATTTCACTGCATAGGAAGCCATTTGTAATGTATTTTGGATACCAAAATTATTTTTAAATTTTCAAAAACTCGGACGTGCCTACGGGTCACAAACTTGAGCAACAATGATATAGTGATTCTTAGCGTCAGTTCATATGCTAGCTATAGCAAGTATGTGTTGCGCGCGTTTGTGGCCCTGTATGCGGAATCTATTAGGAGGTAATCTGTGATTATCTGGTTACTATTCGGCCGAATACCGAACACTTAAGTAAGATGTTTTGTAGTAGTCAGATAATTGGTAAAACAAAAATATTGATTTATTTTATAATTCGTATCTTTATTGTAATCATTATAATCACAGGTTCATAACCAACTTCCGTATTATAAAAAATTACAAATAACTATCAGATAAATGTCTATGCATTTGAATTATGGTAATCAAAGTGGAAGATTATGGTGCAGGAAGACTAATTTTTCTGCATTTCAGGCCGTAGTTTACCGATATTCTTCTCATAGACAATCTCAGCTTCCAATAATAGACGCTCTGAATAAAGAACAATATTTCCTTCTTGACCGCATACTTTTGCCTAATATTCGGCTATTCGGCCAGCAAGGCCGCAGAAGCTTCGACGTGTGGCCGAGTGTACCATTCTTTGCAAGTGTAGTAAAAATCCATATTCGCCGCGCGTTTCGGTTTATTTTCGTAATAAATTTTAAATACCCATATATAAAAATAAGAATAGAATATTACTTAATAGAACCTTAATTTAACATCTGGCATTGAAAACACTCAAACACATTAAAAACAAATATGTTTTTTTAATGTTTTATTTTTAGTTATCTTTCACACAAATTAAAAAGTTTAAAATTAAATGTCGCTTTGGAAAATAAAGTAAAAATTAGTTATTTATTTATTTATTTATTCTTTTTTGTACACCACAATACAGAAACATCAAGTTCAGTTAAAACTAATTAAAGTATGTACAATAGGCGGTCTTATTACTCTGAAAGTGATTTCTTCCAGACAACCTTTGCGTAGAGGAGTGATGCAAACAAAAGTTAAAATAGAGGGGGGCATACAAAATAATATTACTAATAATAATAATAAAATACATACAAATAAAAATAAGTGAAAGTTATACAATATGTCCGGTTACCGGTGTCGGAGCTTTTAATGCTATAAAATATAATCAATTTCATCGACAAATCATGTCTCAAATCTCATTTAGACCTAGCTGTATTTAAATGGCAGCCATTTAAATTTTGCAGTGTCACCACCTCGACCCCGCGCATTAAAATTACAATATTCACCGATGTAGAAGTCCTACATTCTTAAAAGATGTCTCATTGGATAGATAAAGATACGCGTAATAAAATAAAAGCAAACTTTTAACTGCAAAATTGTATTTAGATCCTAAAAAGACTACGAAAATAAAAAAAATGTAAAAAAAATCGGTTACTTTTTCACATTTTCGACTTTAATGAAAAAAGTAAGTCATTTACCTAATGATTTTTTACATTAATCAGATAGATCAGAACATATCCTAACCAAAAACATAAAAATCTTTATTGTAAATTAAATAGTTTAAGAATTGTACTTTATCAAACACGATCTCTTAAAAGCGCAAGCTGCACGTGCAGGATCATTTATGATAATAGTTCAAGAGCAGGTAGAAAAACCCAAAGCCCATTGTTTGATGTTCTAAACAAGTGTACTTGGAACAACAAAACAGTCGTCCCTCGCCACGGGTTGTGATTACTAGGGCCCGGATTAATATGTAAATCCATATTTTTATTTGAAATGGCTTTTGTTCTTAATTATATTTTCTACATAAATTATGATATTTAGATCAAGAAAATGCAATTTCTATTTTCCATATTTTTCCATATTTTAAGTATAAATCCATATTTCACAAGAAATTAAGTAAATTTATCCATATCTTCATTATTTTATGTTAGATGAATCAGCAGCTCTGTAAAATACCTAAAAATGAGTTTTGCGCCAAGATGACAGCGGTCACTGAATCGCGCTCGCGTCACCCGCCCCGCACCGCCTTTCCTCACCTGACTCGTGCGTCGTGCGTGCCCCATAGAGGTGGGTCGTCGACGTAATTTTCTTTAACGAAACTAGACCGTCTATTGCCGTTTATCGACTAGGTGATCAACTAGTTGAATTCGTCGACTAGTTAACGCGATAACGGCAGACGTTCAATCGATTAAAGCGCGGTGTCTACGGGCGCAACGCAACGACGACGGTTTTGCCCACTATTCGTCAGTTGAATGAACGGCAAAGTTAGTTAAAATTCAAAGAAATTTGATTTGAGCACAAGGCACTCTGACGGTGTGTGTGGTGTATAAATACCTACTATCGAATTTTACAATCAATCGATTTAAACTTCCCTTCGTACTTTTCCAGGCTTAGGACTAGTGAATAAGTTTTTAAAAGATTTTACTACTATCGTATTTCAGGCGTATTTAGAAGATCAACTGATTTTATGTACATATTTAATTATTTACATTTTTTATTTAAATATTTTTATGGATAGGTGTTTAAGGAATATTTTTATTTGCTTTTTTCTTTGTTTTCGTTTTTTATTAATGTATGTACAGAATAATCACATAAATTATTTTATAAATGAATTAAAAAACCTCTCCTTTTTTTAATCTCTCCTCAGGTGTATTTACGTTTAGGACATAATTTGCTCAACTTTGCTTGTCGTTAGTCTCGTTCGCCTTTCATTAATTAAAACATTATAAGACCTGCTTTAGAAAACATCCGTTCGCAAGGAACAGATGTTGCTACAATGTTACAATGGATTACAAATATTTTTTTTTATAAGACCTGCTTTAGAAAACATCCGTTCGTAAGGAACAGATGTTGCTACAATGTTACAATGGATTACAAATATTTTTTTTAATTTGGGTGGACGTAGGTAAGTATTGGTGTTTTCTCCACCATTCAAGGGGGCACGCCAAATGTCCTCTCTGGTCCTTTCTTGGAAGAATTTCTTTAGCTTTGACCTTGCGGCGCGAGTCGACACACTAATTTCAAATTTCTAAACAACGGCAACGTTTAGGCACGGTAATATTATCTAGTTTAGGTAAACAATAGTCCGCCAGACCGTCGACATACTCTTTCACGCAATATCAGAATGCTCTTGCCTTTTCACTCAAACAATTCTATTAAAAAAGAAATATTAACTCCTATGTTATATACTTAAGGTTTAAATTGGTTTGTACAATGATACTAATTCAACGAACGCATGCACTTATATTAACCGGGTATGTTTACGGCGTCGTCGTCGCATTGTTAGTAGATAAGAACGCTGTGGACTCTCAGTTTAGCCGTCTATGAATTCGACTAGATAACGAATGAACTGTAGACCGTCGAAGCGTCGATTGAACGTAGACCGTCTATTTAAACCGTTCGTTGATCTTTCTTCGAAATCGTGAAGTCGATTTCCTCCTCCTACAGGAAACTAATCTTAAAGCTAAGGACACTAGAGGCCTTTCTATTAGAAACTTCTCTCTTCTTCGTAATGACAGACCCGACCGCCGAGGCGGCGGAACGGCCATCTATTACAAGAAGACACTTCATTGCTCGCCCATTTCTACTCCGCAGCTTACCAATATGGAAGCCACGGTATGCAAGCTAGCTATGACTGGACATCAGTCCATCCTCATAGCCTCCTGTTACATCCCTTCAGGAACCTATCCCCTCAAAAAAGATTTTGAAGCCATTTTATCCTTGGGCAATTCAGTCATTATGTTTGGAGATTTTAACTCCAAGCATACTGAATGGACATGCCGCACTACGTCCCCTAGTGGCAAGATACTGCTCGATATCACGCAGTCTCTTGATATCACTGTCCATAGTCCTCTCGGTGTTACTCACTTTCCCGATAACATCGATCACTCTCCCGATGTGTTAGATTTTGCGTTACTCCAAGGAGTTTCTCTCAACCTCAGAGCAATCGAGACACTAGACGATCTAGGATCAGATCACAGACCGGTCTCCCTCATTCTTGGCCATCAGCCACCTCCCCCAATACACACAAAAACCTTCACTAATTGGAAGGGATTCAAGGAGTCCCTAGCTAAAGCTCTGGACTCACAGGATTCTACCATCTCCATTCCGTCGGACTTAGACAGTCCCGAAAAAATCGACACCGCGGTCGACTCACTCTCCACCCTTATTAAATCCTCCCTTAAGGAGAACGAAAGGGTCGTCCCGGTTGCTAACAATAGTGGGCTTCCCCTACACATTAGCAACCTATTAAAAGCCAAAAAAGCTGCTTTCCGGAGAGCAGCAAAATATCCCACCCCCGAATATAGGCGCGCGGCCAATCGTCTTCAACGAAAACTCCGCTTCCGCCTCTCTGAATTTCAAGATCTCGAAAAGAGTAAGCTCATGGAGAATATCACTCCATCTCACACAGCGTACTATCAGATGGCTAGAGCCCTCCGCATAGACGCTATCACCCACACTCCCCCTCTCTCCCGTCCCGACGGCACGGTTGCCTTCGAGGACGAGGAGAAGGCTGAGTGCTTTGCGGATAGCATTGCCGATCAATGCTCCCCTAGTTCTCAACCTGTCGACCCCTCACACGTCCAGGCAGTAGAGGATGAGGTCCGCCGCCGGAACTCACCCCCTACCGCCTCCGAACCTATCTCTGTGTCCAATGATGAGATTTCATCCCTCATCAAAGGACTTAAGCCTAAAAAGGCTCCGGGCGCGGATGGCATCTCCAACCAAGCCCTTAAACACTTTCCCGAGCAGGTGTTAACCTTTCTATCTATTATCTTCAACGCCTGCTTCAACCTTAGTTATTTTCCCACTACGTGGAAAGAGGCAACTGTGATTGGAATTCCCAAGCCAGGCAAGCCTCTCAACCTCCCCTCCAGCCATCGCCCCATTAGCCTCCTCAAGGCAATGGGCAAGCTCTTCGAAAGAGTCATCCAAACACGGATGAGGCGCTATCTGTTTCCCACAGACGGTGACCCTCTCATCATTCCCCACCAATTCGGCTTCCGAGCCAAACACTCATGTCCCCAACAAGTTCACCGCATTGTGGAATATATCCTCAGCGGTTTCTATCCTCGACGTCATAAAACCATCGCGGTCTTCTTCGATATAGCCAAAGCTTTTGATAGAGTCTGGCACACAGGCCTCATCTACAAGCTCTACAAAATAGGTCTCCCCGATCGTCTAGTTCGTCTCGTGGCCTCCTATTTGAAGCATCGTACCTTTCGTTTTAGACACGAAGGCACGCTATCCTCACAGCGAACTATCAAGGCTGGTGTCCCTCAGGGCTCAGTACTTGCTCCTTTGCTGTACATCCTGTTCACCAACGACATTCCCATCCCGTCGAAAGGTGTTCAACTCTCCCTCTTCGCAGACGACACTGCCATCTACTGCAAAGGTGTCTCACTACCCTTCATACGGAACAAGATCCAAAAGTCAGTTGATGACCTAGGAGATTGGTTCAAAAAATGGCGCATCGATGTGAACCCGGAGAAGAGCTCCGCCGTTCACTTCGATTATAAACGACGCCGTCTTAAAAACACTCCTCCAATACGTATGCTAGGGACCCCTGTCCCCTGGCATACGACAACCAAATATTTAGGTGTCACTCTAGACACAGGGCTCACTTTTAGGCCCCACGTCAAACGAGTCACCCGTCACGCACGGTTTTACCTGAGTAGGCTCAACAGTATGTTGGGCAGACACAGTAAAATGTCCCTTCGTAACAAGCGAACCCTTTATAAGGTCTGTATACGACCCGTCATGACCTACGCGGGCCCCGTCTTTGCCCACGCAAACCCTAACATATTAAATGAACTCCAAATAGTTCAGAACCTCTTCTGTCGTCGAGCTGCGAACGCACCTTGGTACGTCCGTAATGCCGACCTTCATCGGGACTTAGAGCTCCCAACAATTCAACAGTTTCTTAAAAAACTCTCTGAGAACTTCTTCAAAGCCTCAGAGTCGCACCCAAACAATTTAATTCGTGAGGCGGCTTCTTATGCAGCCCCACCCCCCTCTCGCTATCGTGTCCGCAGGCCGAGAAACTCTCTCTCGGACCCGCCAAATAAACTGTCAAGCGACCTGAACTGCCTCCTGGCGGCTCAGGCCAGTTCTAATTAAATTAATTATTATTATTATATCAACTAATATTATTTTGCCTTCGTAGGCACTCCCTCAGCGGCTCTTAGCCGCCTGCGCCCTCTTTTCCCAAAAGAGGGTCGCTCATGATAAGGCACAATAGAGCTTAATCAGCCAGCTGCCTGTCCCCAAAGGCGGTTTTTAGGGGGTATCACTTAGGGTCCCCGGTAGGACAGTGAGTCCCCCATAACCACGATAGACCGGCTATCGTGGTATGCGTAATGCATTTTCCGCCTCCCTACGTACAGGGTAGCCCTTTAATTGCTTCGGGCGCAAAAAAAAAAAAAAAAATCAACGCCCATTACTAGTGCCCCACAGTTCGTAAGTGACGCTCGTAATTGCTTGCCGTGTCGATTTGTCGCGTGTGATTGTATTTTGTTACTTACTCGCATTGCAAAAATGCCTAAGGATAAGCAACCATTGCGGTTCAAATTGGAAAAGTATATCGAAGATTTCCCAAACCAATGCCTAACTACAGATGGAAAAGTACTATTTTGTAATGCTTGTGAAAAATCTATATCCACCGAGCAACGTTTTTTGATATCACAACATGTGTCTACTGTTAAACACAAGCAAAATATTACAAGAAAGAACAAATTTAAGCAACAATTTTTTACTGATGCAGTCGCGAGCAGCTCCCAAAGTTCTACTTTCTCGAAAGAATTATGTGAAGCTATGATATGTGCAGATATACCCTTATGGAAATTGAATAATCCTACTTTTAAACAATTCCTGGAAAAATACTCTGGCAAACGCATTCCTGATGAATCCACACTTAGAAAAAATTATGTGTCTGGTATTTATGAAAATTGTTTGGCTTCGATTCGTGAATATATAAAGGATGGCCCTATATGGGTTGCCATTGACGAAACTACAGATTCTCAAAACCGATGCATTGGCAATGTGATTATCGGACGTCTAGATGAAGAAAATGCCAGCAAATCCTTTTTATTAGCATGTGAAGAACTTCCTAAATGCAACCACCAAACGTCAGCAAAGCTTTTTAATGATGCAATGAGTGTTTTGTGGCCTGATGGAGTTAAACATGAACAAGTTTTCTTGTTACTTAGCGATGCTGCTCCTTATATGGTAAAAGCTGCAAGTGCCCTTCAAGTTTTGTATCCAAAAATGATTCATGTGACGTGCTTGGCTCATGGTATAAATAGATTAGCTGAATGCATAAGGTCTCTGTTTAAAAATGTTGACAGTTTAGTATCAAACGTAAAGAAAATTTTTTTGAAAGCACCAAGCAGGATCTCAAAATTTAAAGAGATGTATCCCGACATTCCTTTACCACCAGAGCCAGTGCTGACTCGCTGGGGAACTTGGCTGACAGCAGTTGAATACTATACCCAGTATTACACTGAAATCAAAACTATTATTTTTGAATTAGAGAACGAGGCTGCTGCTATTTCAATCTCAAAAGAACTTCTCGAACATGACACTCTACGTAACGATTTGCTTTACATAAAAAGCAATTATTGCTTTTTATCACACGAGATAAAGGCACTCGAAAATTCTTCTACTTCTCTAAATGATAATTTGAAGATTATCGAAAATATCGAAAAAAAAGTTTTAGCATCAGAAGGTCCCGTTGCTGAAGTAGCGAGGCAAAAATTAAGCTACGTACTGGAAAAAAACAAAGGATTTAATACCCTAAAGAAAATTAACAGCATGCTGTGTGGAACATTAGAAGGCACCATAGATGTACCCTACTCACTTGAAGAATTATGCAAATTTAAATATGCTCCAATCACATCCTGTGATGTTGAAAGATCATTCAGCCAGTACAAGGCATTGTTTCGTCCGAACAGAAAGGGTTTTAATTTTGAAAATTTAAAGAAACATGTAATTGTATACTGTAATTCAAATAATAATGAAACAGAAGCGAAGTAAAATTGTATTTTTTTTGTTTTCCTTAATAAAAAGTCGATTTAATGTACAATGTCGTTATCTTTTATTATACATATTTTTCCCATATTTGAGGATTTTCAGTCCATATTATATGTACATATTTTGATGTTTTCAATACATATTAATCCGGGCCCTAGTGATTACACTACTTTTGCCCTTCTAAGATCGCTTGTTGTTATTGTTTAAAAAAATCCGTTTTGTGTAACTTTTTAAGTTTGTGGTGAAGTTTCTAGATATTTTCAAAAATGGCAGATGGAGCATACTCAAACCAGCATGTCGCTGATATCCACTTTGTGTATGGATTGTGCAACGGCAACGCAAACAGAGCTGTCACAGAGTACGCCAGAATGTTTCGCAACAGGCCTACACCAAATGCTCGCACTTTTGTAAGGATACATTTGCGGATAGCTGAACTTGGGATCAGAAGACCCGCTAATGAAAGATTTCGGCTTGTGGCACCTGAGGAGGAAGAAGAGATATTACGTTTAATTACACAAGATCCCAGACTCGGTGTAAAACGAATAAGCAATATACTTAATTTAACAAAATGGTCAGTGTGGAGAGTTTTAAAGAGGGAAGGTTTGCATCCTTACCATTTTCGGCGGGTACAAGACATTCGCGATCCTGATTATGCTATAAGGGCAGTTTTTTGCTCGTAGATCAATAGAAGAACAAGACAAGATGCAGATTTTTTAAAAAGAATTTTGTGGACTGACGAAGCCAATTTCACTAGATCGGGTTATACAAATCACCGTAACGAGCATCTGTGGCTTCAAAACAACCCTCATGCTGTTAGAGAAAGTACTTTCCAACATGAAATTCGAGTGAACGTTTGGGCTGGAATAAAAGACGATATTTTAATTGGGCCGATAATTTTACCAGAAACTATGAATGGCCCAAGATTTTTAGAGTTTTTGCAAACACAGTTTTTGGAAGAATTAATAGAGCTTCCATTAACTCACAGATCAAGGATGATTCTCCAACGTGACGGTGCACCTGCACATTTTGCAGTAAATGTGCGAAATTATTTGAATGAGCGCTATTCGCCGTGGATTGATCGCGATGGAAGGATCGCTTGGCCTCCGCGTTCACCGGATTTAACTCCCTTAGACTTTTTTTCTATGGGGCACTATGAAGCAAAGAGTTTATGCGAACGTGCCAAACTCACGAGAAGAGTTGAATAATAAAATAATCGAAGTTGGGAATGAATTGCGACAAGATCGGGAGATGATCAGGCGTGCAACTCAACATGTGGCAATAAGGGCTACAACATGTCTCCAACATCGCGGAGGTCATTTCGAACAGTTTTAATAAACAACTTTTTAGTTACGTGCATTTTTAAACGTTGTGTTCACTCTTCTCATCAATTCACTTTGTCTGTCTGCAACCAGGGCGACAAATTTTTCAAAGGTCATATTCAAACAGTTATAATACTGATTTTTTTTTGTTACAATTAAGATTTTTATGGTTTTGGTTAGGATATGTTCTGATCTATCTGATTAATGTAAAAAATCATTAGGTAAATGACTTACTTTTTTCATTAAAGTCGAAAATGTGAAAAAGTAACCGATTTTTTTTACATTTTTTTTTATTTTCTTAGTCTTTTTAGGATCTAAATACAATTTTGCAGTTAAAAGTTTGCTTTTATTTTATTACGCGTATCTTTATCTATCCAATGAGACATCTTTTAAGAATGTAGGACTTCTACATCGGTGAATATTGTAATTTTAATGCGCGGGGTCGAGGTGGTGACACTGAAAAATTTAAATGGCTGCCATTTAAATACAGCTAGGTCTAAATGAGATTTGAGACATGATTTGTCGATGAAATTGATTATATTTTATAGCATTAAGGGCCCCTTTTCCCGAAAGTTTAGGCATTTTACGCACGGAGACGGCTCGCGCCCGCGTTGCACAGGAGCCGGCGCGACATGAACTTCGGTGACCTATGGAGGCGGGCGAGCACGCCACAGTATAAATAAATCAGTAGTTCGATTTTGTTAGCTATCCTAGGAATGTTGTTAATAAATAAATTAACTAATTAACTACTTATCCTATACTATTAAACGAGTTTCATGAAAGTTTCAATTTAGGGATTTACGGGGACGAAAAATCGATCTAGCTAGGTCTCATGTCTGGGAAAATCGTTTTCGCCCGTTTTCGCCCTATTTTCACGCATAAAGATTTACCCGCGCAGTATGTTTCGTAATTTCGCCGCTATTGTTACGTAGCCGAGCAGTTATAGTGGCGGCCCATGAAGTCTACGCTGAAGAAAGGTTCGGGTTCGAATCCCCATTCAGACTTTTTGTTTTCGTTTGATCAATTTTTATTTAGTTTTTTTATTTGTACATTTTTTTGTTGTTTTTTGTACTTATAATTTTTTTGTATTTTATTTTTGTATAGAAACGAAATTCACAGAATACATCTACCTACTAAGTTTCAAATATGTAGTCCGAATAGTTTCGGAAT
Organism: Parnassius smintheus behrii; assembly: GCA_036936625.1. Lineage (NCBI taxonomy): Eukaryota > Metazoa > Arthropoda > Insecta > Lepidoptera > Papilionidae > Parnassius > Parnassius smintheus. Next base: position 4,165,130 of record JAUPFT010000030.1, on the reverse strand, counting down.
AAAAGGCTGTGACACACGGACGGACGGACGGACAGACATACATGACGAATCTATAAGGGTTCCGGTTTTTTCCATTCGGCTACGAAATCCTAAAAAAGCTTGAAAAGGCTTCTTTATAATCATTTACAAAAAAATTAAAATAAAATTTGGGTGAAATTTTAATAATAGAGGAAAATAAAAATTGAAAAAAGCCAATTAAAAATTAAAATTCAATAAAATCTAGTTCTCGTGTGCTAGGTCCAGGTTCATTTTCACCGACCGATATATGCCTTAATGCTGGACGTGAGTCTCCTCTTAGAGCTTATCTCAGAGCACTGGAATGGAATAAATAAATTTACAAAATTTCAAAAAGCAAAAAAAAATGAATTACTAGAGTTAGTAGGTATGCAAAAATATAGGTGAATGTTACTATAGGATTTAAAATTCTTGTCATACTGACTTCGCTAGTCTGTGTAGCTTAGCTAGATTACTGTAAGTTATATTGTGACGAATCCACCCACAAAATAGTGGAACATTAGAAAACGAAAATAAAAATCGTCATACTGATTTAGCTAGTCTATGTCCCTGTTAAAGTAGATATCTAATTATTCCAATATGTATTTTTTTATTGTAAATGACCTGTTGATGTTACGCTAGGGCTAGATTATAGGAACTTATTAAGTACTTACGCAATACACTTTCGGATCTTCTTCACTTTAGGTAGGCTTTTTTTCCTAATTTTGTATTTTTTATTCGCCATTTTAATTAAATCACAACTTACAAAAAATATTTATTTACAAACACTGTTTAAAAAACATAGGTCAGTATACTTAGATACGAATATTGTCTTTTTAAACTAATTTCTATTATATTACATATAATACAACAAGTTTTTATGCTAGTAGGTAGGTACTACTACGCGAGCGGCGGCGACAACGTAGTCGCGAGCAAAAATAGCACAAGTCCTCCCTCGATGACGTCCGACTGGACACTGGCGGCACTGGCGTGGTGCGCGCGAGTCGCTTTTTACGTATTTCAATTTATATAGAAAAAAATAAGTGCCAAATTATAAATCTATCCAATAATATCCCTGTCAAACCTGATTAGTAAATGAAATGTAAAATTTTCATAAATATAGCGTTCCCCTAATTCTCATAAAACTGAAAATGCTTTCAAAATCGATGTTACTTCTGATTTTTTTTTTATCGAGTTAAATGTTTAATATTGTGTTTTTATCCAAAAAAGTCACTAGATCAAACGTTTATCTGTACTATATATTTTTTTAGGATTTTAAATATGATGATTTCTTTGAAAACAACACGATTTAGAAACATAAATTTGGGAAAAGGGGCCCTTAAAAGCTCCGACACCGGTAACCGGACACACTGTATATAAAATATCATATAATAGATTAAATAAATAGAGAACGAGAAAGGTAAAGTAATTTATCTAATAGCGTTCTAAATAATACGATTTAACAAGACTTTTGAAAGAGTGAAGAGATTTAGCACGACAAATATGGAGGTAAGGAGTTCCACAATCGCACAGCGGTTACGGTGAAGGATTTCTTGAAAAAGGACGAAGAGTGCAAAGGTGTAGAGAGAAAGATTGACGGAGGAACGAAGGAACCGATTATGGGTAAGAGAAAGATACTGGAAACGATTTTTTAAATAAAGAGGAGTAGAAGGATTAAATAGCACACTATACAACGCGGAGAGAATGTGAGTATTCCTGCGAAGGCGGATCGGGAGCCATTTGAGCTGTTTGCGAAATTCGGAGATATGATCATATTTGCGAAGCCCAAATATAAATCTAATGCATAAATTTTGAATACGCTCAAGCTTATTAAGCTGCTCCTCGGTAATGTCAAGATAGCAAATATCAGCATAGTCAAGGATAGTTACCTACTGATGTTTGTTAGAAGATTTCTAACGTTATTTTTTTTTTGTTTTTAATTAATGTCTATTTCTTATTCTCGAAATTTGATCCATGAGACTCTAATTAAGAAGAGCTAATTTAATTTGATTTTCTATTCTATTAAAAATAAAAAAAATAAATGTAACAAAATTATACTGTTTGTAATTATTATATAAGGGAACTTTAGTTAAAACAGTGCAGGTATTTTACTTTTTTCTTGTACCATGTTCGACATTTAAACAGAACCGAACTTCGGTCATAAATTCGGTTAGACGAATTTCGGGTCCTCCCTAATAATTTATAAACAAGAATACACAATGTTTCTCAATGTTATTTCTCCATTCCCCTTGTGTATTTAGTGACCGCACAACAAGCAAGCTAACCATGTCACGTATTTTAAAATAATCGATAACATACTTATTTTACCTATATGCCATAATTATGTATAAGCCAGTGCTTGGTTACGTAAGTTGTCATGAAGCCCTGGATGTAAAACCGCACTGTGTTAGCGTAACAACAACAAGTGGTAAAATTAAAAATTGTCGAAGTCTATTAAATATGCATTATTACGGATAACTTAAAAACTTCTGGTCAGATCTTGATCAAATTGATATGAGACCACACGAGAAGCACCAGCTTTTAAATAAAAATAGAATCTTCAAAATCGGTTTACCCAAAAAAAAAAGCTCTGAGGTGACACGCATTAAAAAAATACAGTCAAAAAGTCGGTTGAAAACCCAATCGTCCATGCTTTGACGATACTCTGATTGTAATCGCATTGAAAGACAGGCGCCGGCAAATTATAATTTACTTAATATCTCGATTGAAACTCGATTAAATGAATTTAATTGAAGAAATGATAAGATCGATATTACAATAATTGATTCGGGGGATCGATTTTTTCAAGAAGATTCGCCACCACACGAAGCAATCCTTTTTTAAGGACTCAATCCTATTAATCTAGATTCAAGATTGATTTGAAACACAACATATCCATTTCTCAACCCCGAGTAATCGAAATGAATTTCCAGCTTGCGATTCTGATACCATTGGAGATCTTCGCGGAGATTCGATCAGTACCAGCGGAGATCGAATTTAAACAGCTCGCATACGAAATGCGATCTTCCAGCCTCTAAATATTTCAGTATTTCAGCTTGAAAAGGTTAGATTCTTTTGCAATGATAGTTTCTAAAGCCTTTATGTCAAGGTAAGATAGGAGTTTGGTATGTGTGACTCACCCGTATAGCATTTTTGAGCGTCTCAGCCTCCTGACGCAAACTGTCCAGCTCGTTCATGGTGACGCGCTAGCTCCGAGCCCCACTAGCTTTAGACCGCGACGCCTCCGCTCGCAACACCACGCGATGCACCGACCTGTCGACAAAGGACATTTTAGTATTATTCCAATTATATGCATATCTTATGTGTGTCGTAATTCGAAAGGAGTAGGAAATGTAAGAATCGGCTTGACTGAAATACAACACAAGTTTGAGATTATTAATTTATAAAACTTAATATAACGAAATTATTTGGATGCAAATCCGAAGTTGCCACTCAATATGAATACAGGGCAAGCATCTTCCCGACAACTGCTTAAAATAAAATAAAAATTTCATAAATACAACTGTCTAGAGTACACAATTTACCTGATGGTAAGTGGATACTATGGGCCAAAGACATCTCCACATTTATCCTCAATTAAAAATCAAAATGCAGATGCCTTGTCACTCCTGAGTACTAAGACTGAATACCTCGATTCAGTAAAAAGGGTCTCCGGTTCTTTTCACTCACCATACGAAACACAGCAGCATTAAGTTGCCATTTTACAGATACTGGTATTCTGTGAGAAGGTGGTCTTTGATTTGAGCTACAACCATAATATAGCTGCAGCATGGCTCTACCACGTACAAAATTTAATTTAACACATTGATGTCACCAATAAGCCTTTTGTAGCACGCATATTGTACAAATGACCTCGACTATTCAAATTCAAGACAAATGAATCAATAGTCTCTTACCACTTAGCACTTAACACACAGACGAAAATAGATGTAACACTTCTAAGACGAAACATGTTTTAGAGCAATTCGGAATAAGCGAACCGAAATTCACAATATACTTATACGTTTTCACCAATTTTCCACCATTACTGGCGTAGACAAAAATATTAGTTTCAACAGAGAGACATCATCATTATTCAATGAAGAAGGCTTCAACATATATATATACTTATAACCTCCTCAGTCCCAGAGTATATTTTGAGTGCCTTTTTTGGAATTTACCGTCTTTTATTATAAAATATATATTTTTAGGTATGTTGTCTGAAACTCTTGAAAAACCATGTATCCAATAGGGTACATTGGGTTTCAATGATTCCAAAAATACTCAAAACACCATATATTTTCAATTTTTTTATTTTTATTCGAAAATTCGGTTATTTTTCAGCATTACAATTTTTTTTAATAATTAAACTTAATGTATAAGCTATAATTTGTGCTAGTCGTTATAGTAATTTCTTACACTCATCAGACACAAAATCACTTTACAAGTTGGGCATTGATGTCTTGCCTTAGTGGAGTTACAACCTGGTAGTCTGCAGCGGTTTTGAGTGTCCAAAACAATAGGTAAGTGATCTAATTTTCTCGTTCTTACGAAATCACATGGATGCTGAGTTCAAGCTCGCTTGCTTTGGCTTGCAACCGGCACTGTGTCATCATCAGCAGAAAGATCTTCTTCTATTTCCTTTTCATATTGCAGTAGAAAGTCAGCTATCGCTTTCCGAAACCCAAGATAGTCCAGTATGTCTTTTTTTATAGTACCTAGCATTTCGTGCTCCGATTTATATTCTATCCAGGATGCTGCCAAAGCAAAATCATATAAATGGAAGACGAGTCTAATTGACCACTTGCGTGTTCTGGACGAAATCCTTTAGTAACTTATAATTCGATCCAATTAATCAACACCACCCATTTTTTCATTGTATTGTTTCACTACGACGCTGTACCGGGATATACCTGTTTTGACATCATAACTGTTACGCCAAAAATGTTCTCATCTCCTTTTCTGACGTATTCAGATTCTGTCCAGTTTCAGCTCATAGAAGTCGCTGGGTATATATACTTGGTCACATACTCGTTTGGTGGTAAATTTATGGCCCCTCGATCAGTCTCCTCAATGGTAGGTGCTGATGGCAATGGTTCAAAAACATTTGTGGTTTTCCAGAACAGGCGACGAGGTTGGAAAGAATCTAGTGCTGGTGACAGATTTTGGGAAGATTGGCTACAACTTTGGGTAGAAGCCTCACCGATATCTTCACTGAGTTCATCTTCATTTGAGCTGTCATCCTCTTCGTGTTCATTACCTTCGGCTTCAGGATTGAACGTTATATCATCATCAGAATCCTCATTCTACACATCAATAGCTAAATCAGAATCATCCCCGTTGATGACGTCAATTAATGCTTTCTCTAACAAAGAGTCTGTAATATAAACAAATAAATAATGGCTTATGGAGCCTTAATTTCATCGATACTCGCATAAGATATACTTACGTCAGTTATAAATTTCTATTCATTTTCAAACCACAATTTAAAAATAGACAACAGAAGTTTCTATATGCTAAAAATAATATTTTATATTATATTTCTAGCATATTTAATTGTCGACACAATGAAACACCGGGGGCGCAGTGGCCCTTTTCGCGCCAAATGAAGCACAATGGCGTGACACACGGGCGCACGCAAAATGGCCGCTACGATGGGCTTGCGCGTAAACTTGAATTATTAACCGACTTGTCGTACGTAAACTGACTATAGGTGTATTTCTAAGTTTATCACGCAGAGAAACCCCGAGCATAGCCCTCTCCATAGCTCGCTGACCGACCATGAACGTCCTAATACGACCAATAGTGAAGGACCACGTCTCAAATCTATAAGACGTCATCATTGGCAACACGCATTGGTTGTACAATCTCGTTTTCAGGTTTTGAGGTATACCAGAAGAGAAGATGTGTCGTAATTTCCCTAACGCTATCCTGTATACATGCAGGAAGCCGATGGATACAGGTGGCGCAGGAGTCAGGACCGTGCTTTGTGGCATTCCTTTAGGGAGGCCTATGTTCAGCAGTAGACTTGTGAAAGGATGTTATGATGATGATGATGACGTATCAATTTTAACATTTTTAACTTTGGTTATTAAGCCAAAAAGTTACAATCATGATAAAAAAAGTGCAAATGCAATGTAAACTAATAATTATCAGTTAATATGTAGATCACTTTAACTATGGTATGTTTATTTTAAAAATTACAGTAGTAATTAAATAGGAACAGATTAGTATATTTCATTACCATCATCATCATTATTTAGTGCTGCAGTATATGCTGTAAGAAAGATTAGACGTCTCACCAATCTAGAAACTGCTAGATTAGTTGATTTTAGTTACTTTCATGGCGTAATGATATTGAAGCCATATTTGTTTTGAAAAAGAGCGACTAATAATTTATAACTATAATAGTAGTCTCTCAGAGAAAAAAAAAAGAAATAAACAACATATTGACTTTGTCAAATATTTATGACACTGTCATATATAGATATAAACTCATGAAGTACAATAGTACACATGAAGAAGTAGCACATGAAGTATAATGATAAGAATAAATATGTCCATAATTTAACATTAGGAATAATCATAAGCTAATTACTAAACTCTACATAATTAGTAATTCATTTATGGGGAAATGTATAATGCTTTTACAACAAAATCCCAGTTTCATCAGGCTGGACGCTTTAGGAAAAACTTGAGTTCTTAAATTCATTTTTACCTACAAACGATGCTAATGAATGTAGTATACTTTTTTTTGTAGCATCAATAATATCGTACAAAAAATATTAATACCGCACAAAGCAGGAAATATTAGAAATAATTCGATAAAAAGTTTTGAAATGGGTGCTAAATTGATTGTAGTTTATTGTAGTGTCAAAGAAAAAAATGTTTAAACCCTCTTCATTTAACAACTACCGTATAAATTCTAAAATAACGGAGCTATGAAAAAAAGAGAGAGATAAGAGAGAAATTCTTGAACCTAGAACATCATTTTGAAGAATATTGATTATCTTGAACCAAGTAGAAAAATTCTTAAATCAAGTAAAATTTACCTGAGCCAATATAAATTTATTAGTTCAAAATTTTTCTGCTTGCTTCAAGATGATCAAACTCTTTTAAACAATAATCTTGATTTTCTCCTCTTGAATAGAGTTAATTTTTCATCAGTTTGGAAACAACACTATTCTAACAAATGTATCAGCATTCATCTTTTTGATTTATTTCTAGAGTTAAATGACCTGTGATTTTTTAGCTCAATTCGTTTGAAGTACAGTAATTCAAATATTGGGAAAAAATATGTGTGCCGAGTGCATATGAACTTATCAAGTAGTTTTCAAATAACTATAAATGTTTGCATAAAAAGTACGGCAACTCGTTCATTACAAAGTTTAACTTTATTATTTAACATCACGTACCACAAGGATGAAAATCAACTGTCGATCATTTTTATGCCAATAACTATCATTACAACATATTAGCGATACATTTTTTTCCTGTTCATTTTAACAATTTTGTTCAGTAATTTTTTTTACATCTCAACGATAGCATATGACAATGAAATAGATGATAGCTTAACGTGTTAATCTTAAAAGGTAAATAATGTTTTAAGCTATACTGAATCAAATGTAGCTAATGATATGCTGTTACTCATTCCTATGTAAAGAATTTCAATCTTCTTAATTAATTGAAAGATTTTATAAATTAAAGTTACAGCCTATATACGTTCCACTGCTGGGCACACAGGCCTCCCCTCATTTCTGAGAGGGTTTTAGGGCAAGGAAGTGTCTGAGCTACCACGGCTTCTTTTTATATGGGGATGGAGATTTTATAAATAATTCAATTAAAATAAACACAGTATAACATTTTATTATCAATTAAAACTATGCGTTGTCACCCGTGAAGACTAAGATGGAATGCCTCATTTCCAGTAAAATGGGTCTCCAGTTCTCTACACTCACCATACGAAACACAACAGCATTAAGCTACTATTTTACGCTGGTATTCTGTGAGAGCGTGGTTCTTCCCCGGTCATTCGTGCTACAACTGTACTACTAATATAACTGCAGCATGGCTCTACCATTTATAGAAATATAAGACATAACCCGTCTTTGCAACCTCGTGGCGTTTCCACACGTTAAAAAGGGCCTCCTCTCATTTATGTAAGAGGTTTTAGGGCAATAAATGTACGACACGATGCTCCAATGCATATTGACAGACTTCTCATGTTTTCAAATACCCTTTTTCAACTTCCTATACAAGCAGGTTTCTTCACATTTTCCTTCACCGTCGATCACATGGTAAAAATTTGATATTCGCGTAAATATTACAAAAACCGTTATGAAAAAAAAATACTTAACGTTGTTGCCACACAATTGGTCGAACAGCGGCGACAGGTGATACTACTAACGATAATTGCGTAACCGTTGCGAGTGCGTCAACGCTATCCAAAACGTAACTTAGGTAGTGCTTATGTAAAACTATGTTTTGTACATCGAAGTAATATGTACTACATACTAGAAGAGACGCCTAGACTTGGTTGTTTGCAACCACCAAGTTTGAGCCCATGGACTCAAACTTACTTAGTGTGTGCTTCTTTTATAGGATAGGATGACAAACGAGCACACTGTCCACCTGATGGTAAGTGGTTGCTGTGACCCATAGACATCTACATTATTTATCCACGATTACGAATCAAAATGCAGATGCGTTTTCATCCGTGAGGACTTAGATGAAATGCCTCGTTTGCAATAAAAAAGGGTCTCCGGTTCTCTACACTCACCATACGAAACACAGCAGCATTAAGCTACTATTTGACGCTGGTATTCTGTGAGAGCGTGGTCCTTCCCCGGTCGAGCCGACTCATTCGTGCTACAACTATACTACTAATATAACTGCAGCATGGCTCTACCACGTAAATATGCTATTAAAAGTACTGTGTGTCTGTGTACTTCCCCACGTGCTCCACACTGCCGCACAGATTTTGTCCGCGTTGTCTGTTTTAGTACGTAGTACAAATTAATTCAATGTTTTCGTACAAATTTAAATTGACTCCTGTCAAAGCATGGGTTAGGAATTGTTAGAACAGTTACAATCATAGAAACGATGTTTAAACAAAATTGGGCTTTTGTTATGGCGGCTTCACACGTGTCGTTTTAATAGGACCGCGATACAGCTATATAATGGTTGCAGTGCGAATGGGTCGACTTGACCAGGAAAGGACCTCGGTCGCACAGGATACCAGCGCAAAATAGCAAATTAATACTGTTAATCGTATGGTGAGTGTAGCGAACGGGAGATACTTTTTACTAGAAACGAGGCATTTCATCTCAGTCCCTAGGTGGCAGACAACACGTCTGTATTTCGATTCTGAATCGAGGATAGATGCGGAATGATCTTTGAACCTTAATATCTACTTAGCACCAAGTGGACTCTGTGCTCGCTAGTTACGCTTATTCTATAAATAAAAACGTAAGTTAGGTACTGCTCTAAGCCAATGTATAAAATTACATATGTTCCATTTAGATTTAGACCGACTCCAATCAAAGAATGGGTGTGCAGGAATTGTTAGAACGGTTACTATCATAGCAACGGTGTTTATAAAAGAAATCATTGTGAAAGCGTGTGTTTAGGCACTTAGGCGTTAGGAAGTTATGGCGGCCACACACGCTCCGTTTTAAATGATATAATAAACTTTTCAATGAAAACTGACACATAAAACTGATCGTGTGTCCGCCATCAGACGCAAGTTATTTTAATTACGGACAGAGCTTCATCCTTCTATGACAGTAATTTAAATTAACAATACTCGTTCTGCTGGCACTTTTTTTTAACTATTAGAAGCAAGTGCTTGTTTAGTATTAAAAATACCTGGTGGTACCTAAATGGTGACGCAGCCTCAGATGGTCTTCGTGTATCATTATATTCCTTTCTTTGAATTTGGTTTACGGACACATGGACTCCAGCAACCACTTACCACAAGGTGGACTGTAAGTTTGTTACATTTTTAAAGTTTACGGACGTACTTTACTTTTACGTCCTTCACTGTTACGGGAGTCCTTTACTTACACTATTTCTGTAATATAAACGTGACCATTAATTTGGTGAACATTTTTTTAATTTAGTATTATTTATAATAGTTTCTAAAACAAGTCCCAATTCCGGTCACGGCGGCTTGTTTCAACGGAAACTAGCCAACTGTGTATGCGCTAGCACAGGTGCACTCTCAATTCTAACACATGAACACACACAGAATGTTCGGACTAATAGAAGCGCCCATAGCGATCTCTACGTGTTTGCGCGCCGAGCCGTATGTTGAATTATTTTCATTTTTCATTATCAATTAAACTTTGCGTTTAAACACACGCTATATAGAGCAAAGTTTATCTTCATATAATTATTTTAATAATGAAATAACTTTGTCTCTACGATAGGACGGCAATCCTATACGGAAAGGAGAGCGATCAGAGAGAACAAGCTTTTCGTGCTCTTTATGCAGCCCCGCTGAACAGTGACAACTTCCTGATTTTGGGTTACTGAGAATTTCTTGTCAGTATAACACAATAACAGTTTTTTTTTTTATTGGGATTTGAACCAGGGGCCACAAGACAATTTTGTAATGTAGTGCTGTAGAAATTAGTTAATTCATGTTATTAACTCGACGTGCCAGTCGCACCTGTCGGTTAGCCCCTCTACCATCCACGACTTTAAATTGCAAAGGGAAATGGACGATCCAGGATACACTACACTTTAAAACTGTCACAGTTGCATACAAGGAACTATTTTAATTGGTTACATATAGAGCCTTCCTACTTTGTAAGTTAATGCAAAACTGCTTTTTATAAAGAATGCATTGAAAAGCGATAATCGAATAAAATTTTGCAAATTCCATGAACGCGGAAATTGAATATCACCCACATACTTAAGAACATCCTGCTCATAATAATTCAACAGCAAAATTATTTATAGTCACATCGCTCTCTCTTAAGGTAGCCCCTACATCATCAGTCCTGTGAAAAGGACGAGGAAGTTGAAAGTTGAAATGTTGTTGAAGCCACCAATGCACGACAATGTAATTGTTTTGCATACAAAGCGTATCATAATGACGTCAATTAATTCTTGTAAAATGTATTGAAGGTTTTACTTGCAACGAATTATTTGTTACACTAGCGATTCTGCCCGGCTTCCCACGAATGATTTCTGGATCTCGACAACAGCGCCACCATCCGGGTCAGATTGTAAATTTAAACCATCCAGGAAACTACTCTCAAACACAATTTTTTATCAAAATCGGTCCATCTGTTTAAAAGTTCAGTTACAAACACATGTACAGAAGAATTACATATATATATATATATATATATATATATATATATATATATATATATATATATATATATATATATATATATAGTACCCGGTTGACCGAGCTTTGCTCGGTATTTTTCGCTCGATTTTTTAATTCGTGTGTTTTGGAAATTATATTTAGATACAAATTACATACTGATGAATTATAAATAATATTTTTTGATCTTAGCGACATAACAGAAAAAACTGAACTGGTTATTTGAATAAAAAATCATGAGTGCAATTATTTTTATTTAAATTTTCGTGTTTTTAAAAAATACTAAAAAAAGGGCTCGAAAAAAATATATTTTCTCAAAAAAGAAAGAAACTTGAAAAAAAAAATAAAAAAGTCGGTCGGTCGGTCTGGGCTCGAACCGGGGTTTTACGATTTTGTGACCGCCCATTATACCAATAAGCTATTTATAATCATTACCAAACTGTCAAAATTTACCTTCTTATTCTAACTATATTGTAGCAGTTTTTAATTGCCTAAAAACACGGACAAAAAGACATTTTCTAAAAATAAATCTTAGCTAGATCGATTTATTATCCCCGAAACTCCCTGGACACTAAATTTTATGAAAATCGTTGGAGCCGTTTCCGAGATCCCGATTATATATATATATATATATATACATATATACAAGAATTGCTCGTTTAATAGTATAGGATATATATATATATATATATGTAATTCTTCTGTACTATGTACTGTGTATGTATATATATAATTCTAAAGATGCTAAGTAAGTAAGGTGTTCAGACGGTAGTAAATAAAACTTATAACTACTGTAACTGATTTTTTTATAGAATAAGTTTGACAAACGAACACACAGTCTACTGTTAGTAAGTATACTGTGGTCCATGGACATACATCAATCCTCGATAAAGAATCAGTAAAAGGGGTGGTTCCAGTTCTCTTCACTCACCATACGACACACAGCAACATTAAGCTGCTAGTTTACGCTGGTATTCTGCGAGAACGTGGTCGTTCACCGGTCTAATCGACTAGATATGTGTCATTCATTCATTTCTAATGACCCGATCATTCAAGTATTGATCCGTCTTACGAACCGGGTCGATCATTCGAATGAATCATTTCTAGTTTCAGTACTCTGTAATCTGTAGGACCCGCTCGATGATGTCGGTCATCGGACTACTATATTCTTTCGTCGTAGGTCCTGTTTGATCCGAAACGTTAAAAATGTAATTGCAGTTATTCAATACTTTGATACAACCCGGGTCAAATGAACGAATAATTCACCATTGACACATTTCTAGAGCGGAGACGTTCGTATTACAAAAAAAAAGCTCTATCACGTGTACAAATCGGACCTTTGTGGGCGTTGAAAAACGTGAATCACGTTTCCATGGCGATGGGAAATTCCGGTACAACACCGGCATGCCTGGCGTTATTTTCATTTGATGATCATAATCTTTCACACAAGTGTGTAATTACTTTTTTTTTTTTTGGAAAAGCTTAGCATGTCTTTTACATCCAAAAGAATTAATTAAATGCGACGCTAGTTCTGCATTTTTTTCTGGCATAGACCTTTTTTATAGAATAAGGGTAATAAATGAGCATACAGTCCACCTGATGATAAATGAATGCTGTAGCCCGTAGACTTCTACATTTATCCTCGATTAAGAGTCAAAATGCAGATGTATTGTCACCTCGAAGAACGTAACGAGAACTAAGATGGAATGACTTGTTTCCAGTAAAAAAGCTTTCCGGTTCTCTACACTCACCATACGAAACACAGCAGCATTACGCTGCTATTTTACGCTGGTATTCTGTGAGAACGTGGTCCTACCTCGGTCGAACCGACCCCCTTTGCTGCTACAACTATAATAAAGCCGCAGTATTCCCTATAATAATCTAAATATTATTGTAAATCTCTGAATAAAAAACTAAGCCTAATATCACGTAAAACGAAATATACAATATGCAACGTAATTAACGCACACCCTCAGACACCCCAATTAGTGTTTCATGTTATAATCATAATACATACACTGAATTTTTAGTTAAACATTTTTATGCACTGATTATTTATCAAATTATTTATACTAATTTCGGAAGAATGTTGTGGTCACAGTACAAATCCAAGAACGCAAAGACTCTAACGTGCTTGAAATGAAGTTTATTTTTCTTTATTTTTATTGAATGACAGAATTAGTAATAATACAAATAAAACTGCACTCTTAATAGTCTTAATGCCTTAAGTTACTGTCCATTTCAGTTTGTTTTTACTGTAAAGATTTAGTGTGACTGTAATTTACGTGGTTTTAATTATTTTTGGGATAAAAAATTACCTATATTAAAAATGATAGGAATCGATTCAGTAAACGATTCTTAATAATATAATAATAATAATAGTTTATTTCTCTTGTTATTTACAATTTGCATAGGGTAGGGAGCATCTTTTAAGTACCTTAAGGCACTTGTGTCAGAGACTCCCGCTCTTCCATAGCCAAACAAAACGTTCAAGAAACGTGAGATTACATACAAAAAAATATTATACAAAAAAAAGAAAATATAATATTCAAAAATAAATGTGTGTGTGTGTGTGCTTGCAGTCCTTGGCATTTCTACAGTAAATATTAACTACTTTCTCAAAGTGCGTTAATTATGTTACGTGTTGTATACATCGTAGATTAGTTATGATATTATAGTATATTCCATTGATTTATATGTAACACTAGATAAGTAATTTCCGCGCCAAAGCGTTGTCACTTCACATAAGGCCACAGCCTTATACTCAGCGAACGTCGGTTCAGTGTTCAAGGTGACGCCGTCCGAGTTAAGCCGAACGATTCACAACAAAAAATGGGTAAATGCGTAGTGAAAGAATGCGTTTCAAGGTCACAAAAACATAATAAATCAAGCGGAATCACTTTCCATACGTAAGTTTTAATTTATATATTCATATTAACGTTAAAAACACTAAAAAATTAAATAAAATATCGAATATTGCCATTTAGGTTCAATGTTGCCACTTTTCCGCATTTGTGATTATCCTACATTAATGGGAGATTATATAATTAATGGAGTAAGTTAATTTGTTACCTCCGATTTTAAATATTTTGGAAATTATAATAAAAACTACGTTTTAACTTTCATACAATATAATTAATTATTCTTATTTTAGTTTATTCTTGAATTATCTTTTAAATATATTTTATTACCTATTTTATATTAATAATTTTATATTATTTATAATTTCGTATACATTTTATATTAATTATATTTTATTAGATACCTATTTTTATTGTTTGATTTATTAGAACCATAAAAATACGTTTTATTTCATCATTATGTTTACTTCTATTTATCTGATAAGCTTTGTATCCCTTTTTTCTAAGGGGACGTAATAAAGATTTTAAAATAAAATATACTTTTTTAATATAAAAACAATTAACTGCAGTTTCAAAAATTATTATTTTTATTACGTATTTTAGGTAAAATTTCATATAGTAAGCCACACCAACCCGCCATTGCATGTTTGTGTGTCTATCTTTTTCTAATCTTACGACGACGATATTGTTTTCGCAACTTGTGTAAGTGAGATAGATATATGTTTACTTAAAATTGTTATTAGTTTCAAAGCTACGTCGTCGCGTTTGGATAGTGGTTACACTTTTTTCGACGCGCGGTAATGTGGTTTGCTCCTCTAGTCTTGTATAACTCAATGGTATATTCTATACATAGTAAATTAGTTTTACTTTTTTTTTAAATCGCTGGGTTTCTTGCTATTTCTTCCCAGGACAGAGGCTTTTTTTCGAACCAGTGGTAAAAGTAAAAAATCACTCAATAAGGATTACATATAACCTACATCGAATAAAAATTATTCTATTTTATTTTAAACTAGCTGGTGTACTCGGCGCGTTGCAGCCGCAGAAGAAATAATTGTCGATATATCATTTTAAATTTGTGAGAGTTATATTGCTTAATTAGTAATGATAATGACGATAATATATAACTTTCAATAAATTTGTCGGTATTACACGCGTGCCACTTACTGTAAGTTAATTATACTATTCCTTCGCCTACCTCACCTTCGCGCAAGTACAATAAGTTGACAAAGTTTAGCGCAATCAGATAAACGGTATGGCACCGCATAAAGTACGAACAAACAAACATTATTTTTTATATAATAGCTTTCAGCAAATAACATTTTCACATGTTAATAACCTGGGTCTATATAAGTGAGTAAATAAGTTTTATTTGTCTCTAATGGCTTATAACACTAGACATAAACCGCCTGTGGCTCATCATCACTAACCTAAAGGTACAGTACAGTAGTAGGTACGAGCAGAGCATGAGCCGAGCACAAATTCGTGTTGTGTGGACCGACTTACAAGCCTCAAACGAGCGCGCTTCGTGCGTTTGGTTCGTGCTCGACGGTGCTCCGCCTACTGTCGTTTTTTTGACGAACACAAAGGGATTTGCATCGCATGCATGTTGTTGGCTCGTTGTAGGTCCACACTTGACACCGCGAGTAGAGCGGCTCAGCTTGTGCTTGCTTCCACTAGCGTAGAGCCACCTTATGACTGTATTTTAGGTTCTCATAACGACCCTTTTGATTGCGCCCTCCTTTCTGCCAAGGAGGGTCGCGTTCGTATACGGCTTAGAGATCTCTAGTCAGATCGTTAAGCCAGTTCCTAAGAGGTTGAGTTTAGTGGGTAAAAGTCACCACATAACCACGCAGCCGGCTGCGTGATATGCTATGAGCATTCCCAACCTCCATCCCCCGCTTTCCGGAGGGTTACCCATATTTGCTTCGGGCGCAAAAAAAACCCTTTTGAGTGGACTAAATAATATCACAAACTTAAGGATAATAACTAGAATATATTACAGTCTATCAAAGACCACTGCTGAACATAGGCCCCCATAGATTGCTTGATAGGTGGGTCGGCAACCACAGTTTATTTGTTTCAGTCGTTACCAGGAGGACGCTGCTGCCCATCTCCTGGTTTGTTTCCCCATGTCACCTCTTACGGCAGCCACGAGACGTTATGGGATAAAGTATACCTATTCTGACATCGTCACTACAAGCTTACATTGAAAACTTCATAATACTATATTTCCACCTATAGAGTGGAATTTTTTGTCCAATTTTATATAAAAAGCCTCCGAAGCAATGTCCTCCAGACTGAATTACAATTTGGTCACTGGACGCGGGACAGGATTATAGTGAACGCGTGTTTGTAAGCACAGACGAACTCTCTATTCCCTCACTCTCATAGTTCGATGAAACAGCAACCCGATACGACCGGAGAGAGAACAGGAGCAAGTCCAGCGTCTTTACATGCTTTGCGGGGCACGGGGATGAAACACCGCCAACTTCCTGTCTTCGGACTGCTACTGCGAATTTGTTGACGGAAAATCCCATATAACTGATTTTAGCCCGACCTGGGATTCGAATTCTGCACCATATAATCAGCAGTCATGCTTAATATCAGAAGACCAACGAGGCAGTCAATTCATTTATGATTAAAAAAAGATAAGCTGTTATCGGTTTGTAGAAACAGTTTTAAGTAAACTCATGACACAGTTCGGGTCGTTTTCCTCATAATTCGGCTTGACGCCTACATAGAGGAAAACTACTTTGTTTATTCGTACGCCAGCCAATACAATGAAATCTGTTTTATACGACGCTTATACATTTTATATTGGTTTCACGGCCACCCTTCCATACGAACTCATATTTTTGTACAGTTCTGAATGGACGATCAATAATTTAATTTTAAATAACAATATCCAATTGTGAAAACAGTAATTAAAAAGAACAGACTCCATAAAAAAGTTTACTTCAAAGATAAAAGTTTTGTATGTGCCACTTCTGCAACTAAGGACGAATCTAAAGCCGGTTATACATGTTGGCCGAGCGAAGGCGAGCACCAACGTCTAGACAGCCCATTTGTCCAGCCTCGCCATTGCTCGTCGACGCTCGCTTAGCTGGCCAAGTGCAGGCGTGCGCCAACGTGTATACAGTTTGTTTGGCGTACCTTGCCGCCGCCACTCAGGATCGCTCGCTACGACTTGTCCACTTCGAAACAGTGTCAGTTTTTCTGCACAAATCAAAGGCGCTCGCCTGCACTCGGCAAATCTCGTCTACATGTTAGTCGGCCATGTCAGTTACAGCTTGGCGTCCGTCCCGGTGAGATATTGTTTTAATTATATCTAATACTCATCATCCACCTTCTTTTCCGCCTCTTCTTTTTAATAACTTTACTGCGGACTACACAGACATAATAATTATATACACTCATTATATATGTAGCATAAGCTGCAATAACTTCTACGTCGTTCGTATCGTTCCAATTCTCAATGACAACTAATTACGGCCAACATGTGGATAGCTCCACAAAAACTCGTGAACTCGTGGCCTTGGCATTGGTCTCTAACGAACAAGACCAACGTGTAGGTAAACTGTAGCACCCGCCTTGTATTAATTTGCCTAAGCTCGCGTTGGCTGATGCTTGATCAACATGTATTGCCGGGGTAAAACGGACACCCCATTTGTTAAGATCCACTAAGCCATTTACTTACAACACAGTCAAAAATCTCTGCACCTCGCTGGAATGCGTTGCCACTCTCGTGTCCCTTTCACCACGCCACGCTCGCGACGATCGCGTCAGTGTGGTTAGCATCTTGTTGTTTATAGTGATATTAACTTATCACTATATATAATTGGTAATTAATAATTGCATTCTTATTATCATCATCATCACTGTCACTTACGTCGCTAAATAATAAATAATTTAGTAATGATGTAAGAAAACGATTTTAATAAAAATGATATTTTTTGAATACAATACTGCTTTATTTAGTTTCCATCACCAAAACCAAAACCATACATAGGATCTAATCTGGTATTATTTATTATTACATAACATTAACATAAACACTCACGCCTGTCACCCAGAGGGGTAGGTAGAGACTACAGACTTCCAATTGGCACGATCCTGACACACCTCTCTCGCCTCCTTCACATCCATATACCTACTCATACATGCTCGTCGGTTAATGGTACTCCTAATTTGGCCCGTTTTCAATAAATCGCCAATTTGGTCGATAAATTTTCGCCTAGGACGTCCCTTTCCGACTCTGCCATTCACTTCTGGAACATAAATTTTCTTTGTCTTTCCTCATTCATACTTTCCAGATGACCAAACCACCGAAGCATTCCTTTCTTAATCCTGGTCACAACATCATCTTGCAAACCACACTCTTCTCTTATCACACAATTTCTCACCCTGTCATTCAGATTCAGCCCTAACATACTCCTTAACGACCGCATTTCTACTGCGTTCATTCTACTCTCGTGCTTCTTCTGCCACACCCAACTTTCACTACCATACGTTAAAGTAGGGACCAACACAGCATTGTGAATTGCCATACGTGCATTTTTCGACACATTTTGACTACACAATAGATTTTTTTTAAATAAAAAAATATTTATTATTATTCAATTAAAAAATCCTTCAATCTAAACTTCATACATTTACACCCGGCAGTCGGGTAAAAAATATATTGTGGCGGCGCTGTCGTCGCGCCGCAAGCGAAACACACCAAAGCTAAAGTCACGCTATCAACATTCCGAATCATAAACAGCATATATAGAACATCTCCGAACTAATGATTTCTTATATTTACGCGAACACTACACATTGAAATAATACTAATTTTTACGGAATTTATCGCGTATATTTAACCTTTTTTACCCGACGTTTCGAGAGCTTTACAGCACCCATGGTCACAGTCCTTCCCGTGACCATGGGTGCTGTATAGCTCTCGAAACGTCGGGTAAAAAAGTTAAATATACGCGATAAATTCCGTAAAAATTAGTATTATTTCAATCTCCGAACTATCACACGGAGCGTTGGCTGCTCCCCGGGCAGAACACCTTGCCCGGCGGGAGATCTCCCCTTTTCCTTCCACAGCCACAGTGGTGACTAACCGACGTGATCTGAACACGCAACCAAACACCTTCGGAAACTACAATTTCAAGCCTTCGTCATTATCCTCAAGAACCCCCACCATTCACTACTGAGAATCGTCTTCTGCAGTCTTCAGTTCCTGCAAGCCAGTCCAACTTGTCTTCATCTCGACTCACCGCAGATTTATAAGGCAGACTTCTGGCACTTGCTCCGGCACATCGTTCTCACCGGCATCACTTGCCAGGGCGTAGTACGGCATGCATTACACATCGGCATATTATTCGCACCGGTGTCACTTGCCCTTAGGCACACAGCATGCATTCCCCACCGGCATTAAAAGGACACACCGGCAATCGGACTGCACTATCGACCTCCGGTCTGAGCAGGGGGGTGATGTGGCGGCGCTGTCGTCGCGCCGCAAGCGAAATACACCAAAGCTTAAATCACGCTATCAACATTCCGAATCATAAACAGCATATATAGAACATCTCCGAACTATCACACGGAGCGTTGGCCGCTCCCCGGGCAGAACACCTTGCCCGGCGGGAGATCTCCCCTTTTCCTTCCACGGCCACATATTTCTAGAGATGCTTATTGAGCACACCGTACCGTGACTGTGACGTCATCGAGCGAGGTCCAGAGATAATGTGACCGAGTTGTACATACACTCGAAAACATTACCTCCTTCTGGGGCAGTCGGGTGAAAAGTAATAACCGACTTCAAAACGTAACGATTATAATTTCGTCTAAATTTACGTTAAAATCTACATGCATCCCCTACTTTTCCACCACTAGGGATGGATTTTCTTTTTCAGTGGAGGGTCACTCTACACGTCGCCTACCGATACGAGGCTGCCACTCGATAGAACCTTTCTTTCCCATCGGTTGGCGGATCTACAAATCTTTTGGGCTATGTCGGTCCGTACCATAATCATTTAGCTACCGCCGCTTTTCTCCACACTTTCTTTACCAATATTCCCACAGAAACACCGTTTGCACAACATCGAAATTGAACAAAGAGGAACCCACTTGCCTGGCCCGTGGTGTAGGGCTGGACTGTAGTGTAGGACTGGCCCGTAGTGTAGGGCCGGCCCGAGGTGGCCACTTCCAATAGGCTTGGCAAGTCCACTTCGGATGTCTGTCGGTGGGTTGCGACGAGAGGAGTGACCTCTTCCCCTGACACTACAGCAGCTGAGGTGGAATCGCGGGGTAAGAGTAGTGTTGATATGGCGATGCGCCCCTCGCTCTATCCTCCGCGACTCTAACCGGACCGCACCTTTGATGCGGTAGAGGTGGGGCCGCGGGGGAGAGGAGTGCGAGGTATTGCGAGGCACCGCTCCTTCTACCCTCCGCAACCGAAACTTGGTTGGCGGCGAAGCCAGAGAACAGAACCGCCGTTGGGGTCGGGAAAGCAGTTGCTACCGAGCGTTCGATATTCCTGGCTCCGTGGCCGTTATCGGACTCGGGGGGACCCGTTACGCAGGTGGAGTTGAAGGCCGTCGAGGAAGGCGTGCCTTGTATTCCCTGAGAAGGAGATCGGGGACGAGAAGTCCTCCTCCGAGGAGGCGCTGCCATGGCGCGGCCAGCGCTGGTGGGGCCGCGGATGTGTGCAAAAATGTTCCCGTGGCCCTGCCAATATGCGGCGAAGGTGGGATACCATGGCGATTTAGTCGGTGCAAGTCCGACATAACCCGTCTTTCCCCCGCGAGGCGGGTATGCGTAGCGTAAAAAAAGGACCAGGCACTCACGTAATACAAGCGTAAAATAGCAGCTTAATGGTAAGTGTAGAGAGCCAGAGATTCTTTTTACTAGTAATGAGGCATTCCATCTTAGTCCTCAGGGGTGACAACGCATCGTGCATTTTGATTCTTGATCGAGGATAGATGTAGACGTTTATGGGTCACAATATTCAATTTACCATCAGGTAGGCTGTGGGATCGCTTGTCACCCTTGTGCTATTAAAAAAAAAGAAGACAGACATGAGCTCCTTATCGACATTATAATTAACATAATAAATAATCCAAAGAGATAAAGACGATATTATAATCAAAGTTGACCGCTTTTAAACGTTGCCTTTGATCATAGATCGACAATTGTAGAGACACGTTATCAAAAATATCTATCTGATTGATCGATTTATAACATAGATACTGATAATACAGAGTTGCTTTGTTTGTCTGATGATGGGCGTGTAGTGGCGCTGTAAGAATATTCACTACCACATATCTTGGGTGTCGTGTCGGACAGAAACAAACGAACAAGGAGATGGGTAGCAGCATCGTTCCTGCAGTTGCCAACACGCCTTCCAATAGTGGCAACTATGGCGAATATCCCACCTACGAGGTAATCTATGCGGGAGACCAATGTTGAGCAGTGGACTTTGATAGGTACTACCTATAGGTATTTGATATAAAAATGAATGAATGGACCTAGATTACGCAATGAATCTAAATTGCAAGTCATACAGCTTTTTAGAATTTTATTAGGAAAAGTGAACTGAGAGACTATGCTCATATCATACCACGCACTCTTTTTCATATGGGTGACAAGCGAGCGTACAGCCTACCTGATGGTAAATGAATATTGTAGCTCATAGACATCTACATCTATCCTCGATCAAGTATCAAAATGCAGAGATGCGTTGTCACCCCTGAGGACTAAAATGGAATGCCTCGTTTCCAGTAAAAAGGGTCTCCGGCTCTCTACGCTCACTATACGAAACACAGCAGCATTAAGCTGCTATTTCACGCTGGTATTCTGTGAGAGCGTGTTTCTTCGCTGAACGAGCGGACTCATACGAGACACAACTAAAATATAACTGCAGCATGGCTCTACCACGTATAAAATTTGTAATACCAAAAAACCTACTTTTTAATTTTAAAGTTACAATTCCTATTAAAGTTAGCATTTACAAATACAATCGACAAATCTCAGGGTCAAACCTACAAACTGGCGAGATTACATTTGGGTGCGGCATGTTTTTCCTATAAGGCAATCTATAGGGAAGACCTATGTTCAGCAGTGAACTTTAAATAGACTTAAACGGATGATGGGCATCCTCTTCACCATGAACCAATTGATGCTGCCAATGCATATGGCTATCATGTGCGTTTTTATGGTTACCTTGGCATGTAAGTACTGTTGAGTTGGCCCATACGTGGGCGCACGTTACGGTTATTGTCAGTATTTCAACACGGATCGAAGGGCGTTGGCGGAATGATTGCAGATTGCGTCCGCACGTTGGATACGCGGTTTGTTTGCAACGAGCTTCCATGGAGACCTCGTGCTTATTATTTTCTTAACATAACTACAACCATAGTAACTTTTATAGAGCTCTACCAAGACCATAAGAAACAAAGAAACTTTTATAGAGCTGTACCAAGACTCGATATCGATTTATTATGCGCGCTTTGACGTCTGCCAGCGAATATTGAGGCCAAAAGTTTTGGCATATAATCCTTGTCATCTCTAATGACTAAAATGGAATGCCTCATAGTCAATAATTATACTGGTACAATAACTATACCCTTAAGACGGAAAACAGCGGGACAAGCACTCAGACCAAAGAATAAGATAGAGGGACCGCGTCAAATTTAATAAATCTCTTTTTTGACATTACTGAATTAATAAATATTGGAGTCGTGGCGTGGGGTGGTGGCGAAGGAATCAATGACCCCATTTCGTCACTTGGGTGTCGTATAAGGCGACTTTGAGACTACAAGAATAAGAAGACAATACTAGAAGAAAATCACATCATCATCATCATTACAGCCTTTCACAAGGCCACTTCTAAAACATAGGCCTCACCAAGTAATGCCACAAACCACGGTCCTGAGCCACCTGCATTCATCGACTTGATTGCCTGCATGTCTTACCAGGTCGTCATTCCATCTAGTGGGGGCACGCCCTACACTTCGCCCACGCAGCAGGATTGTTAAAAATAGCATGGTTTCCAATAAATGGCAGCCACTTCGCTATCACTAAACATAAAATACCCCAGTCCGGTGACGGTAATATTTTCCGACGTCTAGTACTGGCATCGGCAATCCGCCTGACCTGGGAAATACTCATATATCCGGAAGTAGACTTTTACGACCTAATGAAAAAGGGCGAGGTTTTTTACTGACAACAGACTTATGAATGTTACTTTGAAACATATTCATATTTACGAAAATTTTATTTATTATGTAATCAAAAACAAAAATAGTTTCATCAAAATTAGCGATGAACATAAATCGACCCGAATATACAGGGCCCATCTAGTAAAAGTTTAAGCTCTTTTGTTAAGCAAAAGTTGTTTAAAGTAGTTATTATTAATAATAATCAATTAAGGAATAAATGCTTGATTAACCCCTAGGAATAAGTTGATATCTAACATGTCTCAAATTCTACAACCTAAGTTGTAAATGAAATTTTTTTAAAGTCTTGCTAGGTTTCTTTCTGGTTTTTCCCAGGACAGGGGGTTTAAATTTGAACCAGTCGTAAAAGCATCAATGACTTTCTATATTGTAATCTACACTATATAAAACCACAATTTATATCATATTTAAGTTATAATATAGATTAGATAGTCATTTATGTATGATATCTTTGTAATCTATATGGAATTAAAAAAAATCTAATTCTATGCTATCCTGGTAAGTTAAAAGTAGATTTTAGCTATTAAAAATGTACATATAAGATATTTACTTGACTTTATGAAACTACAACATAATTTACTTATAGTCCCTCACAATTTACGTGGTCATACGTGGTAGAGCCACTCTGCAGCCATATTATGGTAGTAGCACGAAAGGGTTGGCTCGACCGGGGAAGGACCATGCTCTCACAGAAAACCAGAATAAATATCAGCTTAACTCTGCTGTGTTTTGTATGGTAAGTGTAGAGAACTGAAAAACCCGTTTTACTAAAACCAAGGCATTCCATCTTAGACTGCAGGGGTGACAATGCATCTGCATTTTGATTCTTAATGAGGTTAAATGTAGATGTCTATGGGTCACAGCATCCACTTACCATCAGTCAGGTGGACTATGTTCTGGTTTGTCACCCTAATTCTCTACAAGAAAAAAATTCTATTAGGAAAACTTTCATTTTAACAGGTTACAATAAGTATTTCAATTGACATGAGTGAAATTACCATTTTCCAGTACCTAATTCATAATTTAAATACCAAATATTGGACTATGCAATACAACTGCCAGCTGACCCACATTTGTAACAACAAGTCAATAAGGAAGTATCCACACAGGAGCTAGTCTATAAACATAATGATTGTTCATTTTAGGACATTCAACCTTGCAGCTAACCTATAAACTGTGCAGTGGGAATAAACTAATGGACTTTGTAGTTCTATTACCTCTGAGGTAATATATTTAACATATCACAATATAAGATATCATTTGGTAATGTAAGCAGCAGCAAGAAAACTACTAATGGGCTTAGATTTTTCCTAAATCAGCTTATTAAAGCTGTAGCACAAACCACGCTCCCACAGTTTAGTAGTGTGAAATAGGAACCTTTTTACTGGTAATGAGGCATACTATCTTGGTCCTCCGGGATGACAAGAGATGTAGATGTAGATTTTATGGGTCATAGCATTCACTTACCATCAAGTGGACTGTGTGCTTTTTTGTCACCTTTACTCCATTTTAACAAAGGTACTCATGAAGATCATGCAGCTCAGTGCTTACAATGCCAAATTACTAAGTTGCACGGTCTAATTTTAAGTTTGAATCCCAGATGGAACAACATTTATACCCAAACACAATTGGTTGTGTTGTTGTGGTGGTTGTATGAATGTATTTAATAAAGCTTATTCCTGATGATGCATGAATATGTTTGGACAAATGTTTGCTTTAATGGACAGCTTTGAAAAATGTTTTGTAAATCCATTACTGTGGTGATAATGGACAAAATCAAGGCGCTTGCCTTGATTTTTTCCATTATCACCGAAACCGGTTTAAGTGACCATTAGTTATCTATATATATATATTAGTATCCAGGGAGCTTTAGTCTTACAACAAGACAGCCTTGACAATTTTGTTGCTTCAATTAGTCATTAAACTAAAGAAGTGATTGTTTTCTGCAGTTAACAGTTCTACAACTAGTATAGTAATTGGTGGAGCACTAGCTATTGAGTGAAATCATGCCCTCATATGAGACCTGTATCCAGCAATTGTGTGATGCAGGTGGATGTTATATTCACACTAAAAAAATACATGACATTACTTTTTTACACATAACTTTGACTAACCAGGTAGTGGCGGTGTAAGAATATCCATTACCCCCATCATATCAACCCGTGGGTGTCATAAGAGGCGGCTGAGAAAAATTCTATAGATGTGCAGTATATCTTCCTGATATCAACTTAAAATAATAAAAAAACGCAGTTCCTAACCCCCCGGTGGGGTGAGCCCCGCTAAGAATGGCAAATTTGCAAATATCCTTCCTATGAAACAATCTGTAGGAGAGGCCTACCTTCATCGGACCTTGGATAGGCTGTAATGATTGATAATGATATCTTTAACAATATTATAAAACTTTAATAGATACTATGTAATCTGATGAGCCATTACAGCAGTAATACTCAAGTTTCATTTGATGTCTCAATTTCCAAGTATCTTTTACTTTTAATAAATTCTTAGTCTCATAAGTAATAAGTTGTGAAATAAAATAGTAAGCCAAATTGACATTCTATATTATTAAAACTATAAAAACCGGCCAAGTGCGAGTCGGACTTCTGCATAAAGGGTTTTGTACAATCTTACAAGATTTAATACTGTGTAGTGTACTTTTCAAATATTATTTTATTTTATTATAAATTTTTTTAGCAATACAAACTCTGAAATCATTTCAGTTAAACTATAGACATCTGGTACTCGAATACGGTGGTGGGAGTGGGAGGGGAAAGTGGGAGGGTTCAGGGGAAGCCCCCCCCCAGTCCTTGCCCATTTGCGGAAGCGCATAGTTCATGAGTAATAATATTTTTTGCAAAATGGTAACCTCACTTTTTACACTGGCTTCGGCACTGTGGGAAGTGCAGCCCCTTCGCCCTTGCGTCGCAAATCACAGGCACCCATGCTTGCTCACATGCTCACTCAGGGGCTTGCGATTTGCTATAGTGGGCGGGGGCTGCTCACCCTCCGCGCCTACGGCTTTGCAAAAACACTAGGGGTAGGGCAGACAAGACTATGTGAAGTCTTTTCCGAACTACCCCAAGATACAGGAGAAAATCTTAGTGTGAAAAACCCAGCGAAAATTGTTACAAAAGAATAATTATCAATGCTGCCACTATAAAAAATATTTTATATATATAACAGCCCATACAAGTCCGCTGCTGAACATACACCCTAAAGATAGACACGTAAGGGAGATATTTGCCATGGTTGTCACGATAAATAGCTGATGTGGCAACTACAGTTTTGTTTCTAGTTGTTATAACTATTAAAAAACATGTTAGTCCAGAATATATAATGAATTCGTAAGAAGTGAAGAAAATTACTATTCTGTTAATCTCACTTGCCTATGTTAATAAATAAAATACATAAACTTCAGATAGAAACATATTATATCATATAAAAAGAAAACATTTCCATTTTATGAGGAAAAAGTAATCATTTTTTAAAAACCGAAGGGTTTGAATTCTCTCTTATTCTGAGTAGCATCAGATACAGTAAAGTTGCTATAATTGTACTGCATTATAATTGTTTGTGTTTGTTAGCAATCATGTAACTTCAAAGACTTGACCGATTGATGTCATATTCACACAATTTATTTACTTGGTTAGATGATGGTTCTGAGCGGTACTATCTGATGGTAGTTTAGTGCCAAAAAAAGACTAAATTTAGACTTTATATTGTGTTAAATTAAATTTAAACTAAAAAGGAGTGAATTCAGAGATCAGTGAATCTGAATGTCACTGATCGCATCACCTACAGGAAAGGGCAGGAAAAAATCTGCAGGTTCTATCTAGGGCAGGGCTAGTGCCTTACATAATAAGCAAAAACTTAACTGATTTCCTGCTAGATGACATTGTCACAACTGTCAATGAAAGACAAATTCAGGTTTTTTATTAAGTACCAGCAATCCACCCCAGTTTCACAAGGGCGTTTTCTGAATCTCAACAACAGCGCTAACTACTGGATCCAAATGGAAATCTAAACCATTTAGGTACCCCATTCTAATGCTCACAAAAAATAATCAAAATCTGTCAAGCAGCTATTGAGTTCTAGCGAGAGAGCGAGGATTAGACTACTTATATCCTGCCTACGACATAAGAATGACGGACGAAAGTTATAAGAAAACACTCCCATACATATGTAGCCTAAATCACTCAGTTTTGTCATATACAACACATAAATATCGTTCTAACAGCATTATTAACTACTGTTTTAAGTAATTTGACAGATAATTTGGCCTACACCCATCACATTACCTTACCTATGCAGTCTTCTATCCCAATTAATTTACTGATCACACTTATCTAGTCATTGGCGAAATTTGGTGTAGAGAATGCATTTGCATTTGCTATTTGTGCAAAGCACAAATAAAAAAAAATATTTAGTGCTAATCGTTATGTAGGGGCCAACACAGTATAGATGCTACTTTTAATTTTTTTTTAGTATAGGATATATAATATCCTTGATTACAAATCAAAATGCAGATGCATCGTCACCCATGAGGACTAAGATGGAATGCCTCGTTTCCAGTAAAAAGGGTCTCTAATTCTCTACAAGCACCATACAAAACACAGCAGCACTAAGCTACTAATTTATGCTGGTATTGTGTGATCGTGGTCCTTCCCCGGTCGAGCCGACCCATTTGTGCTACAACTATACTACTAATATAACTGCAGCATGGCTCTACCGCATATAAAATCATGTAAGTAATGACTTGCATTATTCTTGTAATATTACTTTGTTTTTAAGGTTTTTATAAGGTGTGGTAAAGTTCTAAATTTGAAATTTTTTTTTTAAATAATTGGTAATATTCAGCTTTCTGGTGTTCTGCATTTATACATGTCAGCTTATGTGCAGGAATTGCCCAACATAATTCTTTCCCCTTCCTTTTATCATCGGAAAACCAGATGCACAATCAGCCTCACCCCTTTGATACCATACTGTGCATACAAACAAAATGGTGCATTGTTATTTAAAGTACGTACAGGAAAGAAGTGAAATTTTATTTCACTTCTTTTCTGTACATACTAGCATCTGCCTGTCCATACTATTACAATGTAGGTATTTTCAAGCCAGGAGGTTTTAGAGGCCTTTGTGAGCTGAGTCAATATGCTTTATCATCTTTGGATACATCACCATTTACCACGAAGTAGTTGAGATAGTAGTCTATTACTGGCTTATAACAATTTAAAAAAAAAACTAAGCACATTTTTGAAGTATAGAATATTCTTCTTTAATTTCAGGCAAAATCTATTTTAAAAAAATAACCTAAAAGGAACAAATACCACTCCATAGATAAAATCAACATAACATATTCTTAATTGATGATCAAGAATAAAGGCGTAACAGTTTTCTTACCCTTGAGGACTAAGGAATAATAATGATATTAACTATTTCCTTCTTTCCAAGCGGCATTACATAAGACACGGCATTATATTATACATAAAAAAAAAATTAAAAAGCACAATTATAATCGCAAAACCGAGTCACCATTTTCAATTCAAATAAGGAATTAGCAGAAGGAAGGAAACTAAATGCAAATCACAGGAAAGGTTAACAATATGTTAACAGAAGTGTTTTCAATAAATACAACAAGAATTTTCATCGTACACCCAACTAGCTATAGAAACCCATCCTCTACGTTTTCAATATCACTAATACACTTTTACACTGTGTATATTCTAATGTAAAGATGAATTTGCCAATATAATAAAATATATTAAATCAATGTAAGTATATAGTTAATGATATTTTTGATTGATTTAATAAAATAATGTGCCTTTTTATGATTGGGTGTACCACGCAATGACCGGGCGACAACCATTTCCCGATACAACTGATACTTTGATAATTCATAATTCAAGTCACGCCCTTAAAAATTTTAATTTCTAACTTAAACTCTAAATAAGACACAGTATATAAAATGATGATTTAATGTATCAAAATGAAAGAATATTACCCCACAGTCAGCAAGCTCTCTAAGACTGTTCCAGCAGCGGTTCTCTGGCGCTTCCGAAACCACTATTACAACAGGATTCTATCTTTTTGGCACATCTTGTATTATTTTAACAACACTACACTAAACCAAGATTTAATCACAAGTTTTAACACGGACAATTCCACCATTTACTATTTCATACACCCAGGAGCTCGATCCTTTTCACGGCCATTTGCAAATTGCGTCAAAATCCCTGAAATGTGATTGGTTCGTTTTGCGCTACTGTAGTTTGAGCAGAACACGCAGTCTAGTGATAAAATTAAGAACTAAAATTTTTGATTTTCAATATTTAACTCTATTGTGTTGTGTTAAAACACTTTTTATTTCTATATTCAATACATATGTACCTTTTTGGACGAAGTAAAATAGGGTGCGGTAAGGCTACCTCGAGAACCCCGTAGCGTGACGTCAAACTGGGCGTGAGAAGCATAGCGCACAAAATTTAAAACCATTAGCCCTCCTTTTGCTCATTTTAATATACCTAAATATGTACGTACTTTTCTTTCAATTTAATTTATTCATATCAGGGAAGAGCTATATTATGACAATATTTAAAATAGGTCACTTCATTAAAGAAGACAAGTTTAAAAATAATTGAGAGCTTAATGCCTTTGAATATTTTAACTTTGCAACAACTCTTTGTGGCCTATAAGAAATCATAACGTAGGGA